>OY728163.1:98563212-98905389 GCA_963277665.1 Viscum album
GTGACTTTAGATTTTGATTCATCGGTCTGTATATAAACAAAGTAACATAATTATGTTTTTCTTCATTCCACATAAAAGTATTAATGTAGATTTAAAATACATACCATATTTTTTCAAGTGGAGCGTACCTCATCCTTTCTTTACGGTAGGGGTACACTAGTTTTGATGCACGTTTCTTATTTTTAATACCCAGTCACTATTTCATAAATTAACAATTCTTAATCAAAGTGATTAATATATGTATTACTAAGTAAAATATTACTAATCACAATGTACCTAAAATGACCTCTTCTCATGACGGCCAATAAACACATTCTATGTTTCTTGGTTTATCATATGTGTATATATCTGTGGTGGGTGCTAGTTTACTTTCCCTTTAGCCTCCCAAAGTCGATGCTTCATAATTATTGTTTGAAAGGATCTATGAGCCTTTCTAGTGACCATTAATAGAGATTTCATTCAACAATCATCTAGTATAAATGAACACTATAAGGGATAATGAAGAGTAAATCAACGTTTCATTATTTTATTTTTTAGTAAAATATAGAACTATATCATAATGCTACTCTAATATCTTCCCAAATTAGTGCCTTAATCATGGGCACAACATAGTGCCACATATCTACATCAATCGACACATGCATTCGAGTGGTGACCCCAATGTAACTAATGAAAATGGACTTGTTGGGGTCAACAAACTCGATGTGTGTATTCCATCCAACCTCGAATTTTATGTATTTGCTTCTTGCCTTAATAATTTTTATCAATACTACCATGTTACAAAACTCCTATTTTTTCTCAGACATAGGTTTTTCACCTCTTACCATTTACTCTATTTCAACATTGACAATATGTTGTTCTTAAGGATTAGAAGCATTAAAATGTTGAGAAACCTGTTGTTCCTCAAGATTGAAAGCATCAACATGTGGAGAAACCTATCATTCCTTAGGATTGGGAGTATCAACACGCGGAGAATCCATTATCTGTGTAAGTTGTTGAACATTTAATTTAGATTATGTAAATGTAGTAGTGAATAGGTAATACTATTGAGGGTTCTAGGTGCAGTAGAAGCATGCGATGGGTCATGCCCAACTTTTCTTTTTAATATGATTGATGATCATTCTGAGATCTACACGATGATAAATGATGTGATCAACTGAATTGAATCAAAGAAAAAATAAAATGGATAAAACTTCGGAACTAAGGAGAGGATCATCACATATTATTTATAATTAATTTAATCAATTAAATAATTATCTTGCATAAATTATTTCTTGGTTGATGGATTTGACAACATATATGTGTTTTACCATCATTTCATTATAGGAATCAAGAGAAAATTCTCTCTAGCGGTGATCCACCTATGTTCCAAAAATCTTCAAACGTCGCTTTAAGAATCTTCGGGTGCTAACATGACAGATCTTATTGCTTGCGTTGTTTTCTTTTTATCGCTATGAGAATCACTTCCAAAGCATTCTCCTTAATCTCTCTAGACTCGAGAGTGGATGGTGGAGGAAGATCACTCACCGTTCTTAGGAGCATTCTTGGAGAGAGATCTCTTTAGGGTTTGAGAGGATTCTCTCCGGCTATCGTTGTGCACAATAGAAAATGAATTGGCTCTCTTAAAAAAAATATAACTGGGTTTAAATACCACTAGGGTTTAGAAATAAATATTTGCATAAGTTTACTTTAATATTTATTTAATCCATTATGAAACCCCATGTCAATAATAATAATAATAATAATAATATTTCCTCAACATGTGCTTAACTCATGAATTAAATTAAATATTATTTAATCAAATAATATTCAAAATGTATTATTTTTCATCAGACCTAAAAACTTGGTCCTCCATTCCTCCATAATATTTATCGGGCCTTGAATAATACCTATTTATTTAATAAATAAATATCACTACATTATTCTCTAATAAATAAATAAATATTATATTCCCTAAATAGAAAATAAATATTTATAAAATATTCTGCTCATATTATATTCTCTCGAATAAGTAGTGATAGAATATTTTCAATCAAGCAAACATGAATAATTATTAAACGACATATGGGAATAATATTTATTCAACTTGTTAAATAATAAATAATAATATATTATTTAACTGATATTCTAGATACTCTTAGCATGTGACCCTCTAGGTCTCTTTCTCAGTGGAATTAGGTGAAGTAGCATAAAGTCCATGTTTAGAATCTATAAAAACATGGAGGCACCCATAGAGAAAGAAGATAATGCCAGAATGACACAATACCTCATACATACACTAATTGTGTAATATAATTCATTTATCATGATATCTCTAATCAAGAAGGTTGCATGCTGATGCCATCAACCTATGTGCTCAATGTATCTTTCTTTGAATTTATGTAAATTGAAATTTCCCATAGAACACTATGAATATGGATTTATTTAGGCTATATCATTTCCATCAAAGAGCCAGTGATATGAACTTCTGTTAAATAAGTGAAGGGAAAAATATTTTATCACATTATTCATTAATGTAATATTACTAGTGATGTTCCTAATGTATCCTACCTCACCACGAACATCTATCATAATAGTTTCTATCAATACATCAAAGTATGTGACTCATAATATTCATTAATAATAATCTTAAAGTCTAAGGACCAATAAAAACATCCGTAGACAAGAACATATAATGACACATATAAATGTGTATTTCCTACTGGCGTTCTTATTCTCATAATATCCTACACTAGATATTACCAAGGGCATACACCATGAGAAGGTGCCTCAAAGTCCTATGAGTCTCCACCCCTGATAGCCTATATCATTTGTGTACCTCAAATGATATTATCTGACCATAGAACATATATTTAAGAATAGCAACATAGCACTTCTGGGTTCTTATCATAGTGGGGAACTGCTATGATCTTTTTGCACAACAGCTACTCTTAGGACATTATCACATACCAAGTTATGTAGAAGAACAATCATGATGTGATAAGGAGTTTATTAATATTCAAAAAATATGAATACAAATTATCATAAAGTACACAAAATTTGGTTCTAGGGCACCCACTCCAACAAAATCCCACTTGCATTATAGCCAACTGCTAACAACCTTCAGTCTACTAGATATCACATGATACTCATGATTATACTAAGATAGTGTTGGAAAAAATCCCTTAAGGCATCCTCTTGGTGGTTTTGGGTGTGATTGTATTTGTTGACAAAGCCAGATGATTGCAAATGAGTATGGTTGGTATTTTTCGAAGCAAGTGTTAAGGTGGCGTAGTTTCCCAGTGTTTTCCAAATTTTTGGGCCTCAAAATCGAGAGTTTGGTTTTTGGAAAAGGGATGTTTTTCTACAAAGGAGTTTGCTGAATGGAAAAGTAAAATTAGTGAAGTCGGGGTTTCTGCATAGCAATGGTACACAGACTGCAAAGTATGGTACACATACCGCATAGGGAAAATGGTTCTTGGGGAGGATTACGGTTCATGGGAGGCAAATGGTTCACTAAAGGTTTGCGGTATGTGGGATGGATCGTCATTTGCAGAAATGAGGCGGTGATTTAAGGAGCCGCAAAGTGTTTCATTTGCAGAAGAGATCATCCACAACAAGGAAGAGTGGTGGTACGTGAACCATGTAGGAGAAAACAGTTCATGGGGGAAGTGGTACACTATAAAGGCTTTACCACATAAAATGTTTGGGTAAATCAGATTGGAGAGATTTTTAGATATATTTTCCTATATAAGGAGTGATAATTCCATCATTACTAAGAGTGATTTTCATTAGAAAACAACATTTCTCTAAAAGAATTTGGATAAGTCCAAAACAGTTTGTAGGGAGTCTGAGAAGGAGAAGAGGTTCATGAGGAGGATTCTACAAAAGGAGAAGGAGTTCATGGGAATAGTTCATGAAGGGGTTTTATGGGGATCTAAATCTTGCAAAGAAAAGAGGCCCGTGAAGTAGAAAACAGTTCACGAAAGAAGTAGCAGTCTGCAGGGAGTAGCAGTCTGCAGAAATGGAGGTGGAAGTGGAGGCAGTACACAGAGGTGGTATGTGTGGACGGTTCTCAGAGGCATTTCGAAGAGTCAGTCCATGAAATAAGTGGTTCGCAAAGCATACATTCTATGCAGTGTTGTGTAGTTCTCAAAGGAAGTAGGTGGTTAGTGAAGGTACTAAAACTATTCGTGAAAGGAATTTATGTAAACTAACAGTACGTGGAAAAGTGGATTTTATCTATGGGTGAAATAATAACTTCAAAAGAGAATCCTCCTACAGTTGAAGATTCATGATTTCATGAAAATGATGGGACCTACAAGCCCATAAACTATGAGTGAATCCCTTCCAAGAGTAGTGAGCAAAGGAAGTGGAAGATGGTGATCCTTTCCACCAGCAGTGATCCAAAGAAAGAGACATAGAGAGTGAACTTTGAAAATGAAGTGAGTAGACCCTAAATATTATAAAGGCAGTGAGCCTGAGCATAGAAGTGATCTAGCCCGAACCTTGTAATTTGGCTGAAAGACTTAGTGAATTTGGTATATCGACACACCGTCATTGTATGCTCCTTGGATGTAGTCCAATGAGGGTGAACCAAGTAAAAATAGCTATTTCTCATGCATGATTTCATTTATGTTCATATATTTCTATGGTAATAAGAGAGAAGAGAGTGTTTTTTAATGGAGAAACAAGATCCGGAGGGGTAGTTGTCTTAATCTATCATACCTTGATTCACCCCCTCTGAGAGTATTAAACCTTATTAGGATAACAATTGGTATCAGAACAAAAGGTTGAAAGTTAGTGGTTCTCTCTAAGTAGAAGAAATTGAGGTTGTCAATCACAAATAGAATCTGATCTTCGATGGAAACAATTTTCAATTACGGAAGAATCAGATACAACACTTCTTCTGATCATTAGGAATGGATGTCTTTACAACAGCTATGCATGGAATATTATCCAATATCGACAGTGGTTCTTTATCAGAAGCTGATAGAAGGGAATTGGATGATGATCCTAAAAGTATTAATGATTTAGTGGGATCACTATCCAATGAAATCTATATGAAGGTGATGTCATGTAAAACATCACATGATATGTGGGAAAAGCTGTTGAACATTTATAAGGGTGACTCAAAATCCAGAGAAGAAAAGCTATAGGTTCTATGGAAAAAATATAAGGATCTAGGAATGAACCCTAATGAGTATGTTGATACATTCTTTGATTAGTTGAATATTGTCATGGAGGACATGCGTGGTATCGAAGAAATTATTGAAGATATAAAGATTATCAAGTGTATCTTGAGAAAAATTCCACCTCGGTTTAATCCAAAGGGTTTTGTATTGTAAGATAAAGATCTAAAGGAGCTGACATCAGATAACTTGCACAATGCTCTTGTTTCATATGAAATTAGAAATGATGATAACGATGTTGTGGAAAAGGGGAAGTCCAAAGAATTGGCATTCAAGGCCTTGAAGAATCTCTGTTGAAGATAGTCAAGATAAAGACAATTTGGATGATTTCATTTCATTTCACTCTTCAAATCTGCAAAGAGGAAGAGGAAATTTCAAAGGCAAACTTCCACTTTCAGGATTACGATGTGGAGAGATTGGAAATTTTACAACAATGTGTCCTATGAAAATTGAAGATGACGATGAAGATAATGATGAAATTCCTCAGAAGAAGTATTCAACCAATGTGAAAGACAGGAGAAGTGAAAAGAGAAATTTATTCAAAAAGAAGAATCTGATTTCAAAAGAAGATGAAAGTTCAAAAGAATCTGAGGTAGAATAGTTGGAGGACTACAAGGATCATAAAGCAGATACTATGGTGGTAGTTTTGGGAAATTATCAAACAAAGGAAGAAAAATAAAGTGATGAGGGCTAAGTAGAAGGAAGATTTGATCTTTAGGATGAATTAGAAGCTTCTCTTGAAGAGATAGAAGTTTGAATATCAAAAAAAAAATAAATCCAACAAAGTGGTTCATGATGCCAAACTTTATATGTAGTAGTAGAAAGAAGAGAATTCCAATCTGAATGAAGAAATTAAAAAACTAAAGTCTTCAATGCTAGAAAGCTCTGAAAAGGTGGTTGAGTACAAACTCAAAACTAAAGAAAAAAAGTGAGATCGATAGTTTGAATAATACAAGAAAAAATAAAATAAAATGTATCAAAGAGCTTGAATAGGAAGTTGTTTGTATGTGAAGAAAAGTGAAAGATCAACAAAAACTCTTGATTTCTATGAAGCAGACAAAGGAATTTCAGGGAAGGAGAATGATTGATCAGAATGATACAACTGGTATAGGGATTGATCCCAAAAAGAAATTAGTGATGGTTGAAGTTAGGCCAAAATCTCCCACTTTAAGGTTAAAGATTGATTTGGGTATGAATCAGAATCAGAATACTCAATGATCCTAAGGGAGAACCAGTAGTGCAGTACTACCACACGGGAATGCACCTCACATTATATGATATTGTTTCAAAAAGACGGGACACTCACAAAATTTTTGTTCCATAGAAAATAGCTATCAAAGGGAAGAAGACAAGCAGAAGTAGAAATAAAGAGATCAATATTCCATGACATCATTTGATGGTCACTGTTTTAGGTGTGGAGGATTTGGGAACATGGAAAGATACTACTCATCAATAATACAGAGAAATGTGGTGAAGCAGAATAAATATAGCCATAAGAATAAGTTAAAGGTATCATAAAATGAGCTAAAAATTAAAAATCAATTTGAAACTCTATAAGATGAATCTAATGAATCATACTTTGAGGAAGATCAAGATTATCAATTAGTACCGGGTATGAAGTCTAAAACATGGATGAAAAAGAAGAATATAATTGAATAAGGAGTGGTTACAGATATGTGACCAGGATTAGGTATGATAAGAAAGGTATCATAATATTTGGTAATGGTGAAGGCATGTAGATTGTTGGCTTGAGAAAATCCAATTTTTGGGGAAAAGACATGAGAAATACTAATATCTTAGTTATTGAAGGTCTTAGCCACAACTTTCTTAGTTTTAGTCAACTGTGTGACTCAAGAAATTCCATAAGCTTTTCAAATAAATTATGCGTCATCATGGAAAAAGATGGTGCAATTGTTTTGTAGGGAAAGCATACGAAAGGAAATCTCTACCTTGTGAGTGGAGAATAAGATATGTGCTTTATATCCAAGGAATAAGAAAATAAGATATGACATAAACATCTTGGCCACTTGAGCCAAACTTCCTTGGAAGATTTGGTGAAATATGATGCTACTCGAGATCTCCCTAGATTATCATGTGAATGTACCCATATGTGCAATGCCTTATAACAAGGGAAGATCATTTGAAATACATATAAGGAAAAAGAGAAAAGGTCAACAATATTGCTTGAGTTAGTTCATATTGATGTGTGCGTACCAATTTCACCAAGATCTATTGATGGGAGGAGATACTAAGTTCTCTTCATTGATGATTTTAGAAGAATGGAATGAGTATCAATCATCACCCACAAGTCTGAGGTGTTCAGTTTCATTACAAGATATCGATAGGAAGTTGAAAAGATGCTAAGTCAGAAAATCCAAAAGATTAGAAAAGATAATGGGACCGAGTTCACGAATATTCAAGTATAGGTTTATCTCGAGAAACATGGGATAAGGCATCAAGTTTCATTAATGAGAATTTCACAATAAAATATAGTTTTTAAAAGAAGAAACTTAATTATCAACAACATGGATAGAACAATTCTCATTGAGAAATACCTACCAGAGAAGTTTTGGAAAGAGATAGTGACGACATCATTTTACTCTTCAAATAGAGATTTATTGTGTCCAAAAGAAGATAAGACTCCATATGAGCTATGGCATGGAAAGAAGCCAACATTGAAGCACTTTTGAGTCTTCAAAAGTAAGTGTTTCATTCTCAATAAGGAGAAACATAGTAAGTTTGAATCCCATGGAGATTGAGGGATATTTCTTGGCTACTCAAAGAAAATAAAAGAATATAAATGCTTCAATAAGTGTCTAGGATAGGTTTTTGAAATCCTTGATGTAACTATAATAGAGAATGAGAAAAATCTTTAGCAAATACATGATCATTCTTGGGAGGATAGTGACGAAGAGATAAGAAGATCATGAGATGCTCTAGTTCTAGAGGCTAATTCAGAAGAAGATTCAGATGATTAAAAGGATGAAAAATACTTAGTATATGCAAAAAGATAGAAGAGAAGAGCTGAAATTGATAGATATAACATAATTGGTGATCAGATAACTCCAGTGCAGACAAGGAGGATGAAGACTCTACAAAAAGCATCGTACATATCACAGGTAGAGCCTAAATATTTTAATGAATCAAATGGAGATGATAATTGGGTTTAGGCTATGAATAAAGATCTTGAATAAATTTAGAATAATCAAATATGGTAGATTTTTTCAAGGAAAAAAATAAGAATGTCATCGGGACTAAATGAGTATTTCGTAAAAAGATGAATGAAGATGGTGTAGTGATTCGAAACAAAGCACAACTTGTGTGAAAAGGGTACTATTAGATAGAGGGTATCAATGTTGATGAAAATTTTTCACCTGTTGTAAGGTTAAATACAATCAGATTATTCTTGACCATTACTGTGTAATGAAAGTTCAAGGTTTTCTAGATGGATGTCTGTTTCCCTCTGGAATGGGGGATGATCTCATTGATTTAAGATTCAAACATTCAAAACGGTTTCTAAAGGGTTTGTTCGTAGAACCGAAAACATCCAATGATTCCATATCCATTTGAACCTACTTTCCAAAGGTAGGTACTCATTAGTTGTGGACTGATGGGGCTTAGGAATTTGCATTGGTCGAGAGGATGGGAGGTCGGACTCATCACACCTTTTTGAGGGGAATTATTGTCTACTCCGAGACCCTCTTTATAGATTTAAGTTATGTTCGTGAATCCTTATTACATTACCAAGTATAAAAGGAGTTTTCCTTTAGATATGAAAATCAATGATTGATATGTGGGAAATTTAGAGAATATTTTATATGTATTCGAGGTTCTTCATCGATAGAGAATCATCTGTATTTGTTTAGGTATTCTTAGCCGATGGTATCCTTCAATACATGAAAGTATCTTGGTCATTATGATGACCATACCGGTTTTAAATCCACTCAGTGGGGCACTTGAAGTTTATTGTCATTCAGAAGGACATTGATTATTTCAGAGTTGGGATCGTACCCACAGATGGGCTACCTACGTATCTTTTGTTTTTGGAAAAGAAATCATAACCCACATAGTTCGAGTAAGGGAGTATGATGTTTATGCATGATTGATGGCTCAAAGAAAGATGTCATGATTACTTTTACACTCTAAGATCATGTGAGTCATGCTCGGTGTGAGAAACAAGAGGTATTGGTGAAACCAGACAATTGTGCCACGAAAGATGCAATGATGTGGGGGCTTATGTGTGTATGACTGTCCAAATAGATGAGGATTAAGATTTACTTCAGGGAAGAAATCTAGGAACAGGGTCCATAAAGTTATATGTGATTTATGGAGATTTGGATACTCTAATCTTGGGGCTTACTCCTAAGGAAGATTCCCAAGTTAAGGAGGGGACTTATGATTGGGTTTTACTCCTGAGAAGGAAACCCAGATCAAAAGGAAATTAAGACTGGGGCTTACTCCTGAAAAGGAGGCCCAGGTTAAAGGGATTTGAAAATTAAAGGGACTTGGGGCTTACTCCTAAGGAGGAGGCACATATTTGAGACTGGGGATTTCTCTTGAAAAGGAAGCCCAGGTTAAGAGAATTATGGTTGGGGATTACTCCTAAGAAGGATGACCATATTTGGGAATTTTAAGATTGGGGCTTACTCTTGAAAAGGATGCCCAGATTAGAGGACTTGGGGCTTACTCCTAAGGAGGATGCCCAAAATTAATGGGAATTATGACTGGGGATTATTCCTGAAAAGGAGGCCCAGGTTAAGGGGTTCTCTCATCTTAAAGGACGAGGTTGAATGAATGAAATCTCTAATTTTAGTGAAATAAAGATGTGTAAGTCACTAGGTTTTGAGAGATGTTTCGCGGAATTCCTTTCGGATAAGGAAGTCAATCAAGAAAACATGCCATAAATGGCTTTGAAGAGTGTCTTGAAGACTGAATCTTGAATAGGAGAGGTGGAATGGCATAAGAGGGGTTAAATGGGCAAGAAGGGCACCCAAAAAGATAGGGGCGCGCAAGTCCTGACAGGCGCGTAGGTACTGCGTGGGCGCGTAAGTCCCTGGTTGCGCAGGTATACCTACGCGGCACATGGGTACTTGCACAATTTTCAGCCCTTAGGGTAATACTTGGGTGAGACTTTGCTCAAACCCTTGGTATTATCCCTAGAGGCTTTCCAGAAGATGGCGCGCAAGTTATGGTGAAGAAGTAGGGCGGCGCGCAAGTGTGTCCATTTCCCTTAAGGGTAAAACACTTAGGCGCGCAAGTGTTAGTGAATTATAACACTTATACCTTACTCCTCTTGTTTAGACCTTATATTCTAGGTAAAGAATTACCTTAGAAGTGTTCAGAAGACCTGCAGAAGAGACTTGGGTGTTCAGAGCTCTGTATCTGAATTCTGGAAAAATTTCTCCTCAAATGGGGGGCCCACCAGGGGTATTTATAGGTTGGAGAAGACCCCGGGTGGTTATCACTTAGGGCACGCAAGTCACTTGCACGAACATTAGGCGGCGCACAAGTATACTTGCGCGACAGTAAGGGAACTTGCGCGACCTTAGGTCCTTTGACTCCTTTTTCATTCCTTTGTCGATTTTTAATGTTTTATTCAAAGGATGAATCAATTTGTGCTAAGTCATTTCCCTTTCCATTATTTTAGACAATGTGATGAAAATAAGCATCAACAAAAGTCCCCCCTCAGAGTTGGATCCAAAAGAATAAGGATTTGACTCTTAGGAAAAGAAGAAAACCAAAGGGAAAGAGGCGCGTAGGTGTTCACTACGCAACCATCATCGCACAGGCGCAAGTCGCGTAGGGCTGGAGCGCGCTGGCTATAGGTGCGCAGGTGGCCGGCCTGGCCTATATATATGCACTCATTTGTCGCGCATTGCACAGAACTTCGGATTTTTGAGCTCTCGCCACGCAAGTCATCTCCACCGCGCAAGTTGCTCTCTTTTCCACTTTTCCTTTATTGTCGCGCTGCTGTCAAGGTATATGGACCCGCACGGTGATACTTGCGCGCCAAATACTTGCGTGTCACATTATACTTTCACGACACATCACACTTTCTCTCCAAGTTTAAACTTGCGCGCCTTAATTCCTTTGCCATTTTTTTCGAATTATTTCACAAATTTTATGAAAAATCAACTTACTTAAGAGTTATTTATTCAACTTTTGTATAGAATCAATGGCTCTCAGGAGAATCGGAATAGATGATGAACTGGAAAGCAAGTGACTTGATGATATGATGAGTATCATTGGCCACAATTATTATACCGTCTGTGATAGTACTCTTCCGGATTTGGCCAAGTATCTGAAGAAATATCATCACGACTTCTCCCAAAGCATTTATCTGCCTTTGTATGGATATGGTCATCTACGAGAAGTCACTATTCCATAAGCAAAGAACTATCTCCCATTTTCGTGGTTTCAGAATTACACCAACTTTGCTTTAGAAAATATCTCATGTGGAGGAGGATTTATAAATACTGAAACAGTGGAGAAGGCCCATATGATGCATCACAACCCTTGTACTCTAGATCTGAAACCTCATAAGCCCGAGCTGCAACCACATTGTCATCCCTCAATCTTCCGAAACGCTCATATGGATCAATCCAAAGGCTGGAAGAAAAGTTGAGACTTCCGTCCTGGGGGAGGTGTGAAGCCAACTTGGATGTGGGCATACTGGGTGCGACAAACCTGTGTAGAGTTTGTCGAGGATTTGAAAGGAGTGACAATATACGAAGCTGTCTGGGTTGGGAAAACATATGTTTACAGAAATGATAACTTTGTGCCGGAGATACTCAGCCACTGGTGCCCAGAAACCAATTCTTTCCATCTGACTCATGGAGAAGTAGGCATCAGTCTGTGGGATGTCCACAGGATCTCAGGGGCTCCAATTTTGGGCGACATGTATGATGAATTCATTCCTCCCAAGGTGGCTTGGAATGATTTAGAGAAGACTCCTACTTTGGCTCGGGAATTATTTAAAATCTTCCACAGGCTCAAGAGTTCAGAGTCCTCCTTAACTCATTTTAGAAATAATATTCATTCGGAGGAGTGGATGAATATATTTATTATTGAGAAGAAAGAGAAGGAGCCAAAGGAGAAGGCGCCGAAGGAGAAAGGATCCAAGAAAAAGAAATCCAAGGATAAGAGGCCCACCCGTCCTACCACCTATCCAAAACCTAAGAAGAGGGGTGCTCCTGGCACATTCTGGCCAACTCTAGAATAAGGAGAGTTTGAGAAATGGGGATATGATGTGAATCAAAGGATCCCAAAGAAGACTTGTCTGGTGGGCTTCTTGGATTTGTGGCTCAACGTTTATCTCTTGCCAGTCAGGGACTCGAAGGGAGGCGTCAGGCCACAGACCTTCATTATTGCGGCAAAGTTGGCTGAGGGAAAAATGGTTGGGTTGGCTACCCCCATTTTAGAAAAGATTCATAGGAGTTTACTTCATGTATTCATGGGTAAATATCCTTTGAGAATAGTGGTACCATTCCAAGTTTTATGGGGATGGATCGCCACTCACTTCAGGACTTATAATGTACAGAATGGAGTATAAATTTCTGGAAGTTCTTTCAGGCCATCAGTGCAAGCATTCTCTGGAATTGCTCCATTACATCTTAATGCCTATGACATGAAAGTGAGGCTGAGCATGTTTAAGGAATTCAACTTCTTTCCCTATGGAAACCCGCCAATCGGGCGGTTTGTTGATGATGGAACAACCCACTTGGATTTAAGGGCATACATGATGGCTTGCAGAGATGGTGTGCTAGTTGCCACGATTGAAGGAGAAATTATATGCGAGGCCTATGCTCCATATATATTTTCACATCAATTCAAGTGTCTGCAACAGATTTATGTATCTCCCCCATTACATTTCAGGTTAGAGCAACATTCGATGGTTTCTCAGCAACTGTGGCTACTGACGTCAAGGGAGAAGACTGGGGCAGTATTTGATCTACCAGTTGAAAAAGTGGCACATAACTTGACTACATGGTATGCCGAGCACTGGATAGCATCATACCCTAAAGGGGTGCTGAATCACCCAGTTTATCAGGTGGGGAAAAGGAAGAGGACTGTAGAGAAAGAAACCCTCCCTCATGAAGGTGATGCTTTCCCACCTGAAGCTGATTCGCCAGATTCCTCCTCTAGGACTGGTTCACCAGATTTTCAAGATGGGGATGATGAGGGGAAAAAAGTGGAAAATCGGCCTTGTGCCCGATATAATCCTCCAATCAGAATCAAAAGACCCACTCTATCAACTCCTGGTGAGTTACTTCATTGGGGTACTTTAATCACTACTACTTTATAAAGCAATAAGTCTTATTTTCCTATTCTCTATCTGTAGTTGCAGGAGATGGGAAGAAACTGAAATCAAATATTATAAGACCTTCCTCGCAGCCTTCATATCTATGACTAGAGGCTTTCCAAACATGGAAGAGTTTATACTGTGGTGTTGAAACTGCCTGGCTGTATTTATGCGAGGGGATACACCTCCCTAGAATAGGGAATCTTCTGGATTCTATGGACATCAGTTTTGAGAATAACCACAATGAAGTGCGGATTTATATCAGAGAGCTAGAAATACTCATCTATGCCACTGATGAGTCCATTCCTGTCACCAAGCGGGTGATGGAATTGATTTATTGTGGCGCCGCTGAGGGGACTGATGAGGAGGGGCACGATTACGTGGCTCCTGAAGATGTAAGTTTTCTTTACTTATTTGCTTTGAAACATGATTATAGTTGAATATTTGTTACTTATGAGAGTTATTTTATTCATCTTTCAGCTTGCAAAGAAAGGAAATACTGAGGTTCTTTCGCCACAATATAGCCCTGGTGGTACTGCCATCGGGGCTACTGATGAATCTCCTCGCGAACCGGGCGAGATATCTCTAGGCCAGTAGGCCATGAATGAGGAGTTGGACATGGCCTTCCATTCTCCAATTCAGGTGCCTATAAGGGAGACTGCTGATACTCCTAAAAAGCCAAAAGAAAAAAGGCGGCGAAGGAGGAAGTCCACCGCTAAACGCTTTATCAGTAGTGGTAAGTCCTTCGGATAATCATGAATTTTAAACCATGAAAAAGATTGCTCATTTTCCTTGGGATTGAAGGGGATTATTCAATTTCCCCTCCGAGGGAAAGGACTGATCCTCCTTTGAGGACCACAGAGGGTTCTGTGGAACAAATGCAAATTCAGGCTGACTTGGATGCTCCTGAAAAAGAGCCAACATCTATTCCCAGTACTGCTCCTGCTTCTGCTATAAGTAGAGAAGAACCTGCACCAGAATCATTGGCGGCTGCGGCAACTGAATCTTCCATCCTTCCTGAAGAAGCTGTCCAGGGTCAGGGGCCGCAGAATGAGGGTCTCCAAGAGGACACATCAAATGCTCCCAATGGTGAGACTAACCAGGATTCTGAAATATCATTGGATGGAATGATGAATCGTGGCATGTATTTAGAAGAATTTTATGATCATGCTAAATTATCATGTGATTTAGAAGACCTTGGGCATGAGTGTTATCCTTCGTCCAGTAAATTTTCTTATAATTTACACTTCTAATCATGACTGAAAATAATATGCAGTTCCATCCATAGAAGCTGCTGAACTGCCAATGCCTGAAGAGGGTGTGGACATTGATGTCAACCCTACCATTGTAGAAACATTAGCTCAAGTGGAGCTAAACCCGGTAAACCCTCCTGAGACCCATCTTGAAGATCCGGTTGAAATTGGGAAAGATGGGGAGGAGTCTTCTCAAGCTGCTGATCTACTGTTAGGTAATGATTGTACTGAGTTTTCAAGATAGACAACCAACTTCCATTATTCTATGAAACTAACCATACTTTTAATTGATCAAATAGGGCTATCAACTTAAATGTCTAGAATTGGAGGTGAAGTCTCAACCTCCGCCCAAACAGTAGTAGAAGGTGAAGCAACCAGGATCAGGGGGGAAGGAGTAGAACGAGACACTTTTTTAAGTGCATTAATCCCAGATTACATGCCCCCCTATGATGATGATGTCGAATCAGACCCGGAGGTGCTTAAGGAGCTCAACTTTTCAAGACACAAGGCATGAAACAACATATAGAAAATCATATCTGAAGTGCCTCTTGATGAGATGCCATCAAAGATTTCCCGATTGTCTTCCCAGTTCGTCATGCTAGGACTTGGCGGTTTTGGATACCAAGAGATCCATACCGCGGTGAAACAAGTCATCTTAAGAAGGGAGCAGGAGAAAAAGTTCTGTGAAGATCTGACCAGGGTGAAGCTGTCAGTCAATATCAGCGAATTTGAGGCTGTAGTATCCCGAGCTGAAGCTGACTATGCTGCCAAGATGAAGAGCTGAAGCATAAGATCAAAGATAAAGTCGTTCAGAAGATGCACCTTTAGCAACAGTTAGATGCTGTTACTGGGGAATTTGACCAACTCAATAATTCACTGGATGGAGCTCAAACAAATGGTATGAAATCTATTTCAGATGCCAAGAAAGCACTCCATCAAGCTGAAAAGAGTGAAGTTGGTCGGGTGCATGAGCTTCAAGTGGCTAATGATGGAGCTCGGGATGTTGTACATCAAGTAAAGACTTATGTTGACAGCCTCCTGTAATTTCTTGGAAAAGAGGAGAGACTCCAATCTGTGGATGTCCTTCTAATTCTTGTACATCAAATGGAAAGAATGCTTCCATCTTCAATCACTTGTGCACGCATTTTCCTATTACCTACTTTAAATTTACTTAATACAATGGGCCTAGTGAGCATAGTTTGATTTTTACTAGGATTAATATAAATAACCCTACAAAATTTGAATCTATTAATTTATCAATATTACCTAAATCATACAAAATGTATGTTTAGTGATCCGGAACTTGAATTTTATTCAGAGTTCCTTTGTCTTTTGTGGGCAGTTTAAAGTCATGTACGTTGGACATAAAAAGGCTAATTTTTAAGGTCGAAATAGCTTTGACCAAATGAATTAGAATTGATTCAATTCCTTGACAATTCATCTGAAAACATATTACCATACTCAATTATGAGGGAAAATATGTAAACTACGACTTAAGAATATTTTAACCTGAGGAATGATATGAAAAAGAGCTAAAAGGCATTAGAAGAAGTAATTCCCAAGAATGAAGTTACCATTATTTAACAAACCCATTAGGGGGTTTAATTATGCAGGGCCACCTAAGGGAATTGGTTGCATAGTCAAATAAATAGCATCTTTTGGCTGACAGGTCTGTTATGTAGACTACTTATGCAAGGCCGCCTAAGAGAACGTACTGCATAGTCTGGAAAAATGACTCTCAGAAATTTACTTTCATAGTGCTAAAAAGACAGTGAAAGTTTATGAAGATTCAAATTTTCCAAAGTATAGAGTTTGCTATATGGAAAAAGGTACTTGAATATGGAGAAGATATTTCCAAACAAGATTATTGAATATCCCTACATATTATCATTAAGACAAATAAGGACAAAAGAGGTTTTCCTCCCAAGAATGAAGTTACCACTATTTAACAAACCCGTTAGGGGGTTGAATTATGTAGGTCCACCTAAGGGCATTGGCTGCATAGTCAAATAATAGCATCTTTTGGCTGACAGGTCCGTTATGTAGACTGTTTATGCAGGGCCGCCTAAGGGCACGTGCTACATGGTCAGGCAAAAGAACTCTCATAATTTCAAGCATTTTGTGATTAGAAGTTAAGAAAAGGGTTATAAAGATCTAAAAATATTTAAGGTTAGGATTATGACACATAAAGATGGGTATTGTCCAAATGTATGAAGAAATACACAGATCAATGCTAACCATAATCATGTTGTGACTGGGTCCTGAATGGAAATGTTGGACTTCACTACGTATCCCATAAGGATGGGAATCAAGCCATATGTAGTTCTTGAACTACAGTTTAACATCGTGTGGGACAAAAGGATTAGACATCTTAGTTTAGGTTCATAGAGCTTGGACCATTTTAAGAAATACACAATGTGTGTTTTCATGGGGACTTTTCAGCTAGGGGACTGAAAGAAGAATTTGGGGTTAGGCCCAAAAAACTTGGGGCTGGATTCGAGGGACACTTGAACGTTCCTACATATCCCATAAATATGGGAATAAAGCCCACATAGTTCTAGAACTACCCTTTGTACAAATTAGGTTCATACATGTGAAGGGTGAAAGGGGATTTTAGTGCAATGATGGTTTAACCCAAGATAAAAGGTTCAGGTATTGCCATGTATGCATATAGTCTTTGAAATGAAACATGATTGAAAATCAATGTAAATAATGATTCCCTCTCAGGTGAGGGTATCAAAGAATATTGTAGTTTATTGTCATACTGGACAAAATTGTTGTATAGTTTAACGTCATATAGCAAGGACGAAAGTGAACCAATGTAAAGATATTGATTCTAGGGGCGGTTTCACGAATCAACATCGTATGAGATGGAGGTGAACTGATGTGAAGAGATTGGTTTTGGGCTTGAACCTTGGGAGGTTGCCTACGTACCTAGCCTGGAAGGCAAGGATCAAATTCCGCATAGTTCAATTAAATAATGAATTAGTGATCAAGTTGTCCTTGGGGACAACGACCTAAAAAAAATAGTGTTGGGACTTACACATGGTTAGTAGCCCAGAGAGAGTGTTATGGTTGAAGTTTTCTCTAAGCTCACATGAGTCATACTCGGTGTGAGAAATAAGAGGTAGCAACAACCCTAATGATGCACAATTTAATGTCATGTAGGACATATAAAGGGACTATGCAGTTTTAATGTCATGTTGGACAAAAGGGGGATTGTGCAGTTTAATGTCATGCAGTGAGGACAAAAGAGTACACCATTTAACGTCTCGTTGGACGTATTAGGGACTTTTTTCACAGTTTAATGTCATGTTGGACAAAAAAGGGTCGATACAGTTTAGAGTCATGTTGGATGTAAGTGCCAATAGTTTAAGGTCGTATGCATGGACCGTTGGTTATGCAGTTTAACGTCTTGCTGGAGGTAAGGGACTTATATATATTTTAACATCATATAGAAAGGACGATGAAGGGGGACACAGTTTAACGTCATGTTGGATGAAAGTGAAAATAGTTTAAGGTCGTATGCATGGACCGTGGATGGTGCAGTTCAACGTCATGCTAGACGTAAGGGACGTGCAAATAGTTTAAGGTCATATGAATGGACCGTGGATGTATATTGTGTTTATAAAAAATATTTCTTCAGAAATATAGCATTGGTTGGAGTAGTGATGAGTTCTTCATCCATTGAGATTAAAGAATAAGCTCCATTGGAGTAGACCTTGTGTATTGAGTAAGGCCCTTACCATTTTTTCTCAAGCTTGGGAGGTTTCTTTCCTGATATCATTGGAGTTCTGAGAACTAATACCAATTCTCCCTGAGTGAATGAACGGAGATGAAATTTTTTGTTGAAAGCTCATTCTATTCGATTCTGATAGACTTCCAAGTGGTGCAAAGTGCACAATCTTTTCTCATCTAACCGTTCCAATTCATTCAATCGCTTTTGAGATTGTTCATCTATAGATGAACGATAACAAATGGATACTCTGAGCGAGGGTAGTTAAACTTCAATGGGAAAGACGACTTTCGTTCCATATACTAGTGAATATGGAGTTGACTATGTTGCAGTGCGGGTGGTAGTCCTATAAGCCCATAAAGCATGAAAGAGTTTATCAGGCCATGATTTCTTATCTTTATCCACCATCTTTTTTAGTATATTTGAAAGAGTCTTGTTGAAGGATTCTATCTGGCCATTGGCCGCTGCATGATACTGAGATGAATGGTTGGATTTGATGTTGTATTCTTGATACAACTTCTTCACCTTGGATGAACAGAAGTTGGTGCCATTGTCCGTCAATATGGTACGAGGGATACTAAATCTGGTAATGATGCTAGACATGATGAAGTTAACAATGCATTTATAACTAACTTCATTAAGAGGTATTGCCTCTACCCATTTGGAAAAGAAATCAGTAGCAGTAATAATATACTTAAACTGATTGGCCGTAGCTGAAGGGTAAGGTCCCACCACATCCATTCCCCATGTGGAAAATGGACACGAGTATTTAGCTGTATGAAGCAACTCTGGAGGTTGATGAATGAAGTTGGAATGTACTTGGCATGAATGAAACTTCTTTGTGAAATCAACACAATCTTGTATCATTAAAGGCCAAAAGTATGCAAGACTTCGAATCTGATCAGACAGTCTATGTCCAGACTGGTGGGAACCACAGACTCCTGCATGCACTTCTTTCATGACAGACATTGTCTCTTCACCATCAATGCATCTGAAGAGAACTCCATCAAAACCATGCTTGTAGAGAATTTTTTCTAGGTGATCTGGGCTATCATAAAGAGTAAAATTGACCACATGTCACTGGATTTGTTCTTTCCCGGCTCTATTAGGTGGAAGTGTTCCATTTTGAAGGTATTCCCTGATAGGTGACATCCATTCTATAGTATGACCATACAGTTTAGGAATGGGACTAATTTCATTAATTTCCTCTGTTCTGATTCGAACATAAAGTGAAATTTCACGACGGTGGGCAATACTGATGGTTGTCTCGTCCCGATTTGGATCTTCCAGAGCTGTGGCTATATTAGCTAGTGCATCAGCTTGAGCATTTTGTGATCTTGGGACATAAGAAAATGTCGATTCCGAAGGGAATTCCTCCATTAACTCTCTGAAGTAATCATACAAAGGGATTAGTTCTTCTTTTCTTATGGAATAATCCCCATTGACTTGTTTGATTACCAGGTCTGAATCACCTTTCACTTTTAAGTTATTCACTTGTGCTTGAAGCACCAACTCCAAGCCTGCAATGAGAGCTTGGTATTCTGCTTCATTATTGGTACCACCTTTCCATAATAAGAAGGAATAAGGTAACACTAGATTTTCTAGGGAAATAAGAATAACTCTTAATCCAACCTTTTTGAATTTAGGATCTTCCATTTTATTCCCTGTTGGACTTCTGGAAGCACCATCAAAATAAATTTCCCATACCTGAGGACTATCCTGAATAGAGAAGACTTCCTTATCAGGGAGTTCAATATCTGAAGACGTGTCTTCCACTGAAGGATGTTCAGCCAGGAAATCAGCCATATCTTAGCCCTTTATTGCCTTTTGAGACACATACTGAATGTCAAATTGCTGCAAAATAACTGCCCACCTTGCCAGATGTCCTGTAAGCATTGGACGACTAAGGATGAATTTGAGCAGGTTATTGTGAGATACCAATTGGACCTCATGATGTTGCAGGTAGTGTCTCAATTTCTGAACTGCAAAGATTAATGCCATGCAGCACTTCTCAATACTTGAATACCGGGTTTCTGCTTCAAGCATAGTCCGACTGAGGTAGTAGAGGCTGTTTTCATTCCCAGCATCATTCTTCTGAGCAAGAAAGGCACCTAATGATCACTATAAGGCTGTTACGTAAAGGATAAGTGGTCTTCCTTCAATAGGTGTCATGAGTACCGGTGGACTCAAGAGGTATTTCTTGAGAATATCGAATGCTTCTTGACATTCTTCAGTCCACTGGTAAGTGATTCCCTTCTTCATCAATTTGGTGAAGGGTAAACTTTTTCCTGCCAAATTGGCGATGAAAAACTGAATATAGGCTAAGTGTCCTTGAAGTCCTCTTAATTATTTCAAATTTAGAGGAGGTGACATACCAAGGATTGATTTGGTCTTCTCAGTATCGACTTCAATACCACGATGGCATAAAACAAAGCCAAGAAATTTTCCTGAGGTTACCCCAAAAGCACATTTTAAGGGGTTCATCTTCAAATTATGTTGTCGAAGCTTGCGGAATATGACTTCCAAATCAGCCAAGTGATTATAACATTGTTTGTATTTGACCACCAAATCATCCACATAACATTCAACAAACTTCCCTAAAAAGGTCTTGAAGATGCGATGCATGGCACATTGATATGTTGCGCCTGCATTCTTTAAGCCAAAGGGCATTACCCGGTAGCAAAACACACCCTGAGGGGCCTTGAAGGCTGTGGATTCCTCATCTTCTAGGGCCATTCAGATTTTATTATATCCAGAATATCCATCCATGAAGGAAAGTGCTTCATAGCCAGCTGTTGCATCAATTAAAAGTTTTGTAATCGGAACTGGGAAATCATCCTTAGGACAATGCCGATTAAGATCTCTGAAATCAATGAAAACTCTAATTTGTCCGTTCTTCTTCTTCACAGGGACAATATTATCCAACCACTTGGGATATTGAACTTCTCTGACGAAGTTAGCTTTGATAAGCTTATCCACTTCAGCTTCAATTTTGGAAGCATAAGTTGGGTGTGTTCTTCTTGCGGCTTGCTTAAATCCCCGATATTCTTCTGGTAAACCCAAATGATGAGTAGCAACATCAGGATCAAGCCCAGGCATCTCTGTATAGTTCCAAGCAAATATATATCTATTTTGCTTTAGAAATGAAATATACATCTCTTTCTCTTCAAGAGTCATGGCCACACTGATTAAAGTGGGGCGTGGATCTTCTTTTGCACCCAGATTTATTTCTCTGAGTTCATCCATGGTGGTAGAGATACCCTCTTCAAATGCTGGAGGAGCATCCCTGAGATCTTCCTCTTCTTCTTCAACATGTGTTATTTCTTCCGTTTCTACTTGCATAGTAAATGATGAAACAAAATTTCCATGATCAGAAGAGATGTTAAAACTTGAACATCTTGAAGAAGAGACTTCCATTTCCGACCCAATTGATTATGAAGGGTCTTCCTTGGGTAATAAAGAGGAGATGATGGATTGAGAATCGACATCATTGTTCACCTCTGACATCGCCATCACTTCTTCTGGCCTGGTTGGCGAAGTATAGACTTGCTGGATTTTAGCAGATGAAACGAAGACATCTCCATTTGATCTTTCATCATTGCCTGGAGGATCACCAATTTCTCCCATGTTGTCTGGGTCGATTTCCGTAATTGACATTATGGATCTTTCCATAAGAGTATTTTGATTTGGGTCTATCCTGTCAATTTGACTGATAGGAAACACATAATCTTTACTCACATGCGCAAATGGATTTACTGGAATCTTTTCCAAACCATATGGAGCATTTACTTTGGTAATCTCCCTGGTTTTGGATTTATAATTTCCCTTCATGTGATAGAATTCTTCCTCAATGTATTGAGACTCACATGTCTTGAACGAGGCCTTATCACCATACAATGTCCCAACTTGACCATCGAAATAATACTTGAGACATTGATGGTATGATGAAGGGATAGCCGCATGTTGATGTAGCCAGGGTCTTCCAAGCAAGATGTTGAAGGCTGAGTCTTGATCAACAACCATGAAATATGAATTGGATACAAGATCTCCAAACTAAGTTCTGAGCGTAATATCACCCAGTGATTCTTGTTCATTTTTATCATGTCCTAGTAACATCGTAGTAGAAGGAGATAAATTAGATTCCTTGAGGCTCAATCGACGAAGTGTATGAATGGGCATGAGGTTGACTCCTGAACCATTATCAATGAAAACTCTTCGGATGTCTACACCATTGAACTTTCCAGATAAGTACAAAGGTCTAATATGTCCATGCACGACATCATCTTCATCTTCATCAGTAAAAGATATTACTGCATGGCATTCTGCAGGATTATTCTCTACGTGATAGACTTCAGCTGCAAAAATTTCAGTTTCAAACTCCTGAGGACTTGACAAAGCCTCAATGAGTGCTTCCCGAAGATCCTTTGATAAATTCAAGGCATCCAAAATTGATAACTTGTCCGGTACTTGGGCCAGGTGTTTCAATATATCATACTTTTGATCAAAAGGTCTGCGTTTCCCAACAGGAACATGTGGTTTAGCAGGTGTCTTGGAAGTTGATGCTTTGGAAGTTGATGCATCTTGTATCGGGATAGGAGTTGGCAATATTACTAGCTTTAGAAGATTAGACTGATTAGATCCATTTAATTTCTGAGAGGAAGAAGATGGAACCTTCAACCGGTCTTCTAGAATAACTGTGCTAGGACTGAATTTGATTTTGGTGGAAGAACTTGCTTGTTCTTGTTGAGCTCGCTGAAGGGATCTGCCACGAGTTTCTGTTGCATACACAGTTCTAGCAGGGGTAGAATTGGAATAGTGGATTCTAAAATATCCACTTCTTCCCCTGTATCCTGAGCCTCTGGAACTTCCTCTGATTCCTCTATTTGACATAGGGAATTCGGGCTCATCAAAATCGAAACTACAACTAGCATAAGGATCTGTTAAGTGAATCATATTAACAGAACTAAAGATTAACTCTTCATCTGATGAAGACTCTGCCTGACTAGCCAATTTAGGCTGTGCCGTTTGGTGGGGCGGTGCCCGTGGCTTCTAAGTAGATGGCATGAAATCTGCCAGAGTCAAAGACAACTTAGGATTTGACACATACTCATCTTCTTATGATTGTTCCTCTTTCTTGGAATTATGTCTCCCTTTTGAGGATTTTCCCTCTGAAGAGGATTTTGTTGTGGCATGCATAGAAGAAGACACAATTGGTTTCTTCAATTGCGTTTGTAAAATGACATGAGTTCGGTTGATCGTTTTCTTGACTATCCAATCATCATATTTCTGCGCATTTTTTCTTTTAACTTCTTTCCATTTGCCTTCTTCTTTTGGAACTGTAACAGTAACACATGCTACCTGGGCTGAAGAGCCTTTTAGTTTGACTTGTCCCGAGTTGACCATCTTTTGTAGAAGGTATTTAAAGACAAAACACTCCTGGATGGGATGACCCAACATATGATGAAATGGGAAATAATTGGGATAGTCTTCATCTCCTTCCTTGTTTGGCCTCTTGGGCCTCAGCAGCTAAACCAAATTATTCTCCAGGGCCGAAATGAAGTAACCAGGAACTTGTTCATTTTAGAAAGAATAAACTTTACTCTTCAACTCATCAAATTTTTTCCATCTTTGATCTCTTTGATCGTCTTAACAAAACAACCTCTATTGTTGACACTCAGAAGGTAGAGCCCTTCGTGAAGATGAAGGTTTTGAGGTAGAAGCAGGTACAAGTGCTTGTTTAAGCATAACTATAGCAGTCTCTTCTTTACCCATTCTCCTTCCTAGAGCTGATGGAATTACACGAGATTTATCCTTAGTCTTTATAAGGGAATCTTCAATCTGCTGAGTGATTGAAGTAAGGTCTCGAAATCCTTCAGTGTATTTCATAGGGATCAGTGGTGTGCACAACTCATCACGCAAATTTTCCACACAGATTGGAAACAATTCTTCCTAAGGGAGTGATAAGCTTAGGGAATATGTTAATCCCTTCTAGCGAGCAATGAAATCTGAGACCCTTTCATTATCCCTTTTCTTACAGTTTGTAAGATAAAAAACTGTTGTCTTTGGCAAAGTTGAGCCGAATTGAAGAAGAAATCGTTGATGGAGATCTTCCCATCCGGTAATTGACCGGGATTTCAAGCTTGTATACCAAACAAAGGCTGGTCCTTACAAGGTCCGCATGAAGAATATGAGTTTCACTACTTCTTGCTGTTCCGGAATTCCCATCATAGGATCGCAACAAGACACGTAATGCGTCAAATGATGTTCAGGATCACCTGATCCATTGAAAATAGGGAATACAGGGTTCCCAAAACTTGATGGGGGAGAGATTGAATCTACCCATTCAGGGTAATATTTCTTTTCTGGTTGAACCTGCACACACTTTCCCTCCATAGATTCCAACTGAGCTGTTAATGACTCAATAGTAGTTATTAACTTTTGAGAAACATCCAGTTGAGCTTGAATCTGAACAGGTGCACTGACTGGAGCTTGGACATGTATGGCAGCTGGTACTGCAACTGATGGCAGCACTGCCAATTGTTGTTGCACTTGACCCGTAGGATTATACCTGTAAGGGTGTACTGATAAAGGAGGATATTCTTGATCCATCTCAGTAGCTGCAACAAACTCCCTTGGCTGACTGACTCCAGCATGCTTAGGAGAAAGACTACCCTGAAGTAGTTCTGCATTTATCCTCCTCAATTCCTTCATTTCTTCCTCCTGTTGTGCAAATCTTTGCTCTAGTGGGAGCGATTGGCCTTCTCCAGAGGAAGGATATGTAACCCGATTCTTTCCCTTCCCCGTGTTTGATCCCTTTCGAAGAGGGGGAAGTGGGTTATTTGAAGGAACACTCAGATTTTGGGTAAACCTTTGATTTCGTGTACACACACCTTCTTCATTTGTGTCTGTGCATACAACTTCTTGAACATGAACCTCTTCATCTGATCCCTCTGAGTGAGCCTCATATGGTGGATCAAAAACAATGAAATTGATGGAATTAATTGATGCATAATGCATTGCATCTCTTCCATCAGCATTTCTATGATATTGTCTTCTACCATGCCCCTGATGAGACATTTCCTTTTGTTGGTTTGATCCCTCAGGAACTTCTTGGAGAACCGTAATTTGGAGAGAATCTCCTGATAATTTGGCTCTTCGTTCCTCTTATGGCCTCTTCCCCAATCGAGATAAGACTGATTTTCTTTGAGGGAGGGATTGAGGGTTTGAAAAAGTCCCCAGTCTGGTGGACTGGGGCTATTCCTGCTGTCTTTTCTCAACTCTTCGAATCCTATTTGTTTATTCTGAGGGTTGGTTTAAAAGAGTCCCCAGTCTGGCAAGCTGGGGTGACTCTTGACATGCTATGTCTGAGACTTTCTTAAAATCTCTCCTGATCTTGTGGACCTTGGTCTGAAAATTAGCTGGATGCATTAATCGACATCCTCTTTTATCACCCAGTTCAAAAGACCATTGAATGATTTGTGACACTTCTGTCACCTGATGATGTGCTTGCTCCATACGAGAGGCCTGTTCAATATTCTCGTTCTCTTGATGCAGGAGTAATTCAATAACTTGTTCTCTGTATTCTTGATTTTGAGAGGAACTAGTTGAATCTTGTTTTTGGGCAAGCTTTTTATTACAAACAAAACCCATTGACTTTGGTCGGCCATGGGCAATAACATTGCATGAAACCATTTTCGGCGAGTTTTGCTGACTGGAGAGCACAGTGAAATGTAGTGCTCCATGAACACCCCATCCTCTGACATGAATACCAGATGGGGCATTGGAAATTTTCTAGCACAATCTTCTTAGTGCGCCAAGGCATGAACACTGAAGGGCTCTCTACTGCTTTTCAGCCTTCGGATATCGAGAGAATGATAGAGATGCCAAATTAATATGCCGTTGTAACCCTTCTATTATCTTAACATGATTTTAATATTCATTATAAGATAATACTTTCTTTTTCAACTAACAAAGAGTTTTCTATATGTTGAGATGAATATCATGAATTCCATCTTCCGTCAACATCTCTGGAATGTCATACTGAGAGTCATCCAGAGGCCAAAACATGACTGACACTTCACCTTTCACCAGTTGTTTTCTCATCTTCAGCATTTCCTCTTTATCATTCAATGAAGATTCTTCTACCTGATTTGACTAGATCTGGTGCTTCCTTGTTTCTTCATTGGATTCAACAAGATTGGTAGAGAAATCACTGATCAAACTAGAAGATGCATGACTTAGGGGTGGTTCGGAGAATGACCTACACCCTGGGCTATCTTCTTATTGAGAAAGTATTTCACCTACTAGTGATGAAGCATCAGACATGACTGGTTTCGCATTTTCAAGTGCCTCAAGATAAGAGAGATTTCTTGGCACTACATTGTCCATTGGATCATATTCCAGGCAATGTTCATCACTACTGCGGAGAGGACTTTCGCAAAAAAAATCATCATCATGGGGAGGACCACCACAGTGGGTTACAACAAAAGATGAAATCTCTTGATCCTTGGTCTTCTGACCACACAGAGGGTTCCTGTGGCTCTCATATGAAGATGAAACTTCGAGATTGACCGAATTGTCATGAAACAAGCCTTCATGAGGAAGTGTCTGTTGAAGACCTTCAGAATTAATGTTCCCACTATTGGGAAATGAGGGAGTAGAATCTTGAATTACAACAGATAACTGTCTGAGGGATTCAAGAACTCCAGCATCGAGAAAGACCTTGTTATAGATTGGATCTTGATCTCTTGACTGTGCTGGGCGGGTCTTCTTCTTAGACGTCTTCTTACTCTCCTTGGAAACCACTTTTTGACGAAAGTGGTTGCTCTGAGTAGGTGTATGTGCCTAATCAGAAGAGATGGCCAGGTTAGGCTGATGATATCTACTCAAATCAGGTGTATGTGCTTGACTTGGTTGTCCGTATGATATGGTGGAGTATGCCCCACAACCATCTTGGACTAAAACAGATGTGTGTGTCTGTTCCGGAGTGAACTGTTGATGTGTCACTCCACTGGTAGAGATAGATTTATGTTTCTTTCCCTGAGATATTGCTGAAGCTGTTATAATATCCTGGAAAGCATCCAGAATATGATCAGAGATTTGCTTATGCTCTTTCACCATTGATAGAATATGATTGGTGACTTCAACTGCCAGAACGGGGATATACGTCCATTCCATGCTTGGAGTAGGTGTATGTGCCTGCTCCTATCCTCCTTTTCCTGTCAGTGAATCCTGACAGTACTCAAGTGTGGGGGCAGAAAGTTGAGTCTTCCTCCTGTTTGTCACTGGAGCTTTTCGACTGACTTCTCCTGGTGCTACCAAATGAGACTGTTGGTAGTCTTTGTTGGGTCGGAGAAAAGACGGGAAGGATGGCAAGAGGGGGGGGGGGGGGGGGGGGTGAATTTCCTTTTAAAAAATGATTAATAAATTAAAATCAAAGTTGAAAATGCAGCGGAAATAAAGAGGCAATCACACAAGAAATTGATAACGGAGTTCGGCCAAAACCCGGCCTACGTCTCCGCTCCCAACTCAACCGTTGAGAGATTCTACCGCTTGCTTTTCAATGGTTTTAGCAAGAAACCCACTAGGCTTTGAGGTAGCACTAGAACCTATTACAGCTTGCTTTTGGTGGTTGAGCAAGAACCCACTTGCTTTTAATGGTTTAGCAAGAACCCACTATCCTTCTTACAGGTGAAGGATAGCTCACCTATGTCTCAAGCTATTTAAAGGAAAGCTTGACAACCTTTTCACACCTTAATGGTGATGTGAAACCCAAAAGAAAGAGGGGATGAGAAAAGTTTGGGGTTTGTAGGCACAAACCCAAATTTAAAGTTCAAAATAAATAAACAAGAAAAACCGTATTGGGAGAAGCCTTGGGCGCCTTTGATTGATTGGAGATGTTGAAGGCCGCTTCCAAGCTTCTTTGAAGGAGCTCCTTGGATGTGGAAGTTGTTGGAGCAAGGCGGGTTCCTTGAAGGAAGTCCGCCAGAGGTATGCCAAATGATGAACAACGTGTCCGTGGGCTTTGTATATGATCCGGTTGGTGTCTGGGGCTTCCTTGGCCTTTATTTATAGGCATGGAACCCTTGGGGAGTCTTCGGAGCCGTTGGAAAAGGCCTCGGAGCCGTTGGAGGCCAAAAGAGGGTTGACTGGTCAAAGCCAACGGCTAGTTTGACTGGGCTACCGGCTGGCCGGTACAGCTCCACCGACTGGCCGGTGCCTTGGCAGAGGGGAAGAGTTTTGGTCCAGGCTCCACCGGCTGACCGGTGGAGGAGCCACCGGCTGGCCGGTGGGCAGACAGTAGCTGCCACTATTGACTGGATGCCACCGGCTGGCCGGTGACAGATCCACCGGCTGACCGGTGGAACCTGGCAGTAGGCAATGCCTCTGCCAGGTCCACCGGCTGGCCGGTGCTATCACACTGGTTGGCCGGTTGACTGAATTTCAGTCCACTTGATGTGCTTCATGGCCCATTTCCTTGGCAATCTTTTGCCTATAAAACAAAAACACTTAAAACAATGTTAGACACATATGAAAGTGATTGTGATCATGAAAATCAAAGAGTGTGGGGTACAACAATCTCCCCCTATTTTGATGATCACAATCACTTATCTAAGCAATGTAAAAACTTAAATGAAAGGCATGCTTTAAATGATAAATTGAAAATAAATACTAAGCATGAGAGAAAAGATTCTCCCCCAATCAATCAAGAAATTTCTCCCCCTTTATGATTATCAAAATAGAATGGGGCATAAAACTTAATTGAGGGAAAATAGATTTGAAAAACAAGATTTGAGATTTGAAAATCAATTGAAATTTTGGAAATTGAAAGATTGAATAACAGTTTGAATTGAAAGTTTTGAATCAAAATTGAAATGAAAATTTTGAACCAAAAATTGAATTGAAAGTTTTGAATCTAAGACAAGGTTTTGAAAATACTCCCCCTAAATAAAACAACAAATCACCGGGGGGAGGTGTTTGAAAAACTAGATATGAGAATTGAAAGATCAATTGAGATTTTTGAAATTGAAATGAAAATTTGAACAACAGTTTGAATTGAAAGTTTTGAATCAAAAATTGAAATGAAAGTTTTGAACCAAAAATTGAATTGAAAATTTAAAAATGAATCGAAAGAGATTTTTGAATTTAAGAAAATTTCTCCCCCTAAATAAAACAAAAGATCATCGGGGAAACGAAACTATTTTTGGACCGGAGAGACTCGCCAAAAGGGATTTTTCAATCCAAATTTGTTTCATGGCGGGTCTTCTCCTATAAAACTCGTCACTATAGTAAATAGACTTGGGTTGGCCATACCGGTCATTTTTACAATTACACTCATAAATGAGGTGCCCGGGTTTCTTACAATAATTACAAAATTTAAAACAAGAGCTCCCCCTTACAAAAACAGTTGAAGCATGGGAGAAGGAAGCTACATTCGTATATCCTAGCCCTTGGGTGGTTCTTGAAATTCGTTGGGAACCAAGCAATTTTGAAAGATTTTGTTCCCCTTGGGTGAATTTGGCTAGGGATTCTCTAAGGTCCTTGATGGTTGATTCCAAAGAATCAACATTGGGGAAATTTTGGATTTTTAGGGAGAGTTCCTCCTTCTCTTTGAGAAGTTGTTCTTTTTCGGAGGAAAGTTTTTTGAAATTCTTTTTCAAAGAAACAAATTTAGAAGAAAGTTCATGAAAACCATTTTCAAGTTGATCTCGCACATGTTGGAGTTCTTCATATGATAAATGATTAAAAGAATTTGAAGATGAGGACGAGGATGAGGAATCGGAAGAAGATACCTCATGTTTTGCCATTAGGCATTTTTTACCTTGGTCGCTCAAGGAGAAGGAGGAGAAGGAGGAGCTATCACTCCATGTTGCCTTTGAAGCCTTCTTCTTTTTCTTCTTCTTGGCCCTTTTCTTGTGAAGTGGGCAAGCAGGTACGGATTTTGCATCGGGTTCTTGCTTTTGAGCGGGTTCTTGCTTTTGAGCCATGCTAGTACCTTCATGGGTTAGTTCTAAAAATTTCCAAAGATCGTAAGAAGTAGAGCAAGTAGAAATACAATTAAATACATTTCGGTCTAGCCCACAATGAAGAGCATTCATGGCTTTGCCATCAAGCTCGAAATTTGCAATGTCGGCGGGGGTCCATTTAGACTCAACGGGAGAAGAGAGCGTAAAACCATGCATAACAATTCTAAAAATAGGATAGCTAATGCTTTTAAGAAAAGTTGACATGCTGGTTTTCCAAAAACTATAATCGGTTCCATCAAAGAATGGAGCATGATCCAAAGAAAGTCCTTCGGGGGATTGAGAGGAAGAAGCGGTAGAAGCCATCAAAAAAATAGGATCTTTAATTTGAAACCGATTAAGGAATAATTCAAATACTCCCTCTGATACCAATTGTTGGGTCGGAGAAAAGACGGGAAGGATGGCAAGAGGGGGGGTGAATTGCCTTTTAAAAAATGATTAATAAATTAAAATCAAAGTTGAAAATGCAGCAGAAATAAAGAGGAAATCACACAAGAAATTGATAACGGAGTTCGGCCAAAACCCGGCCTACGTCTCCGCTCCCAACTCAACCGTTGAGAGATTCTACCGCTTGCTTTTCAATGGTTTTAGCAAGAAACCCACTAGGCTTTGAGGTAGCACTAGAACCTATTACAGCTTGCTTTTGGTGGTTGAGCAAGAACCCACTTGCTTTTAATGGTTTAGCAAGAACCCGCTATCCTTCTTACAGGTGAAGGATAGCTCACCTATGTCTCAAGCTATTTAAAGGAAAGCTTGACAACCTTTTCACACCTTAATGGTGATGTGAAACCCAAAAGAAAGAGGGGATGAGAAAAGTTTGGGGTTTGTAGGCACAAACCCAAATTTAAAGCTCAAAATAAATAAACAAGAAAAACCGTATTGGGAGAAGCCTTGGGCGCCTTTGATTGATTGGAGATGTTGAAGGCCGCTTCCAAGCTTCTTTGAAGGAGCTCCTTGGATGTGGAAGTTGTTGGAGCAAGGTGGGTTCCTTGAAGGAAGTCCGCCGGAGGTATGCCAAATGATGAACAACGTGTCCGTGGGCTTTGTATATGATCCGGTTGGTGTCCGGGGCTTCCTTGGCCTTTATTTATAGGCATGGAACCCTTGGGGAGTCTTCGGAGCCGTTGGAAAAGGCCTCGGAGCCGTTGGAGGCCAAAAGAGGGTTGACTGGTCAAAGCCAACGGCTAGTTTGACTGGGCTACCGGCTGGCCGGTACAGCTCCACCGGCTGGCCGGTGCCTTGGCAGAGGGGAAGAGTTTTGGTCCAGGCTCCACCGGCTGACCGGTGGAGGAGCCACCGGCTGGCCGGTGGGCAGACAGTAGCTGCCACTGTTGACTGGATGCCACCGGCTGGCCGGTGACAGATCCACCGGCTGATCGGTGGAACCTGGCAGTAGGCAATGCCTCTGCCAGGTCCACCGGCTGGCCAGTGCTATCACACCGGTTGGCCGGTGGACTGAATTTCAGTCCACTTGATGTGCTTCATGGCCCATTTCCTTGGCAATCTTTTGCCTATAAAACAAAAACACTTAAAACAATGTTAGACACATATGAAAGTGATTGTGATCATGAAAATCAAAGAGTGTGGGGTACAACAGTCTTGATCAATACTACCAGGTGTATGTGCCTGCTGATTGTACTTCGCCAAATGTGGTTGATGAGATCCATCATATGTAGTCAGACGAGCCTGCTGACTAGCTGATGACGTATAAACAGGTGTATGTTCCTGCCTATAGTACTCCACCATAATTTCCTGGAGGGATTGGCGTGCTACTGCCAGACGAGTCTGCTGGACATCAGAATTAAAATGGGCAGGTGTGTGTGCCCGCTCGTTGCTTGCCACTAAATTAGGTTGGTGGGCTTCTCCAGAGATGGAAGAGATGAGAACCTGCTCACTGTTAACCGGATTTAGCCTCTGGCAATTTGTCTTGCCTGCTCGGGGTTCAAGGAACCTTAGCCGAACGCATGGAGTTGGTACCCTCATCATGTTGAGGGCGCACTGCCGCACGAGTTTGGCGGCGATTATTAATGGGAGCCCTCAGGAAGGACTCCTATCTCCTTGAATTAAGGCCCTGAGGGACCTTCTCATTCACCTCCTCAGAATATGGGAGTGAATGGTGATTGCATTCTGGGGATAACGACCTGAAACGGTTGGAGACGGTGGTTAGCACCGCCTGCTTCTTGATCACTGGTCATCGCTGTCCGGACAACCAGGGTGAATTGTTCACTTGGAGGGCTTGTCGGGCAGCCTCCAGAGTTGGAATGGTACCGTGTTGACAGTACTCCTTAACGAGCATGTTTGATACCCAGTGTTGAAGACGCCGAGTAGGTGATGTTGTCCTCAGAGCGGACGACGATCCAGCAGGAGTAACAGTAGTGGCATTCACAGCAGAGGTTTTCACAGCAGGCGTATTCACGGGTGTGAACTTAAGAGAAGCCATTTTGGAAATGTATAAGATCTTGGAAAAGAGTTCCTATTTGATATAACAGACATAATCAAGATAAGTATAGCTACTACATCTTTTGGATGAACACATATGTTATTGATTGTCTTGTTGGCCCTCTCATTGAGTTTTAAATAGGGTCCTAACAAGTAGGTAAACTATCATTTTAACTTGGTTAAGGATTCACATCAGGTTCACCATTTTTTGTTTCCCTCTGGAATGGGGGATGATCTCATTGATTTAAGATTCAAACATTCCAAACGGTTTCTAACGGGTTTGTTCGTAAAACCAGAAATATCCAATGATTCCATATCCATTTGAACCTACTTTCCAAAGGTAGGCGCTCATTAGTTGTGGACTGATGGGGCTTAGGAATTTTTATTGGTCGAGAGGATGGGAGGTCGGACTCATCACACCTTTTTGAGGGAAATTTTTGTCTACTCCGGGACTCTCTTTATATATTTAAGTTATGTTCGTGAATCCTTATTAAATTACCAAGTATAAAAGGAGTTTTCCTTTATATCTGACAATCAATTATTGATATGTGGGAAATTTAGAGAATATTTTATATGTATTCGAGGTTCTTCATCGATATAGAATCATCTGTATTTGTTTAGGGATTCTTAGCTGATGGTATCCTTCAATACATGAAAGTATCTTGGTCATTATGATGACCATATTGGTTTTAAAGCCACTCAGTGGGGCACTTGAAGTTTATTTTCATTCAGAAGGACATTGATTATTTCAGAGTTGGGATCGTACCCGCCGATGGGCTACCCACGTATCCTTTGTTTTTGGAAAAGGAATCAGAACCCAGGTAGTTCAAGTAAGGGAGTATGATGTTTATGCATGATTGATGGCTCAAAGAAAGATTTCATGATTACTTTTACACTCTAAACTCACATGAGTCATGCTCGGTGTGAGAAACAAGAGGTATTGGTGAAACCAGACAATTGTGCCACGAAAGATGCAATGATGTGGGGCTTATGTGTGTATGACTTCCCAAATAGATGAGGATTAAGATTTACTTCAGGGAAGAAATATAGGAACATGGTCCATAAAGGTATATGTGCTTTATGGAGATTTGGATACTCTAATCTTGGGGATTACTCCTAATAAAGATTACCAAGTTAGGAGGGGACTTATGATTGGGTTTTTCTCCTGAGAAGGAAGCCCAGGTCAAAAGGAAATTAAGACTGGGGCTTACTCCTGAAAAGGAGGCCCAGGTTAAAGGGATTTGAAAATTAAAGGGACTTGGGGCTTACTCCTAAGGAGGAGGCCCATATCTGAGACTGGGGATTACTCTTGAAAAGGAAGCCCAGGTTAAGAGAATTATGGTTGGGGCTTACTCCTAAGGAGGATGCCCATATTTAGTAATTTTAAGATTGGGGCTTACTCCTGAAAAGGATGCCCAGATTAGAGGACTTGGGGATTACTCCTAAGGAGGATACCCAAAATTAATGGGAATTATGACTGGGGATTATTCATGAAAAGGAGGCCCAGGTTAAGGGGTTCTCTCATCTTAAAGGATGAGGTTGAATGAATGAAATCTCTAATTTTAGTGAAATAAAGATGTGTAAGTCACTAGGTTTTGAGAGATGTTTCACGGAATTCCTTTCGGATAAGGAATTCAATCAAGAAAACATGCCATAGATGGCTTTGAAGAGTGTCTTGAAGACTGAATCTTGAATAGGATAGGTGGAATGACATAAGAGGGGTTAAATGGGCAAGAAGGGCACCCAAAAAGATAGGGGCGCACAAGTCCTGGCAGGCGCGAAGGTACTGCGTGGGTGCGCAAGTCCCTGGTCACGTAGGTATACCTACGTGGCACATGGGTACTTGCACAATTTTCAGCCCTTAGGGTAATACTTTGGCAAGACTTGGCTCAAACCCTTGGTATTATCCCTAGAGGCTTTCCAGAAGATGGCGCGCAAGTTCTGGTGAAGAAGTAGGGCAGCGCGCAAGTGTGTCCATTTCCCTTAAGGGTAAAACACTTATGCGCGCAAGTGTTAGTGAATTCTAACACTTATACCTTACTCATCTTGTTTAGACCTTCCATTATAGGTAAAGAATTACCTTATAAGTGTTCGGAAGACCAGAAGAATAGACTTGGGCGTTCAGAGCTCTGTATATGAATTCTGGAAAAATTCCTCCTCAAATGGGGGGCCCACTGGGGGTATTTATAGGCTGGAGAAGACCCCGGGCGGTTATCACTTAGGGCACGCAAGTCACTTGTGTGACCATTAGGCGGCGCACAAGTATACTTGTGCGACAGTAAGGGAACTTGCACGACCCTGGGTCCTTTGAATCCGTTTTTATTCCTTTTTCGATTTTTGATGTTTTCTTCAAAGGATGAATCACTTTGTTCTAAGTCATTTCCCTTTCCATTCTTTTAGACAATGTGACGAAAAGTAGCGTCAACAATGTCAAGTCAACATTTCTAAATGGGGTTCTTGAGGAATAAGTTTACATTAAGCAATTAGATAGTTTTCTCATTCATGAATATGAGAATAGAGGTTTTTGGATAAAGAAGGCTTTATATGATTTGAAGAAAGAACAAAGAGCATGATATTCAAGGCTAGATCCGTTTCTGAAGAAGCTTAGTTTTTGGTGTGGTGGAGTTGATTAAAATCTATATGTTAACAATGAAAGTGACAAAAGGATGATGTTTCTGGTATATTTTGATGATATAATCTTTAGTGGATTAGATGAAGCACAGTGTAGACAATTTTCCAAATTCATGAAAAGTGAGTTCTAAATGTCAATGATTAGCGAACTAACATTTTCCCTTAGTTTACAGGTGACACAAGGAAAGAATGGAATATTAATTTCTCAATCCAAACATGCTAATGAGGTTCTGAAAATATTTTTAATGGATAATTCTAAGGGTATGAAAACTATAGTGGCTACCTGGATAAAACTTTCACAGGATGATGAAGGCAATGCAGTCAATATCACAAAATATAGGAAAATCATTGATAGTATATTTTACTTGAGATAGATAAGACCTGATATTGTTTTCCCACATTCCAAGAAGAAATATATCAAATAAATCCCAAGGAAATCCACTTTAATGTAGTGAAAAGAATACTTTGATATATCAAGGGCATAATGGATTAAAGTTTGCTGTATAATGATGAATCTAAACAAGAGTTATTGTAATATATAGATGCAGATTGGGTTGGTTTAGAAGATGATAGAAAATCGACATCAGGTGGTTCATTCTATCTTGGAGGATTGTATATTTTTTGGCTTAGAAAGAAACAAGATTGTATTTCAATTAGCACCACAGAAGATAAATATATTACAGCTACTCAAGTGTGCACACAGTTATTGTAGATGAAGAAGAAGCTTGAGGATATGGTAATTTAGGTGAAGTATCCCATCAGAATCCATTGAGATAATTCTAGTGCTATAAATCTTAGAAAAAATCCATTCTATAACTCAAGGAAAAATCACATTGAAATCAAGTATCATTTTATCAAGGAGAAGGTGGAGTAAGGGATTGTGAAGTTGGAATATGTGCCTATAAAACTACAGGTTACAGACATTCTAACAAAGGCCTTACCCCAAGAAGCATTTGAAAGACATCGAATAGATCTGAGAGTTTAGTTGACTCCCCGCACTTGAAATGTGTGGTTGTGGGACCCCCTCTCCTCGAGGTATGGTGCGTTTTCCCCTAATGTATTGATGTGATTTCTTTACCCTATTACAGACAATGATGAAGTGACTTTTCGGTTCATTGAAAAAGGGGGAGAATTTGTGTCCATTAAAAGGGAGAAAATGTATTAATCAAAACACAGGGAGATGTTGCTAGGTGGAGTAGTGATATAGGGGGAGTTGAAGCTGTTAAGAGGAGAAATGATGTAGGGGAAGTATTAAATCTGACGATTCTTGATGTGATTGATTAAAGATTATATATCATGATATCCGAGGTTCATACTGATTATAGAAGAGTGATTTTGGAATGGAATGAAGTGATTCATTGATGAAATTTGAATTATACTCTTGTTTCTCATGCTGATCATTGCTCATGTCGGATTAGAGTATGTGTTGAGTAAATCATTGATCACTATCTTAAACAAAATAAGTTAATGTTGTTAGAATAAATAAGGTGCTTCAATGATATATAAAATTATGAAAGAGTTGTCAACAAACCCAAAAGAGGAGATTGTTGGGGAAAAATCCCTCAAGCTGTCCACTCGATGTTTTTGGGTGTGATTGTGTTTGTTGAAAAATCCAGATGACCTCAAATGAGTATGATTGGTATTTTACAAAGTATGTGTTTAAGGTGTTATAGTTTCACCGTGTCTTCCAAACTTTTGGGTCTCAAAATTGGGAGTTTGGTTTTTGGAAAAGGAATATTTTTCCGCGAAGAATTTTGCAGAATGGAAAAGGAAAATTGGCAAAGTCAGGGTTTCATCATAGAAATGGTATGTATACCACAAAGCACGGCATGAAAACCATGTAGGGAAAACAGTTTGTGGGGAGGATTATGGTTTGTGGGAGGAAAATAGTTCACAGAAGGTTTGTGGTATGTGGGATGGCTCATCGTTCATAGAAATGAGGTGGTGATTTGAGGAGCCGTGGAGTGTTTTGTTTGTGGAAGAGATCGACCTCCATGAGGAAGAGTGGCGATACACAGACCACATAGGAGAAAACGGTTCACGGGAGAAGTGGTACATGGTGAAGGATTTATCGCATCAAATGTTTGGGTAAATTGGATTGGTGATATTTTAATATCTATTTTCCTATATAAGGAGCAATAATCCCATCATTACTAAGAGAGATTTTCATTATAAATCAATACTGCTCCAGAAGAATTTAGCTAACTCTAAACAGTTTGCAGGGAGTCCTCAAAGGAGAAGAGGTCCGCGAGGAGGATTTCATGAAAGGAGAAAGAGTTCGTGGAAATGGTTCATGAAGGGGTTTTGCGGGGCTTTGAATCTCTCAAAGTAAAGAGGTTTGTGAAGTATAAAATGGTTCGTAGAAGAAGTAGCAGTCCGTGGGGAGAAGCGGTCTGCAGAAGTGATGGAGGAATCAGAGGAAGTACATGGAGGTGGTTTGTGGGTACGGTTTGCAGAGGTAGTTCTCAAAGGTAGTCCTCAGAAGAAGTGGTTCATGAAGCATACACACTATGTGGTGCAGTTCAGTTTGCGAAGGAAGCAGGTGGTTCACGAAGGGACTAAAACAGTTCGCAAAAGGAATTTCTGCTGACTAATATTATGTGGAAAAGTGGATTTCATCTATGAGTGAAAAGGAAACTTCAAGAGACCATCAAATTATAGTTGAGAATTCATGATTTCATGAAAATGACGGGACCTACAAGTCCATAAACTGTGAGTGGATCCCTTCCAAGAGCAGTGAGCAAAGTAAGTGGAAGACGGTGATCCTTTCCACCAGTAGTGATCCAGAGAAAGAGACATAGGGAGTGACCCTTGAGAATGTAGTGAGAAGATACTAAATCTTGTAAAGGCGGTGAGCCTGGGCATAGAAGTGATGTATCCCGAACCTTGTAATTTGGCAGTGAGACTTAGTGGATTTGGTACATCGACACAACATCATTGTATACTCTTTGGACGTAGCCTAGTGAGGATGAACCAAGTAAAAATCACTGTTTCTCATGCATGATTTCAATTATGTTCATATATTTCTATGGTAAGAAGAGAGAAAATAGTTTTTTAATGATGAAATAAGATCCTAAGTGGTAGTTTTTTTAATCCATCATACCCTAATTCACCACCCCTCTCAGGGTATTTAAATTTATTGGGATAACAATTGGTATTAGAGCGAAAGGTTGAAAGTAAGTGGTTCTCTCTTAGTATAATAAATAGATATTTTCAATAACAAAGTTATTCCAATATTCAATGGAAACAATTTTCAATTATGGAAGAATTGGATACAACACTGTTTCTGATCATTAGGAATGGATGTCTTTACAACAACTATGCATAGAATATAAACCAATATCAATAGTGGTGCTTTATCAAAAGATGATAGAAGGAGATTAGATGCTGATGCTAAATTTAAGAGGATCCCTATCCAATTAAATCTATATGAAGATGATGTCATGTAAAAAATCACATGCTATGTGAGAAAAGTTGTTGAACATTTATGAGGGTAACTCAAAATTCAGAGAATAAAAGCTATAGGTTCTATGAAACACATATGAGGATCTCAGAATGCACCCTAATGAGAGAGAACATGTACTTTGAGTTATATTGGGAACACCATTTATCAGATTGACGTTTATGCGAGGATGGGTCATTGGGGGTCTCTAGAAAACCCATTTTATGATATTTATGAGAGATCAAAAATACAGATGCTTTATTTATCACCAAGTATAGATGACTACTATATTGTAGCGACAAACAATTCTTTAGCATTGAATTAGGGTATTTAGGAAGAACAGGTTGTTCCAGCTCGATACCAACTAATTCCTATACATCACAAATGAATTATGTATCACTTTCCAAAAATATTAAGATAATTAGAGCATGTTTTATTAGTTTTGAGAATGCGAAGTGTGTTTTGTATTAAAATGTTTATTTCAAATAAAAATATGCACTTTCAATCATATAGGCCACACCGTGTGTTAGAGTGATGTGCGTACAATTCCTATACATCACAAATGACTTATGAATCATTAGAAAACATCAGATATTTTTGTTTAATGATGAAACAAGATTAGAAGGGTCATTTTTTTTAATATTTTATACACCAATTCACCCCCTCATAGGGTATTTAACCTTATTGGGATAATAGATAGGTCTTTATTCAAGGGGAATTCCATGTTCTCTTACTTGGGTACTTTACTTACTACAACTTCACCCCTATAATAAAAATACCTCAAGAGGTGATACTTCCAGAGTATATGATTTTTCTGTTAGTGTGACCTTGTCTCTTTTGCGAGATCCACCGCTACAGTATTATCACAATACAATGTGATGGGGTCTTTATTACTAGGTACCACATCAAGATTATAGATATAGTTTCATATCCAAATGGATTCCTTCGCTACACTAGAAGATGCTATATACCTGAACTCCACTGTAGAATCAACAACAACTAGCTTCTTTGAACTCTTCCATCTCACAACTCCTCCATTGAGATAGAAAAAATATCTTGATTTCTAATTCAAATAATTCTGATCTATTTGAAAACTATCATTAGTATAACCCCTGATGACCAGCTCCTCATCTCCTCCATACACCGGGAACATATCCTTAGTTCTACTTAGATACTTAAGGATAACCTTAACAGCAGACTAATGTTGTTCTACTAGATCAAATTTATATCTTCTTACCATTCTCAATGAAAAGGAAACATCAAGTCTAGTATATAAAATTACATACATGATTTATCCTATTATTGAAGCGTATGGGATATTATTCATTATCTCTTTCTCCTGTTGTGTCTGAGATCACATTTTCTTAGAAATATGTAAACCATGTGACACTGGAACTAATCCCCTCTTGGATTGTTCCATACTAAATCTATTTAGTATCTAGTCAATATATATACTTTGGATTAGTCTAAAAATCCTCCTAAATCTATCACAAATGATCTTGATTCCTATAATACAGGCTGCTTCACCCAAGTCCTTCATGGAGAAGCGTTTGTTTAACCAGTCCTTAACATATTGTAAGACTGGTATAAAATTTCCAATAAGTAATATGTCATAAACATATAATACTAGGATAACTAATTCATTCCCACTAAACCTATTGTAAAAACATGGATCACATTCATTCTTAATGAAACTGAATTCTTTTATAGCTTCATTGTAACAAATATTTTATGACTTGGATTCTTGATTCAATCCATAAATGGATCTTTGCAACTTGTAAATCCTTTTGGCATCACCTGGAGTCACAAACCCTTCTAGTTGTTTCATATAGAAATCTTCTTGAAGGTTCCCATTAAGGAATGTAGTTTTGACATCCATCTACCAAATCTTATTGTCATGGTAAGTTTCTATAGTAATTATAATTCTGATGGACTTAAACATGGTTACTGGTGAAAAGGTTTCATCACAGTAAATTCCTTGACACTGTTTAAACCCTTTAGACACTAGTCTTACTTTATAGACATTTAATTTACCTTCTATGTCTAGTTTTATCTTGAATACCCATTTTCACCTTATGATATTTACATCAACTAGAGCATAAACCAAAACCCAAACTTGGATCTGATACATGGAATCCATTTCAGAATTCATGGCTTCTTTCCATCTTGTAGCTTATGAGCTCTCTACTACCTCTTTGTAGGAGAGCGGTTCATTATTGTCAACCAATAATGAGTCACCATATTTGGTGATTAGAAAACCATATCTCTTTAGTTCTCTTACCTTTATTGTGCTCATATGCAGTACTTGTGTTTTAGCAACTAATTCTTCCACGTGGACCTTTGTAATCTGTTCCTATACCAACTCTTGTGTATCCTGAGCATCAACTTCACTGAACTTGATCCTTCTCCAACTATCCTTTTTGAGGATGTGCTCCCTCTAAATAAAGACAACTTGTGTGAAAAAAATCACAATCTTGTTTGAGGGGTTGTATAGGTAGTATGCCTTTGTTTCCTTGTGATACCCTATAAAGATACACTTTGTTTCTTAGGGTGCTAGTTTGTTTCCTGAGAAGGACATAAAAAATACCTCACAAAACCACACATGTGTATGTGATAAAAATGGTTTTCACTCCATAACTTGAAGGGAATTCCATTTTCTACTTTAATTGGTACTCAGTTTAATGTGTATTTCATAGTTTGTAATTTCATATCCCCAAAAGTATAATTGAAGATATATATGTCTCATCATCGATCATACCATGTCCAACAAGGTAAAATTACTCCTTTCACTAACACCATTCCACTATTGTGTATAAGATAGAGTGAGTTGAGATAAAATCCCAAACTCTCATAGAAACTTGATAAACTCTTGGTTAAGATATTCACCACCTCGATCTGATCAAAGCTTCTTTATCTTATTTTTAAGTTGATTATCTACTTCATTATTAAATTCCTTGAATTTCTCAAAGGAATCAGAATTATACCTAAATAATTATATATAACCATATCTACTCAAGTCATCATTAAAATTTATGAATTAAGAATACCCACCTATAGCTTCTACTTGAAATAGTCCACACACATCAGTGTGTACCAATCCTAGAATCTATGTGGCCCTTTCACCATAACCACTGAATGTAAATTTGGTCATTTTTCTTTGTAAACAATCATAACATATTTCAAATTATTTTAGCTCAGAGGAGCCTAAATAACCATCTTGACATATTTTTGTCAAATGATTCTCATTTACATGACCAAGATAGTCATTCCATATATGGGTGTTATATGATTCATGTGAACATGATTCATTATCAATTGACGGCCCTTGGTTTTCTTAATTTAATACATAAATAATGTTATTTAAATTTTCCATACCATAACATATGTTTTCTTTATAAAAGAAACAAATTTTATTTTCAAACTTGAAAATAAACCCATCTACATCTAGGCACGATACATAAATTATGTTCTTGGTAATAGTTGGTACACAACAACAATATTTTAAAACCAAAATCAATCCTATTGAAAATGAAAGGTGGTAGTCACCAATGTTTAGAGTATCCAAACTCACACCATTGGTAGATCATAGATCCACCTTTCCTCTTGAAATATTTTAAAATATACTTTGTTCTTGTATTTGGATATAGATATGAGAACCAATAGCTATATCTGATACCCAATGTGTATATATTGTAAGATTACACTTAATAAAAAATTCACCTTTAACATCCCCTAACATCTGGGTGGAGTTCTATTTCTAGTGTCCTTGCTTACCACGTGAAAAACATACTACATTCTTTTCCTTACCTTGCCTTCGGATATTCCTCTTCTTAGAAGGATGGTGCTCAGAATATTTATACTTGTTATGAGTCTTGGTCCCATTCGCCTTGTTCTTCCTCTTCTTATTTACCATAAGGACAATAGGTTTTTCATCTCCCATGTCCTTATCCACTTAGGGAATCAAAGTAAGATGTTTTGAAAGAATCTTCTCATTATTTATCATATTGTAATTAACAATAAAACCAGAGAATGTCTTTGATGGAGATGAAAGTATTAGATATGTGTGTAACTAATTCCATAATTTAATCCCTAATATTTATAAGCATTAAATGTAGCCAATAATTTTGAATATATTAGGTCCATCTGGAATAGAATCTCCAAGATTAGTTATGAACAAAGCATTGGAGATCTCATATCCCTCTTATCTCACATTCTCTTGATAGAGATCCTAAAGGTGATACATCATGGTATATGCATCCATGTACTCATGTTGCTTCAAAAGATCTTTGGTCATGGATGATAGCATGAAACATTTTACACCCATGGAATCATTCAAATGTTTCTCATAGAGTTTTAACTCTTCATCACAAGACTTCTTACGAAGTGCATCGAGAATAGGTTCTTCGATCACATACAATTTCCTTTCATGGTGAAAGATAACGCATAAGCTCCTTTAACCCTCTTGGAAATTTGTTTAGGTGAGAAGGTTTTCCTTCTCAAGTATAGACCACAGTGCTATGTTTGATTTAATTTTTATTATCATTTCTACAAGTAATATGAGCAGATATTTTTTATTTTATCTGATTAAATTTAGACAAATAAATAAATATTATATTTATTAATCTCCCACTATTTTATCGAAACCCAATAGCCCTCAGCATTTGCTTTAGAATATCTAGTTTCTTGGACATTCTAGTGGAAATGATCCATATTCCCCTTATCATTTCCCCAACTTTGGTTGGTCAAACAACTTGTATGGTTTTAGTTAGGAATTCCAAATTCCAACTGTATTAACTCACAGTTCCTTGATCTATTGAGTAGACTCCCCAATCTTGAAATCCATAAATTTTATTTTCTCAACCCTTACCTCTCAGTTACAAAAAGTCCTATTTTGGCAGTCAATCCTTGATGTGAACTAAGTTAATTAAACCCAAAACTTCATGTTAGAATTATCTGATAATTGAAAGTACCCCAAATTTTGTTGGTCAAGCACTTTGAGCTATGGTTCAATTTTAACTAAAGTAGTGGAAGGCTATACCAACTTAATATATAATTGTGGGATCTTATCTTTTATGTATAAATTTACAATTATTGTCTTTATCTCATGCTTATTAATATTAAGTATATTTACTTAAGTGATTAACCATGTCTTAGATAATATTTATACATAATCCAATTTATTTTAGTTCTATCTTGTATGTTTATTAATTCATTAATTCATGTGATCACGAAAAAACATCTATAATGAAATAACCATGAAACTTGATAGAAATAAAATAATAAATCAGTATGATCATGAGATTTTACTAATGGTTAGTTTATCAAGCAGTTTATAAACTAGCCTTTGACCTAGGGGAAAAATACCTTGAACCAATTAAGGTTCATGTTACATCTTTCTACCCATCCACCTATGTATCTTTCTTGGATTGGTTTCACCTCGTCTCCAAACTTTAACTTCTTACACTATCTTGGGAGATCTAACCATTACATATGATTTTAATCACATGAAGGTGAGGGGAAAAGGGTTTATATAAAAGAAACCATGGACACACATAAACTTACATAATAAAAGGAGAGAAGACACACAGACCAACAATTTAATTTAATAAAAAATTAAATAAAACCAATCACATAAAAATGTTTGGTCTATGAGAATGATCATACACATGTATGCAATGAATTACACATTTAATAAAACTAGCATTCAATTCTTAATCATTCTTATTTAAGAAAATTCAAACTCGAATCAATTAATTATATTCTTTAATTAATCAATTATTTTATCTTAATTCTCATCCGAATTTCCTTGATATTCTCATCCATCATAATTTTAAACAAATTAAATAAATTTATTTAAAATTAACTATGTACATAAATATACCTTGGAGACAACACGGTAAATACCCATCCAAATCTACCCAACATGTATTATACTTGTATACTGTTTACTCTTATAACATATGGAATACATGACTTATCATGTACTTTCATGAAATGTACTATCAACTTAATGATTGCATGAATTACATGATTTTTCGGTCATGTGTTATGCTTCAATGCACGTAGAGTAATAACAGTAATACGAGTCATACATGATATATAGATTTTAACATTACACATAAATTAATTAAACATTTATATATATATGTATATTAAAACCCATCATGTGGTGTGTCCTATCAACTTAATGAACACACATAAGCACATGTCGATAAGGTTTACACGGTATAATAAATTAATTTTAATTCTACATAATTTGGTATAAGTACATGGCGTATACAAGCAAGTTACACAAAGTGTACCTCTCTCACCATTTATCTGAGGCACACACCTAGGAACTTAGTCTGTAAAATACACCTTGGAAAAATTGGAGTACACGATATGTATAAAGGGATACATGATGTGTGGTATCCAATTTATATGGTCACCAGTCATGCAGGCTGTGTATGGAAATACACAACCCATATGACTTAAAGGACTACATGCCGTGTACGTGGGCTACACAGAATATAATTTGGCTGACCATGTGCCAGGATGGTCGGTTAAAACATGATGTAAGAAATTAAATACAACGTGTGTATTCAATTCACATGGTTTGAATTAATTGTGAATTAATTCCTGGTCCATTGAACACTAGTGCATGACATATAACTCTGATTACATGGTGTGTACTCTTGTGTTACCTGGATATAATCCTCGGTACCTATGGATTATTTCTTTGATTATATTTTATTCATAAAATTAATCAATTTGATTATATCAATAAGAAACTTAAGAGGAAGAATCAAATCTCACAATTAGGATTAAAAGAATGATTGAACTTGAATTGAAAGCTAAATGAAAAATGCATAAATCAACCAATGTACTTTAAATGATTATAAATAATTATTTTACTTTTCTAATACCAGTTCAAGGTTCCAGGCATAGTGGAAGCATGTGATGGGTTATGCCCAACTTTGTTTTTCATGATCGATGATCAATCCAATATCTACATGACAATAAACACCGTGATCAACTGAATTGAATCAAAGAAAACAGAAAATGGATAAAATGTTGGAACCAAGGGGAGGATCATCACATATTATTTATAATTAATTTAATCAATAAAAGAATTACCTTCTGTGAATTATTTATTCATTGATGGATCTGAAAAAATATCTGTATTGTGCCGTTGTTATGTTATAGGAATCAAGAGAAGATTCCCTCTAGCAGTGATCCACCCGTGTTCCACAAATCCTCAAATGTCATCGTGGGAATCTCCAAACACTTTCATGATAGATCCTATCGCTTACATTGTTCAATTTTTATCTCCATTAGAATTTATTCCAAAGTGTTATCCTTGATATCTCTAGACTTGATAGTGGATGGTGGAAGAAGATCGCTCTCCGTTCTTGGGAGCATTCTTTTAGAGAGAGCTCTCTAGGGTTTGATAGGATTCTCTCCAGATCTTGTTGTGTAAAAAAAATGAATTGGATCTCCTGAAAAATAATATAATTGGGTTTAAATACCACTAAGTTTTAGAAATAATTATTTTCAAAATTTCCCTTTAATATTTATTTAATCATTTGTAGAACCACATATCTAATTTAATAATAATAATATTATTTCCTTGAAATGTTCTTAACTTGTGAATTAAATTAAATGTTATTTAATAAAATAATATTCAATATATATTATTCCTCACCAGACCTAAAAACTTGGTTCATTATTCATCCATAATATTTATTAGGCCTTGAATAATGGTTATTTATTTAATAAATAAATATCACTACATTATTCACCAATAAATAAATAAATATTTATTAAACATTTTGCTCACATTATATTCTCTCGAATAACTGGTGACAAAATATATGCGATCAAGTAAACATGATTAATTATTAAACCATGTACGTGAATAATATTTATTCAACTTGTTAAATAATAAATAATAACATATCATTTAATTGAGATTCTGGATACACTTAGTGCGTAACCCTCTAGGCCTCTTTATTAGTGGAATTAGGCGAAGCATCCTAATGTCTAAGTTTAGCATATATCAATACACCAAGGCACCCCTAGAGAAAGATGTTAATGCCACAAAAAAATAATAACTCATATAGGAACTTACTGTGTAATATAATCCCTTCATCACGATATCCCTAATCAAGCAGGTTTCATGCTGATGCCATCAAACTATGTGATCAATGTCTCTTTCTTTGACTTTATGGAAATTGAACTTTCCCATAGAATACCATGGCCATGGATTGATTTAGGCTAAATAATTTACATCAAAGGTATTGATATATCAATTTCCGTTAAAGAACAGAAGGGAAAAATCCTTTCTCGTATTATTCATTAATGAAATATTACTCATGTTACACCCAACACATCTTACCTCATCGCGAACATATGTCATCATTGTTTTCATCAATACATCAAAGTACACGACACATAATATTAATTAATAATAATATTAAATTATAAGTAAAAATACACACATTCATATATAGGAACATACAATGACACATATAAATATGGATTTCTACCAGCAGGTCTCATTCTCATAATATCTTGCACGATATAGTACAAAGGGCGTACATCATGAGAAGGTGACTCAAAGTCCTATGATTCTACACCCATGATATCCTATATCATTGGTTTCCTTCAAATGATATCATCCAACCATATAAAATATATTTAAGAATAGTGTCATAGCACTTTTTAGTTCTCATCATAGTAGGGAACTACTATAACCTTTTAGCACGACAATCACTCTTAGGAAATTATCACATAACATGTTATGTAGAAGAATAACCATGATATGATAATAAGTTTATTAATATTACAAACTATGAATGCATGTTATCATAAATTACACAAAATATGGTTATAGGGAACCAACTCCAAAAACTACGAGGAAACAAAATATATATTAAAAAAATTTAACTTGATTATTAAACTCCCTCATTTTTCTTATAAGGTTAAAGAGATTTTACCCCTCTATTGAGTATCCAAACTAGCTTTTCATGGTATCCTTTGACATAAAAGTCCCTGTCTACATTGGGAACATTGCGAAATGATTGCAGTTTCTTAATGAAAGGGTCATCCTTAGTTGAATTAACATCTGACTCTATAGTGGTTTTGGTCGATAACAGAATAATTGACCACTATCTATTACCAAGATCCAAGATATAAAACACTTGTACAACCAATGATTCCATTATGAATAGTTTTCCTTGAACCCTTCCTTATTAAAACCCACTTTAATGAATCCCAGTTCATTGATTCTAAATTCAATCCTATTATCAACCCACTTTCATTGAAAAACTGACACTTGGAAGGTTGTATAATCTAACTCCCATATTTTTTTGATGATGCCAAAGTAAGAAATATTCACATAAATTGGATTTATGTCCTTAGTACCAGATACATGAATCGCTTCCGTCATAAAAGCAACACCACTATTTTTCATGATACTATGTTTGTCATATTACATTATATAGAACATATAACCATTAATTACATAACCATTATTAGATAATACATGCACACCTAGTCCCCTAACTAGCCATAAAAGAAATTTTGAAATTAGATTTAGATCTATAGCCGACTCCTTAAAAATATGGTCTTTAAACCATCATATAAACTGTCAATTATGTGTATTTGATACTCGTCTTTCAACCCTTAATGAATTCAAATGCTTAAGAATTACTTTTTAGGTTTCAACATATGGTGGAACCTCAAAAATGTTATGGATAAGAGTAAAGGTGATCCTATTCCTACTTTGTAATGGTAATTGAAACAACATTTGTTTAAAAAATTCCTTTACCCATAAGTCTCCCACTATGATGATATTTTAGTAGACTAATTATTTTCACATTGGATAGGTAGTCAGTAAAAAACTCAACAATTTACTCAACAATATATCTCCCTATAATACAACCTTCTGGTCAAATTCATTTTTTGACATACCCATTGAAAATATTTATATAACGTTCAATGAGGTACATCCATTTATAATGTAATGACCACATAAACAAATATCTATAACCAAGTGAACCATCAAGTGATCCATCATATCAAAAAATGATGATAGGAAAAACATCTCTAATTCACATAATACGACAGTAATTTCCTTTCCAATATTTAAAATCTTCATCAGGTCTATAACTTTACTACATATAGATTTGAAAAATAAAAAAATCTTAATTAATGTGCAGTACCACTGATTTTATCCATTTAAACCTTTATTTATTTATTAAAAGTATATATAATGAACAATTTAAGTTTTGGGAGGCTCAGAGAAGTTTTGACATATTTTGGAGGCTCTTCTAGAGGTGAATGATTTGAGAATGATTAGTTGAAACCATGAAACATATCTTGGAAATCGTGCAAGGCAAGATAGTGGGCATTGGGCAGGTGTATAATTGGAGCACGGTTTGACCAAACCGTGTTGATTCCCAAGAGAAACCATGAAATATTAGACAAAGGTAAAATCATGGTTGGTGTAACGACCCGAACTTTTGAATAATATTTTGTTTCTTGAAAATGTATGTTTTACTATGTTATAATCAATAAAACTATATAAGTATAATTGAAATATAACCATCGAGTTTTTACCATTGGAAACAATAATTTTTTTAGTATTATAATTATTTTTTAAAATATAAATACTAGTGGATAACTAATATAGAAAGAAGAGTCAATGACCTCATCCAGTAGACTCGGGCCATATGAAGCCCATATATCAGAGCTTGGGAAGGAGGTAACATCACTAGTCTTTGCTCTAGACCAAGCCCAAGCCAAGATTCAACATATTAAGCTTGAACTTAATCTTCTACGTGATAAGTTCAAGTTGATATAAATCACCACTCGGGCAATATTTTCTGAGCCGCCCCAAGATTCTATCTCCATTGCACACCTTACTCTTAGGTCCTATGTAGGTTTTATAAGGGTCTTTGTAATGAGGCCTTAGTTACTTTGTGTAATCCTTTTGTATAAATAAATTTTTTATTTCTTATTATGGTAAAATTTGTGATTTCAAATGTCAAAATAAATATAGAATGAATTTATAGAAGTTCTATATTATTGAAGAATATTGAAAAAAAGGTATTTTAAAATATTTTTAATACTTTAAATAATTAATAATGTGAAATTATTTTCAAAAAATGCTCTTCTATAGTTGTGATTAGTAAGAAATTTCTATTCTAATAAGATCAACTTAATTTTTGGTGAACAGTAAATTATGAATAATAATATTACCCTTATGAAAAGTAATGTGAATAATGGAATAGTAACCTCACTTAATAAATTATAAATATAATTTTGTCATCTTGATTAGTAATTTGATATAATAGCATAAGTAAATAACTATTTCAGAAATTATTAGTCAAGTATTAGTATTTTTTTCAGGTAAATAGTGTTTTTAATTAAAAATTAAATATATCATAATTATAAAATTAATTTCATAAAATGGAGTTAATTTTTGGATTCAGAGCATCGATATTAGGTTAGGGTGAATTTATGAGATTTTTATAAAATGTTTTGTTTTTCAATGAATTGTAAAAATATAGTTTTGAATTTTAGTGTGTTTAATGACATCATTAATGATATTATAATAATGTAATAATTCTAGTCAACTTATATACAGTAAAATATGTTATGAGGTTTTCCAAGTGTCTAATACCATGGGAAAATACCATGGTCAAGCCCATGGTTTTTCAAATACCACTAATGAGGTGTCCCTAAGAAATTAATAAAATATTCTCTCACTTTTGCTATAAATACCAACCCATTCCTTAATTCCTTTCATTCCAAATTAATCCTCAATAAAGATCTGTTCTTTTTAACCCAAAAGGAGTCCTCCAAAGGTGCCCTCAATCCCACCCATGGTCCAAACCTTTGAGTTTTTGAAGTCACTATTCAAGGTAAGGGAACCTTTCACCCTCCTTTTTAGTCAACAATTATTTTATGTTATGTCTTTGAATTTACATTTTAATATGTTGGGGTATGATATTACGTATCCCTATTACTGTACTTTTCATGTCCATATGATTCTATACTATTTTTTCTCTCATAAATTCATTTTCTGAATTTTTAAGTGATGCCGGTAGGCTGCCGAATTTTCGTAAAAGAAATCACATCTTCTCTTTTCTCTCAAGTTTTCTTTTCATGTGGTATGTCATTAAAATATCCATACCATGATCTTATTTATATTTTATTATTTACCTATACTGTATTATTAGTTATTTATTAGTGGTTTACCCATTTCCCCTATTTTTTTAATGTTTTCTAAAACCATGTTGCATAGCCGTTTTGTTGTAGAATTTAATCTCAAAACTTATCTTTTTTTTTTCAAGAAATTCATTCATTTTATTTTTTGAAAACCCAAAACTATTTATTCTCTAAGGGTATTCATATATATTTCAATATGACATATTTAATTCTAGGAATAACATACATAAAACCCGCCTTCCTTTTTCGTGGGTTTAAAATGACATAAAAATCATGTTTTTAAGCACTTTTTAAAACGTCATGATTTTGATATGGAAAAAATTTATTTTATTCTATTTGGGTTATTTATGAAATTTTTGATTATTATATATGTGAATCAAGTGAAAATAAATACATATTAAGGGTTCACCCTGATATCAATCTAATGCATTGGGTAAAGAAATTAATCTTTAGAGATGATAAGTTTTACGATACCTTGGTGAATAACCTTGATAATTTTTATGAAAACTTGAGAATGAACCTTGGTGATATGCTTATGAATGTCTAAATTAAATGTTATAGAAAAAATTTCAAGTTATGATTCAAGTTATTATTTATATGATATGCTTATTTATCATTCCTTTATTAAATTCCTCATGTTCTTATTGATATCGCTCAAGTTCACATGTAAACTGTTTCACTTGTTTTTTTCCTTATCGGGCCATCTGCTCATCCTTTCCTTTGATATATGTACCTAGGTTATGAGATGAAATAAATTTACATAATATGAAACTTGAAGAAGTATTTCAAGTGTAATATAAGAATGTTTTATGTTTTCATGTATTATGTACCCTTTTTCCAAGAAACTAGACTTTAAAGATCCTTTGTTTGTAAAATGAAATGAAAAGTTATGTAATAAAAAGTTGGGATTCCATAGTTGGTATCAAAGGATAGTTTATTTATTTGTGGAAATTAGGATATGAATAAATTAAGAAAAATCGTATAAAAAAGTTTAAATATAGGAAAACTTCCTAGTATTTTGGTGAAATATTAAGTAAGTGCTTTCCAAACAAATAAATCCCTATCTGGATACGAACAAGTAGACGTGGCTCTGGAATAGATGGGTATAGGGGTAAAACCCAAAAACACTGATTTGAGATAGACTCAAATGAGAACTGGTGCATGAAAATGGACCTTTTTTCACTCCTGGTTTTAAAATCTTGGGGGATATGTTTGGTTAATCACAAGCTTTTTATGAATCAATATGAAGGATTTATAGAGAAATGTAATTGTTCTTAAAGAATAATATGTTTAAGCATGGAGTTTTAAGACATAAAAATCCTTTATAGTTAAAAGATTCGTAAATTAAATAAGTTTCTCACTAAGGTTTTATTATTTTAGAAAATGTAGGGAAATAGGAGGAACCATGAAAATGGTGACTGCAATAGACCATGCACTGAAAACCCTCTGATGGTAGCTGGAATGGAAACTTTCATGAGAATGATGAACCAACTGACTCAAGTTATAGGAAATTACTTTAATCAATATGAGAGAATGATTTTACCATGAAGGGAACAACATTCTGTTGAGTCCTTTATGAGTCAATGACTACAAACATTCAATGGATCTGCTGACCCATTGATTGCTGAACAATGGATCAGCTCCATAAAAAAGATATTTTCTATGCTATGCTATTTAGAACAAGAGAAGGTCACCCTAGATGTTTATCTCTTAGAGGTAAAAGCTAATCAGTGGTGGGAACTGATTAAAATCTTGAGGCTTAGAGTGGAGGTTGAGGCTATGGAGTGGGAAGAGTTCAGAGGGATCTTCTTTAGTAATTATTTCCCTCATTCGATGAGAACAAAAAAGGAGGAGTTTTTCGAGATGAAGCAGAAGGAGAATGAATCTATTAGAAACTACGAGATCAAATTCACAAGAATTTCCCATTACACCACAAGATTTTTCATGGATCCTAATGGGAAGGTTGATAGATTATTTGGTGGACTAAGACCTCATCTTCAGAAGAATTTAGCCAACCAAGACTATGATAAGTTTGAAGAGATCATGAAGAGTGCTATGAAAGTAAAACTGGAGTTCAGTAAGATTCAGTGGTATCATAAATCCAATTAAAAGAAGATATTGATGGAGACAAACTTAGGTAAGATCTTTGATTAGGGAAGAGGAGGAAATCAAGTGAAACATCCCATGTGTAATAAATGTTGGAATACACATTCAAGGAACTTTATGATTGGGAGCGGAAAGTGCTACAAGTGTGGAAGAGATGGCTATGTTGCTCAGAATTGTCTTATTGAGGTGAATCCTCAACCTCGAAACACTAATGAAAACATAAAGATAGTTCATTCACTACCTGAAGTCTAATGCTTCAAGTGCAGAGAGCTTGAGAACTTTTCCAATCACTGTCCAAATCCAAGGGTAGTGGAAGGGAATCACCATCAGCCTTAGCAAAGGCCAAGGGAGGAAGGTCATACTTTTTTTATCATGACACCTAATGTTGAAGCTCAAAATCATGTGGTGGTAGGTACTCTTATTGTTATCTCAAATCTGGAAAGTACTTTTTTTTTGATTCTGGTTCTATGGATTATTTTATTTCCCCCAAGTTTGAAAAGAATTTAGAACCAACCCCTGAATTTATAAAAGTAGAGTTATCAGTCAAAAATCCTGGTGGGATTATCCAAGCATCAACAGTATTTCAAAACTCTAGTATTTACTTTAGTGAGAACAATATTATCGCAAATCTAGTAGTCATTACCATGTTGGAACTTGACATTATACTAGAGATGGGCTGGCTATCAAAGTATAATGCTAAGATAAAATGAAGAAGCTAGGAAATCTCAATAGTCTTGAATGGGAAACCTACCGTTATATTCTAAGGAGAGATATCTAAACCTAATATTTGTCTATAAGAACCTCCTATATCCTTCTTTATGGAGTTGATTGGTTAAGAAGAATAAGGAAATGAGAGTATAAGGATAGAAAATGTTCCCATCATCCAAGAATACATTGATGTATTTCCTGAGGAGTTACCCAGACCTCCCACAGAAAGAGAGGTTGATTTATCCATTGGACTTGTACTTGGATATCATCCGATATCAAAGACCCCATATAGGATGGAAAATGTGGAGATAGAGGAATTAAAGAAACAACTCCAAGATCTTTTGGAAAAGGTTTTTATCTGACCAAGTGTGTCTCTGTGGGGAGCACCTGTTAACTTTGTGAAGAAGAAGGATGGATCAATGCTGCTATGCATTGATTATAGAGAATTCAATATGATCACAGTGAAGAAAAAAATACCCTCTTCCAAGAATTGATGGATTATTTGACCAACTTTGTGGGGATTAATTCTTTTCTAAGATTGGTCTTAGATCTGGTTATCATCAATTGAGGGTGAAGAAAGAAGATATTCCAAAAATCACCTTCTGATCAAGATATGGGTATTATGATTTTGTTGTTACTCCCTTTGTATTGACTAATGTTGCTTCTATTTTTATTTATTTTATGAATAGAGTCTTTAAGGACTAACTTTATAACTTTTTGGTAGTTTTTATTGATGATGTTATGATATATCCCAAAAGTCATGAGGAGCATGAGGATCACCTAAGGGTTATTTTTCAAACTCTATGGAAGGAGAGGATTTTTGGAAAGTTTAGAAAATATGAATTTTGGTTACAAAAAGTTTATTTATTGGGGAACATTGAAACCAATGAAGGAATCACAATTGACTCTACAAAGACAAAGGTTGTAGAGTAGTGGAAAACTTTTCATGACTTTCTAATCCATTAACCAAGTTAACTTGAAAAGGGGTCAAGTTCATCTAGACAAAGGAGTGTGTGGAAAGTTTCCAAGAGTTGAAGAATAGATTGGTTACTACACCTGTGTTAACTCTACCCTCAAGTGGATATGGATTTTTTATTTTTAGCGATGCATCTCTGAAAGGGCTTGGGTGCGTACTCATGAAAAATGAAAATGTTATTGCTTATGCATCTCGACAGTTGAAGACTCATGACCAGAACTATCCTAGGAATGATATTGAGTTAGATGCAGTTGTTTTTTCTCTAAAGATATGGATGCACTATCTTTATGGGTAGAAATGTGATATATACACAGACCATCAAAGTTTGAATTATATTTTCACACAAAAGGAATTGAACATGTGACAAAGGAGATGGCTGTAACTTCTTAAAGACTATGATTTTTCAATTCATTATCATCCTGGAAGAGCAAACAAAGTTGCTGATGCATTAAGTAGGAAAGACCTAGTTGTTCTGTCCATGATGAGGATTCAAAGGGTTCCCTTGATCCAAGACCTAGTGAAAATGGACATGGGAATTATAAGGGAAGAGACATCATCAACCCTATCCCAAATTATTTCTCAACCATCATTACTAGAGAAGATAAAGAAAGATCAGAAAGAATATCCTTTGTTACAAAATAAATTTGAGGTTGTGAAGGGTGGGAAGTTTCTTGAGTTCAATATTGACCAAGAAGGTGTACTCAAATTTCGTACAAGACTATGAATTACATCTATTCAAGAAATAAAGGAGTTGATGGATGAAGCGCATAGATCTACTTTCTCTATACATCTTGGAAGCACAAAAATGTATAGGGACCTTCGTGATCTTTATTGGTGGGATAATATAAAAAGGGAGATTGCTGACTACACTACAAGGTGCCTAGTATGTCAGCAAGTGAAGAAAGAGCGACAACTTACTAAAGGGGTATTACAAACACTACCCATACCAGCATGAAAGTGGGACGATATTACTATGGACTTTGTCACTGGTCTCTTGAGAACTTCCAAAGGAAACAATGTGATATAGGTTATAGTGGACTGTCTCACTAAGACTACCCATTTTATCTCTATTTGGGGAGATTTATCTCTTGAATAACTTTCTAGGATTTACTTGAAATAAGTGGTAAGGTTTAATGGAGTTCCACTTTCTATTTTATCTGATCATGATCCAAGGTTCACATCAAAATTCTGGATAAGTCTTCAACATGCTCTGATCACCAAATTGAATTTTAGTACGACCTATCACCCCTAAAATGATGGCCAATCTGAAATAACTATTCAAAAACTTGAGGACATTCTATGAACATGATCAATGGAATTTAAAGGTGGATTTGATCAACATATACCATTAGTTGTGTTCTCTTACAATAATAGTTTCCATTCGATCATTAAAATGGAACCCTATAAATCTCTATATGGGAAGTGATGTAGAAATCCTACTTGTTGGGATGGATATGGTGAGAGAAAGGTTATTGGGCCTGATCTTGTGCATGAGATGATAGAAAAGGTTCATGCCATCCAACAACACATTAAGGCTACTCAGATTTGGAAAAAGAGCTATACTGATAACCATCAAAGGGATTTAGAGTTTGATGTTGACGACAAAGTCTTTCTTCGAATTTCACCTTGGAAGCGAGTCATGAGGTTTGGGAAGAAATGGAAGCTCAACCCTGGGTACATTGGAACCTATGAAATCCTTGATTGCGTAGGAGTAGTGGCCTATCAGCTTACACTTCCTCTTAATATATCACAACTTCATGATGTCTTCCATGTATCCCTTTTGAGGAAGTAAATACATGACCCATCACATGTACTAAATCCATAGGTGGTACAACTGGAACATGAACTCTTTTATGAGGAGTAGTCAGTGGAGATCTTGTATCATAGAGACAAATTTCTACGCAACAAGACTACCCACCTTGTTAAAGTGTTGTGAAGGAACCACAAATATGAAGAAGCCACGTGGGAACTAGAGGAGTCTATGAGGTAGAATTACCCACACCTTTTATCTTTTGAGGTTAAGAGTTGAAATTTTGGGGAGAAAATTTCTTAAGGGGGGAAGAATGTAACGACCCAAAATTTTGATTAATATTTTGTTTTCTGAAAATGTATATTTTTCTGTATCATAATCAATAAATATATATAAGTATAATTGAAATGTAACAATCGAGTTTTGACCATTGGAAACAATAATTTTTTTAGTGTTATAATTGTTATTTAAAATATAAATAACAATGGACAACTAAAACAGAAATAGGAGTCAATGGACCCATCCAATAGACTCGGGCCATATGAATCCCATATGTCAAAGCTTGGGAAGGAGGTAGTATCGCTAGGATTTTCTCTGGACCAAGCCCAAGATGATCTTCAACATATTAATATTGAATTTAATCACTTATGGGAGAAGTTCAAGTTGATAGAAATCACCACTCGTGCAATGTTTTCTGAGCCGCCCCAATATTCTATCACCATTTCACACCTTACTCTTAGGTCCTATGTAGGTGTTATAATGGGCTATGTAAAAAGGCCTTATTTACTTAGTGTAATCCTTTTTTATAAATAAAATTGTTATTTCTTATTATGGTAAAATTTGTAAATTTCAAATGTAAAAAAAATATAGGATGAATTTATAGAAGTTCCATATTATTGATGAATATTGGAAAAAATGTATTTTAAAATATTTTTTTATACTTTTAATAATTAATAATATGAAATGATTTTCAAAAAATGGTCTTCTACAGTTGTGATAATTAAGAAATTTAGATTCAAATAAGATCAAATTAATTTTTTGTGAATAGTAAATTATGAATAGTAATATTACCCTTATGAATAGTAATGTGACCAATGGAATAGTAACGTCACTTAAGAAAATATAAATATAATTTAGCCATATTTATTGGAAATGTGATATAATAGCATAAGTAAATAACTGTTTCAGAAATTATTAGTTAAATATCAATATTTTTTCAGGTAAATAGTGTTTTTAATTAAAAATTAAATATCTCATAATTAGAAAATTATTTTCATAAAATAGAGTTCATTTTTGAATTCAGAGCATCGATATTAGGTTAGGGTGAATTTAAGATATTTCTATAAATTTTTTTGCTTTTCGGTGAATAATAAAAATAAAGTTTTGAGTTTCAGTGTGTTTAATGACATCATTAATGATGTAATAATTTTGGTCAACTTGTGTAAAAAATAATATGATATGAGGTGTCCCAATTGGTCAATACCATGAGATAATACGATGGGAAATTCCATGGTTTTTTAAATACCACTAATGAGGTGTCCCTTGGAAATTGATAAAATATTCCCTCACTTTTGCTATAAATACCATCCCATTCCTTCATTCCTTTCATTAAAAATTCATAATCAATGAATCTATTATCTTTTCATCTCCCAAGGAGTCCTCCTAAGGTTCCCTCAATCCCACCAATTACCTAACCTTCAAGTTTTTGAAGTTACTCTTCAAGGTAAGGGAACCTTTCACCCTCTTTTTTAGTCAACACTTCTTTTATGTTATTTCTTTGAATTTCCATTTTCATATGTTGGGGTATGATATTATTTATCTCTATTACTGTACTTTTTTATGTCCATATGATGATATACCATTTTTCTCTCATCAATTCAATTTCCAAATTTTTAAGTGACGCCATTAGGCTGCTGAATTTTTATAAAAGAAACTACATCTTCTCTTTTCTCTCAAGTTTCATTTTCATTTGATATGTCATTCAAATATCCATAACATGATCTTATTTATATTTTATTCTGTCCCTATAATGTATTATGAGTTATTTATGAGTGTTTTACCCTTGTCCCCTCTCTTTTTAATGTTTACTAAAACCATGTTGCCTAACTGTTAGGCTGAGAATTTTCATCCAAAAACTTATCTTTTTTTTTCAAGAAATTCATTCATTTTATTTTGTGAAAACACAAAACTATTTCTTATCTAAGGGTATTAATATATATTTCAAAATTATCTATTTCATTATGGAAAAAACATACATGAAACTTTCCTTCCTTTTCTATGGTTTTAAAATGACCTAAAAATCATGTTTTTAAGCACTTTTTAAAACATCATGATTTTAATATGAAACCCATTTATTTTATTCTCTTTATGATATTTATGAAATGTTTTATTATGATCTTTTTTGGTCACATTAAAATAAATACATATTAAGGGTGCGCCTAGATATCGATCCAATGTTTTGAGTAAAGAAATTGATCTCTAGAGATGAAAAGTTTTACGATACCTTGGTGAATAACCTTGGTAAATTTTATGACACCTTGGGGAAGGACCTTGGTGATATTCTTATGAATGTATAAATTAAATTTTGTATCCACATGGAAAATGGTTTTTATTTGATACATGAAAAATGGTTATTGAAATATTTTAAAGAAATAATGGTTTTATGGGAAATTTATTTTCATGGATTTTGGAATACATGGTTAGTGTGAGTTATTTTCATTAAAAAAGACCCTGTAGAAGGTGTGTGCTCCATTAGGGTACCGGGTATTAGTTAACTTTTGATGACTTGGTAGATCGATGAGAAAATTATCACGAGTATGGAACTATCACTTGGGAATGCATGTGTGGATGTGTGGAATCATGGATGGGGGTGAAAAATAGAATTGAGAATGGTTTTAAAGACTTTTTTTATTCCTTTACATGGAAAATTGTTTTGGATTTGAGATAAATAATTTTATTTTTTTAATTTTTTTATATAAATGGGAAAATAGTTTTTTCCTATTGATGTGAGTTGGGAAGTCATTGTAGAAATCCTACTGAGTTTAGAATCGCCCTTTTCTTGGGAATTGCTGTGTGTTTGTAGATGTCATCTGTTGAGACACAAGTAAAGTAAAGGTAGCTAAATTATTTATCAATTATTCTTGATACCTTGGGAGTGTCTTGTAGAGTTGGAGCTTGGAACAGGTTGGGATTTTCTGGTTAGATGTATTTGGTGTCTTTGGGTTTTGTTGACTTTTGATTCCTTTGGTTGTGTCACTTGGTTTCCACTTGTGCTTTGATATGGTTGTTGGATTGGTTATGTTTTGAGTTGTATTTTTGTACTCATACATCGTATAGAGGCTTGGTTGTTCTTTTTTGGTGTGGTTTGGGTGTTTTATATTTAAAGGGAAAATGATCCCCAAATGTTTTGAGACCATTGGAATTTATTTAAAGCCTATGGTGTCTAGGGTATGTCACCTAAGGCTAGTAACACCCATCACCTCTTCCCAAGCCAATGGGTGAGAAGTGGTATATTACAAATGGTATCATTTTGTTCTATCCTTGTGTATTAGTTGTGTTCAATATTGGAATTATAAATTTCATCAATATTGATAAGTTTTTTTATCTCTTGGGATGATATCAAGGATCCTAATTGTCAAAACATGAAATGTAGATCATAAAAAGGTACAACTAACCTCTTTATGATGAACTTCAAGTTACCAGGAAGTTTGGGTACATGAGTGCTTTAAGATTCTTCTAGGTGAGTTTTCACCTCAATATCATGGATTTAGATGATGAGAGTTTCATGACGTGCATTGATAATATGAATTTCCACTAGGATTTCATTATCCATTATTGAGTTAATGATTTATGGAAATGGTAATATATAAGGTCGTTTTTTGAAAAGCATTGAAAATGTTTTCAAAAGATGATATTTTGAAAATGATTGATTGGGGTATTTTGAAAATTGGAAAAATGGTTTATTGTGGATAAACCTGGTTGTGGAACTTATTGAAATAGTAATTTGAAATATCTAATCCTTCATTTTCTAGAGACTATTACTAAATGGAGTTTTTTTGGATATAGTGAATGGCACTGGGTAGGTTCTGTAAGAACTAACCGAAAGAGGATGCTGAGAATGTGGTTACACCTGAGCCAAAGGTGAACCAACAGTTGGACCAAGTTATTATCCTATATTTTTAGGCCATGTATAGAGGGATCATAAATTATAAACCAAGATAGTTGGATCATTCAGTTTAGTTCCAGAAGCATAACTTTCCCACATTTCGGGGGGGGGGGGGGGGGTTATGAATAAGAAAAGGTAGTGTTCTGGTTGAATAGGATGAATCAAATATTTGAATTAGTCAGGACACTAGAATATATGAAAGTGAATTTTGTAATGTATATGTTGGAGGATATAACACGAAAGTGGTGGAATTTAGTAGTTCAGGCTAAATTGGACCAAGGAATGGTATATGAGAATTTTTAGAAATTGTTCAAAAAATAATTCTATCCTCACACATTCAGAAAATATACAATAATAGACTTATTCAATTTTAAGTAGGATAATATCTCATTAATAGTGTATGTGGATAAATTTATGAATTATTTTTCTTTGCATCAGAAGTTGTTGCATGTGCATCCTTTAAGGAACACATTTTTTAGTTGGGGTTGAAACTAGAAATTTGCTCAAATATTTCTATTATCTATATTATGAATTATACAGAAGTGTTCAATAGATAGAAAGTGGTAGAAAGATACATATTCAAAAATACATTTAGAGGGAAAATGTTTATTCCCATGGGAACAAGTGGAAAATCCAATGCTGGAAACAAGTGGGGGAGGGACACCTATTCTCAAGGGGGTGGCATATCTCAGAATCAGAAAATGGGATCGTTCAAATTTCTTCCTAGACCAAAGAGTAAACCTATATGTTTTTAGTGGGGTTATTTTGATCTTATGAAGTGATATTTCATGACACTACCTAGATCATGTCATAATTAAAACCATATGAGACATCTTCAGTGCTATTTTCAAAGTGCTCCAAGGTCTAGTGCTAGGGATACATCTCATGTTTCATAGATATCGAATGCTTCAACGAGACGAGTGTGGAAGAATATCTCTCATCAGCAAAACCGAGTAATACATGGTGATTATAGGAACACCATGAATCCTCAACCTATGAAATCTAAATTGGGCAACACAAAGTAAAGTGTAGTGAGTAAGAAATATTATGGAGATGAGCTAGTGATGGATCAGGTATGTACTTCATTAGGAGAGATACATGTGATGGATCAGGTATGTACTTCCTTAGGAGAGATACATGGAAGACATCATGAACATGAGAGAGGTTTTGTGGAAGCACCAAGTGATATGATACGGTCCTGATATGATCAATAATTTCAAGGGGTCTGATATACATATGGATTAGTTTTCCCTTCTTTCTTCCATGGATAAATTTATAGAAACACCTTCTTAGTAACTTCAAATTCTAGATTGCATCGATGATTATCAACAAAACATTTCTATCAAATTTATACTGCCCTTATGTGTTGTTGAATGAATATAATATTCTCTAACATTTCATCAATTATCTTAGGCCCCAATAACTTTGTTTCTGCAACTTCATTCCAGTACGTTGGAGTTCTACACTCCTTTCCATAAAGTGATTCATAAGGAGCCATCTGAATGCTCGAGTGAAAACTATTTTCATATGAAATTTCATCTAGAGTAAGTTGTTGATCCCAACCACCTTTTAAATCCATATAAAAAGATATTAGAATATCCTCTAGGATTTTAATTGTTCTTTACCATCAATCCGAGGATGACAGGCTGTGATGAAACTCAACTCTACATCAAGAGTTTGTAGAATACATTGTGAAAACTGTAAGGTAAACTTTGGATCCTGATTAGATAAAATTTAATGTGGTACTCCATGTAACCTTACCACTCCCTTAATTTTATTATGGAAATAAGATCCAAAGAAAAATATTCTCTGATATCAATAAGGTGTGCTAAGTTCGTAAGGTGATTGAATAAAACCCATAATTACCTCAACATAAAAGATAAGAAAAGCCCTAAAGTTTACCAATACCTTTAATAATATGTCCACAAAGTGTAAAGTAATCCCTAAAAAAATAACATTTTCACTAAAACATATACAAAACTAAATGGTTGTATTTCCATAAATGTCACTTAAAATATCCTTAATCATGATAAACTACCATCACATAAAACCTCAAAAGGGGTGTCAATTACATTGAACCTACGATCAACCTTAAAATTAGAAACTAATGATGACATCTATAAATATTATATTAATCTTACATGAACATATATACACTTCAAAAATTTAATTTAACCTTTATTACTTATATAAGCACTTATCTTATAAAAAAAATTCATTGGAATCTAGGGTTCATCCTTGTACTGATAGAATATAAAATGTTATTTAACTGCACCAAAATCCATATAGAGGGAGATAATAAATGCTAAAAATTACATGAAATTTCACTAAAGGATGAAAAATAATATTTTCATAGGGATCATTCATACAAAATAAAACATGAAATTACTAAGGAGGGGAGGATAATGTTACCTAATAATCATGATTCACTTAATCCATTGTGATTTTATAAGATTTCCCTTTTTTAATTTGTCTTCAGAGTTTATTTTGTCTTATCATCCAAACTAGCCCTTGGGCTGGGGAATTGATTCTTATAATTCCAAAATTAATTTCACTTGAAACATTGGTGTGTGAGTCATGTATTTTTTTAACTCTCTCTCCATTCATTTTATTTAATTTAATCTTCACATCACTTCAACATTATTTTTCTTGATGGAAATTCTTCCCAGATTTGGAACACCCTATTGTTCCTCTCATTCATTCACCTGAGTGCTTCTTCCCACATTTTGGCATGTTGGTGACTGAAATTTATTTTCACCATGTGATTTATTCAAGTTCTCATGAGACTCTATATTATTTTTCTTATCAAGACCATGGTAATGGTTGGAATCTCCAATTTACAATTCTACCTTCATTGCACATCAAAAGACTTATTCATAACTACTAAAGTATCTTATATCCAATTCCTTTTGGAGACTTGGTATTTAGACCCCAAATTATTGATCAATTTTTATTTCTATCATAATGATCATATTATAAGCATACCATTAAAGTCATGTAAAATTAGATTCATAGATACGAATAGATTCACCATACATATGTTTGAGATTGAGAAATTAGTTCTCCATCCTTGTTCATATAATACGAGAGAAGTAATTACTAAAAAATATCCTCTTAAACTCATCCCATTATATGGAGTCAATTATCTTCTCTTGATTTTTATTCTTAATAAGGTTCCACTATTGACCAGCTTTACCTTATCAATAATAAACATCAAAAATTATTTGTTCATTCTTGGAACATTGTAGAATGGAAAATATATTTTTATCGATACTTATCCATTTCTAAGAAAATAGTGGATCAGTGGATCCACTAAAAGAGGGTGGATTTTTCCTCATGAAGGACTCAACAAAACTTTGTTCCCTCATTTTCTTGTTTGGAAGTTCAGCATGATTCAACATGATTCATAGTAATGAGGTTTTGTATTCCAACTCATATAACATTTAGTTTCTTAGGAGTACAATCATTTCATTTTCCATTTCATTCAGCATTAACATAGTTCCTTTAGTTTCCAATGATCAACTAAAACCAAAAAGCATAGTATGAGAAACACTAATCATAGTAGAAAACCATATAATCATGAAAAATCATCTATAAGATTCCTAAATAATGACACATTATTTTCAATATATGACACATCAGGCTTAAACTAGATCATTCATGATCATTATTCAAATATTTCATGACGGTTCATAAAGAGTTCATAAATTTACAAAGCATATCCCCTAGGAGTGCCAAACCTGGTGTGCAACAAGGCCCATTGTCATGCACCAGGTGATGATCAAGTCCAAATCAATGCACCAATTTTAAATTTATTACCCCTAGGTACGTCTATGACAGAGCCACATCTATTTTTGGTATCCAGACAGAGATTTAATTTCTTAGAATCCACTCTCTCTATCCTATACAAAAACTTGAAGACATTTTCCTATGCTTTGACTCATCCTTTGACTCATAATTATACATATCCTTAGGGATCTCATTAATGTTTTTTTAAGAGTTTCCAAAGGTTAACTAAAACTTACTATGATACCAACTATAACAACTCAAACTTTTCATAAATAAATATTCCATCTTAATAGATGAATATTCATTATATAACATAATGATACATGCCAGAATCATTTAGGTCGATTACCTTTGGAAACTTGGACACATAATGTAACAACACAAATAATGATATAATAAGTATTTTTCATGTTTATTAATATTTATTAATTATATAGTTATTTTAAATTAAAATGGATGCTATGTTAAATGAAATATATGATAAATAGGTCCCTTTTATTTTTAAACATTATAAATAGTAACTTTAGTAATTTTTATTAACACAGTTGAGGGTAAATTGGGTAATTAAGGGTAAAAATAATATTAAAAATATTATAAAATTACTATAACACTTGTCTTGATTTCATTAAATGGGTGAGTGTTGACCGAAACCATACTTGGGAATAAATTATAACCTTTTTAAGCCACTTGGATGAGAGTAAGACTCTTATAGTATTTTATTTAAAGAAAATCCAAAGAGTTCATATTCATGTTTTTAATAACTATTACATTTTCTAATATTTGGTAATTTAGAAAATATCTTCGACTATAAATCATATTTTGAAATCTAAAATTTATATCTTACTAATGATATTTTATTTTTAATTTTTAAAAATTAAATAATTATTTTAAAGGCTTACATAATGATGATGTAGTAATTTTTTAATTAATGGAGATATCAAATAAATGATATTAAAAATATTAAAATAAATATAATTTGAGATAGTAAATATCATATACAAATTTTATATACAACCTTGACATATTAGTGATGTTTTATAAGACTTGATTTGAATTTATCATTTTTTTTATTTTTGTAAAAGATAAAATAATGAATAGTGTCAAAATTGACATTAATGATATTATAAAATAAATAATATTTTATTAAATGATAAAAAACTTCTAAAAATATAAAATTCGGCCAAATTATTGGGATAAGGTTTAAAATGTCATAAATGATTCATTTATGGGTAATTTTACATTTTATAGTAATTATATTGACCCTAAAAGTGTAAATTATATGTTATCATGGTAAGAGTTAAAGGGGTTAAATAAGGGTCAAAATCCAAAAGATAAGGATTAAAAATAGTAAAAGCATGTATAATTTTCATTGTATGAATGGATTTATAGCCATAATAATTATATATTTTAAATAAATCACTTTGGATCATTTTGATAAATAAAATTACTTTTTGTTAATTTAATATTTTATAGAATTCCAAGAGTGACCCTCTCCTCTCTTATAAAAGGGATTATCTTATTCTATTTTATTAAAACTTAAAAACCTATTTGGTTTGGGAAATATCTACAAAAATACCTTCTTATAATCCATCCCCACAATCTGAAACTATTATTTTAGGTAGAAAACCATCCTTAGTGGCCTTAAGGTGTTAAGAAATAAAAGATTTCTAAAGAAGAGGTATCATTTTTATTAAGTGTTTCTGATTTATTTCTTCTTCTACTCCCTTAAAATATTCTTAAACCATAATAAAATAATAAATAAAAAATAAAAAATATACTTTAATGTTATTATATATGTTTTATGACCTATATCTATCCCCACTTCCATAAAATGGGAAAATAATTAATCATTCGTGTGTATGACAGACTACCACCCCGCAAACCGATATAATTCTTTTTTCCATCACCGTCTGTCCAGAATGGTTATAGTGATAGAATTAATGTTTATATATTATATTAATGAAATATTTATCATTATTAAAGGATAATATATCATTATTTTCTTACATTTCCATGCATAAAAAAATGATAACGTTGTTCATGCGTACATGTGAACTATCACCTCCATGAAGCGATGCGATTTGTTTTCATCACCAAATCACATGGATGATATATATAAGTATATTTAAATTATTAATATTATATTAATGATATTATTAATATTTTTTAAATATAAAATATTACTTAACTTCTTTCTATAATGATCATTAAAAAACGAGAACGTTACTCATGTGTACGTATGGCCCACCATCTCCATGATTGCAACGTAGTTATTTTTTCATATCGATATGTATTCATTGGATTTAAAAATATAATTAATACATAAAAGTTATAATTATTTCATGATTATTACTCCGGATATTATGGACTAATGACCATTTTGGCTATAGACATCATACCAAAGTTATTTTGGACTCTCTACCGAATATTGTCAAAATGTACAATGTGAAATTAAATAATTAATTAATTGTTATAACATGGAAATAAGTGACATAAAAGGAATGATAAAATTTAAAAAGGTTCCCAAAAAAGTAAATAATTAACATAAGTTTATTATCCAGGAAGATAAGGGACATAGGTGACGAATTAGACTCAAGGCATGGGACTTCATCTAAATTTCCTTTCATTGAGGCATATCTTGATGTTATGAACCTTTATTCTTTTATAAGGTGTATATAAAGACCCTTTGACATTATATATCAAAAATTTACATATTCTCATGATAATTAGTTAATTTTTTAATGTCATTCTTTAATGGGGTTTATGATTGAAGTGTTTCTCAAGTGATAAAGAGACTTTATTTGAAACAATTATATTTTTAAAATGATATTTTAAATGTTTTATTCATGTTGTGGTTCTTGGAAATTATAATTCATGGGTGCACCTAGATAGCATCAGGTGAACCCGTTATATCTTAAACAATCGGTGTGCCCAGATAGCACTCCAATGCATTGGGAAATTATTTTGTTCTTTCGGAGAATTATATTAGAAGTTGGCCGTATGGTTATTCCAATATGTAAGGGTTATATAAGGGTTCTATGTGATGATGTCCCAAGGCACCTACATGAATTTCCTATAATTTATAATGAGTTTTTATGGGAGTCATATTTTTCAAAATTTAAAATAAATTAAAAATTTAAAGGAATTTTATTTACCTTTTTGGGTAAAATGTTATGTTTTCAAGAAACGTGTTTTATATGGGTTTTAATGTTTTTAATGAACTTATGGTTTTCTTTATTTTTGTATCCCTTATTGATCTTCTATGATCATTGTAACATCCCAGGTAAATAAAAAATATGACATTTTTATATTTATTATTATTTGTGAATTAAATATTAATATTACTTTAAAGGGGATGCTATGTTCGATGGCGTACCCAATACGCAACAACGAGTTTCTATGAAATCTTACATCGCACACTAATAATATAATAATATTATTTTAAATGATAGTTAACACCTAGCCGTTGTAATAGTGGGAATGAACAGAACTAACTATAAAATGATTATATATGTTTGTTAAATATTTTAACAATTACCCAATAAATGATAGAGGCTTAAAGTGCGAATGAATCCAATTTTAAGCATAAATTTTCTAATATTCTTTAAAAGGTCGATTAACTGCCTTTTGATGGAAAACCATTTTTAAAACTACCTTTTTTCAATTTTATATGTTATATTTGACAAAATAAAATCCTTCTTTAGAATTGGGACATCAAAATGTACTTTGTGTAAATTTTTGTTATTTTTTCCGATAAAGTTCATTTTTAATGAATAGTGAAAATTGTTGTGTTTTAATTCAAAACCTCCTTTTAATCTAATTTATTTATATGGTTAGATTATATTTTTAATTGGTTTTAAAGTGTAGTTAAAATATATTTTTACCATTTAATCCAATGGTGGTCATTGGAATTAATTTCACTTTGAAATTGGACATAAACAAGTGTCAATCTTTTGATAAATATTGTTTCTTAAAAACACTCTATTTGTTTTGACAACAGGAATTAATTATAAAATTAATGAATGAAACTTATATGTTATGAATTTGTTAAAATGGACATTATTTTTTAATTCTGAATATCAAATATAACTTAGGGTGATTTTTTGGTATTTTTCTGAAAAACTTCAATTTTTGATGAATAGTGAAACCACTAAGTGGTAGTAAATTAACTAATTTTTCCTTTAAACGGAACTTTACCGCTTCTGTGAATTGAATTTCAAAAATCAAACATACATTATTGTCATTATTAAGTAAAATGTGGTTCAATAGGATGAAAATAATTTTTTGTGAATAATAACTTTTAAGTTTTATTAATCGCAATTAAAGGTAATCAGAGTAATTTAAGTTAAAAATAATATTATAAAAATATAAAAATATCCTGAAAAATATCTTAACCTTATTGGATGATTCATGGCTGAGCAATAAAATCCATGGGTCAATTTTGGGATCCCATGGAGCCACTTGGTTAAGATAATGACATTAATACATTTTTATTTAAAGTAAAAATAAAAATGTCACAAACATGTATTATTTTACTAAAATGATTTTTACAAGGGATTATACATGTTATCTTTTAGACTATAAATATTCATTATAAAGATAAAAATATTTCCTAGAACATGGTAATTTTTTATAATTTTTAGACATCAAATAAATAAAATTATTTATGACACAATGATGATGTAGTGTTTACGTCATTAATGAATAAATTAAATAAATAAGAAGATAAAGTTTAAAACAATATCCAACACTTGTCCAATTCTTATTGGATGATTTTATTTCGAACATGGGCCACATTATCTTCTACTTTATTGATTTTTGGAGCTTTAGAAACCGAATTTAATTTTATATTAAAATAATAGTTCCAAGATTTCCAAAAGAGCCCCTCCTCTCCCTTATAAAAAGACCCCACTTCCTACCCATTTCTCACAATTCTAAAGCCCTTTGGCTCATCCAAAATCTACTCAAATAATATCCCAATATCCCTCCCTTAATCCTAGAAGCATTACCTTAGGCAGAAAGCTCTTCAAGAAAACCTTTTCTTTCAAACCAAGAGTAGTTACCCGATTTAAAGGTAATGTCTTCTCTTATGTTCTTTAGTTTTATTTTGCTTCTACAACCCCATAAAATCTTTTTATTCATTTATTTTGTAACAAAAACAGTATCTTAAATATACTAGGATGAATTTATAAGAAGTATTTGAGCTACAATTACACACACCTCCATCTAATGGGCAAAGAACATACTGTTTCTGTGGATGGAGAATTACTGCCACACGAAACAATGATTGTTCAATCTTATCCTACCTTGTGCAAATGTGATACTTTCATTTGAGGAAGTGTGGACTACCGCCCCCTCAAGTGATGTGACTCGTTCATGAAATACATGGAATGTATAAGGAATGAAATTAATAAACTTATGTGACCTATATAACATATATATTTTACTGGAATTATAATATATATATCTCTCATTTAGTTTTAATTCTTTTAATATGACAAAGAAATGAAAGTAGCATTCATGTGTATGTAAGGTCTACCGTCTCCATGAACGGTGCATTTCATTTTTTATCTCCAAATGTTATGGAATAGTATAAAACAAATATATAATGGATATATATGATATTTAAATCATTAATACTATTCTTTATATGATGTACTTATAACTACATGGACAATTCTTTTCAAACAAGTTCATTTTTGACTCATGTACCGAACATCGACAAAATGTATGATATGAACTCACATAATTAACTAATTATTATAACAAGATAATATATGATATGAATTGAATAATAAAATTTAAATTAAGTCCTTAAGCAATTATAAATTGACCTAAGTTTATTATTCAGGAATATAAAAAAACGAACAAGACAAATCAGACTCGAGGTAAGGGATCCTACCTCACTCTTTCTTTTTAAGTACTCTCTTTTATGTCACTTCTTTTAAGCTCCTATTTATTATGTTGGGGGATGTTATTTTATATTCATATTACTATAATTTTTTATGTTCATATTATGATAGAACCTATTCTATATCATCAATCAATTTTTGGAAGTTTTAAGCAGTGCCGTTAGGCTGCCGAATCTTCGTAAGGGATTTCTTATCTCACTTTTAATTCCATGAGATTTCCATTGTTCACCACTTATTTATTGAATGTGGTTTATTGTGTACTTCCATTTCATATATATTATCATGATTCTATTTATATTCATGGTATTATGTGATTCAATTGGTGTTTATTATATTTTGGTCATATGACTCGATTGATCACAACGAGGTAAGGGGTTTTTATCTCACTTTTTGTTCCCGTGAGATTCATGATACATTTTACACTATTTCCTTTTGTGTGGTGTATGTACAGCCCATGATTGTATTATTTGTGTAATATACTTTAATTTATGGGTATTTACATCTTCATGTATGACCCTTCTTTCATGGGGTGTACGTTTTGAATGTTACCCAAATCGGTAAGGGAACCTTTCACCCTCCTCTTTTTAAAAGTATTATTTTTGTTAGGTATTTTAATTTACATCGTCTTATGTTGGGATATGTTATTATATATCCTTATTTCTCTAAATGTTATATACAAGTGATGAGATACCCTTTTTATCTCTTATTATATCATTTTCTGAATCTTAAAGTGACGCCGTTAGGCTGTTGAATTTCTGTAAGGGAACTTCTTAACCCAATTTCAATTCTTTGGGTTAAACCTCTACTTCTTGATTATGTAGTGATATGAATATGTGTGGATGAACTCTGATTGTTTTACACTTAATATCCAAATATATTGGGTGTATTTATATTTTTCACACATAATTATGTAATTGATTTATCCTTAATCTAAGGATACTGACTTTGTAAGGGACTTCGTCTCAATCTCTTTTTGTTGAGGAATATTTTCATTCATACACAACTTTATTTTATACGGTGTATAAACAACTTTTACTTTTCATTTCATTCAAAGGGAATCTTTTTCTATGAAGCATTTTACTAAATGAAAAAAAGGAATGTTTCTTTTAACATAGGCGGTGACAACGACCTTTCCGCCGCTGCGAGTATCATTTGATCTTTGGCTTCCTCAACAAGCCATAATGTTTTTTTAAAAGAAAATAAATACCATATACTCTATTATGTATTTTGGTATTGAAAATGGTTTTGAAAATGGATTTGTTATGTCAATATATTTAAGTGATACATTGTGATTGAAATGTAGAAATGTTTTCTTTCCTCTATATTTGTTGTATGTGTTATGATTTTATAATGGTACTTGAAAATTTGACGGGTGGTTATGTGATAAACCAAATAACGGGTGGTGCCGTGAATACCAGGATGGGTGGTTACGTTATAACCTCCAATGCATTGGGTATGGAAGTCGGTCGTATGGCTATTCCATTTAGTGATATGTGTGGAAGTCGACCGTATGGTTATTCCATTTAAGTATGTTTATGTCCCAAGTTACCTTATATGTTATGTGTTCTTTATATGGGTTTTATGGTAATCTGTTGGTTACAAAAGGGTAAGTAATGATCTTTTATTCAGTGAAGAGTATTTACTACTTCATTAAGGTGAAAATTAGTACTTATGATAAAGTTTTCATGGTTTACTTGTTTTTTTAAAAACTAACAGTTTTCCTTCTTTGTGTATCCCTTACTGAGATTTTTATGCTCATCCCAAGTTTTTGAAATGTTTTTCCCATGACATAAGGTGGAATAGGGTCAAGGATGGTATTAAGGAAATGTCATGCTGTCTAGAACAAGGAACTAGACATGACTCTTTTGTTCAAGAGTTTTTTTGTGTGAAAAAAATGGAAACTGAGTAGATGTGTCTACTTTGTAATCATTGAGATGTAGTAGTTATGTCCTAATTATCTAAAAATCTAAACCTGAAAATATCCTCAATGTGAATTATTCATTTAATTCAATATTATGTAATTTTTTAAGGCCGGGTCTTTATAGTTGGTATTAGAGGTCGGTTTAGACAACTTTAGGGATTAAGGGTTTTCATTAAACACATGATTAGTCCATATGTTTATTATTTTAGTTAAATCCTTGTTTTATAACTTTTTCAGATCATGGAAAGTTTGTTACAAATGGAAGGAGGAGTATCTCAAATGACATTCCTATCTCTTCCTAATAACATGCTTGCAATAATTATTACAAAGTCATGTTTAGATGATTCTGAAACTTTTTCTAGCATACAACTCACTTGCAAGTATTTTTTTGAGATATCAAACACCTCCACTATACCTCGATATCATTGTGGATCATGGGTTGTATTTAATCAAATCATATTTTCTCAATATTCTCATATTTTCAAGAAAGGTAAATATTACCAAGGAATTTTCAAATATTTTACCTTATCATAATAATTTGAATCATATTATGATTTTGAAAAAGGTGATGAAGAAGGATACCCTTGCACAAACTATTTATATTTGCTTTTACAATATAGTCTCTCAGCACATATCTATGGTATTTTAAAAGAACCATTGATTGAAAGTTTCAACTCAAATGTGGTTCGAATGTTTTATAAAAATAAAGTTTTATCAGATTTTTTGAAATTATATGTCGTACATTATTATTTTCCAAAACTGTTTTTCTGTGAACACCCATATGACCCATTTTGTACAAGGTGTATTTGGATGAAGGAGGCAAATTATTTTGAAGGATCTCTAAATCATTGTTGCGATGCATGGACCTTCTACCTACATGAACAAGATGACGATGAAACCAAATGGACACCATGATCAAGGTATGATGTTCTTCATTATGGGGATTGTTTTATTTTATCATATGGTGGTGAAATAAAAAAATACAATATATATAAGACTTCAAGAATTAAGATGTTGAGATTATAATGAATTGGGATGAAAATGAGAGGTATAAGGAAACCAATGAGGTTAAAACATGTTAGGGTTATTTTTGAGATTTATAAAAAGGACAACCTGTAAGATGGGTGAAAACCTGTCGCGTTCGGAAAGGCCACATGAATCGAACCCACAACCGAAGGGTGACAAGGGCGCATGACCTACCACTAGCCTACGTGAAGTCTCTGGTTAATATGGCTTATTATTTTTAGTTAAATTATTTTATGGATCAAGAATAAGTTGATTTTGGGAACTTATGTTTTATCAAATGGATATCCTTAGTGTAGGAAAATGATTTGGTGATTAAGTAATAAAGGTTATTTTGGAAGATGTTCTCTATTTCGTGGAAACAATAAATGCCTATAGAAAATAGAATACTTTGAGATTTCAATTGAGGATAAACGGTGGAATTTTATTTTGGAAGAATCTATGTTTTTTATTATGGACTTATATGATTTTGGGTTATTTTTGAAAATGATTAACCTATCATGAAGAATATGTGATTAGGTTAATTACTTTTCAATATGATAATTTAAGAGTTACTGATGTTATTTGGAGATAAATGTTAAGATTTACTTTGGAAGACTATGTGATTAAATCCTTCAGTGATTTGGGTATCAATCTTAGTTTTGATTACTTTGAATAATTTTATGGATAACTATTTATTGAATGGTCTTTGTTGAACTTTGGGAATTGTTTGACAAATTTTGGAGATTAAGAGTAGTTTTTATTTTTGTAAAAGATTATCCTTTTTGGGGATTATCTGATCTTGTACTAACCTTTTTGGTTTTGGTTAAGGTCTAAAGACATGGAAAATATATAGTTCTATTTTGTGGATTAGGTGATTCTATAGAAGTTGATTATAGCACTATTAATGTGAACAAGTCTTCCTAAATACTCATCTTTTGGAGAATATATGAGTTTGTATTAGAAATCTAGTAAGAGATGAAAGTATACATGACAAGTAAATAGGTTTACTTATGTTTTAGTTAATCTCATAAATAAATTCCCCAATGAAAAGTAACTTAAAACAAAAAATGTTGTCTGTTAACTTTTTCTACTGGGGAATCAAATACCGTTTAACCCATCATAAGTTTGTGATTTTATAGGGATTAACTTTCTCCTAAATCATGTTTTTTATCACTCTCCATCAGACCATGATGGTTTGTTTTCTCCTCCATATCCATGTTTTCATGGAATCCAAGTGTGCGTTATCTCGGGTGACCTTTTTACTTTTCTTTCTTTCTTTTAAAGTGATAGTTTAATTTACTCCTTTTCCGATGTGGGTCATTCAATGATGTTTCCGAACCCAATTTTTAAAATTGCGAGGATGCAATTCCCAAAAGGGGGGAAGGATGTAACATCCCAGGTAAATAAAGAATATGACATTATCATATTTATTATTATTTGTGAATTAAATATTAATATTACTTTAAAGGGGATTCTATGTTCGATGGCGTACCCAATATGCAACAATGTGTTTCTTTGAAATCTTACATCACACACTAATAATATAATAATATTATTTTAAATGATCGTTAACACCTAGCCGTTGTAATAGCGGGAATGAATAGAACTAACTACAAAATGATTATATATGTTTGTTAAATATTTTAACAATTACCTAATAAATTATAGAGGTTTAAAGTGCGAATGAATCCAATTTTAAGCATAAATATTCTAATATTCTTTAAAAGGTCGATTAACTGCCTTTTGATGGAGAGCCATTTTTTAAAACTACGTTTTGTAAATTTTATATGTTATATTTGACAAAATAAAATCCTTCTTTAGAATCAGGACATCAAAATGTACTTTGTGTAATTTTTTGTTATTTTTTCCGATAAAGTTCATTTTTAATGAATAGTGAAAATTGCTGTGTTTTAATTCAAAACATCCTTTTAATATAATTTATTTATATGGTTATATTATCCTTTTAATTGGGTTTAAAGTGTAGTTAAAATATATTTTTACCATTTAATCCAATGGTGGTAATTGGAATTAATTTCACTTTGAAAATGGACATAAACAAGTGTCAATCTTTTGATAGATATTGTTTCTTAAAAACACGCTATTTGTTTTGACAATGGGAATTAATTATAAAATTAATGAATAAAACTTCTATGTTATGAATTTTTTAAAATGGAAATCATTTTTGAATTCAGAATATAAAATATAACTTCAGGTGAATTTTTGGTATTTTTCTGAAAAACATCAATTTTTGATGAATAGTGAAACCACTAAGTGGTAGTTAAAAAACTGATTTTCCTTTAAATGGAACTTTACCGCTTCTGTGAATTGAATTTAAAAAATCAAACATACATGGTTGTAATTATCAAGTAAAATGTGGTTCAATAAGTGGAAAATAATTTTTGGTGAATAGTAACTTTTAAGTTTTATTAATCACGATTAAAGGTAATTAAGGAAATTTAAGTTAAAAATAATATTATAAAAATATAAAAATACCTTGACACATGTCCTAACCTTAGTGGATGTGTCATGTACGACCAATAAAATCCATGGTTCAATTTTGGGACCCCATGGAGCCACTTGGTTAAGATAATGACATTAATACATTTTTATTTAAAGTAAAAATAAAAATGTCACAAACATGTATTGTTTTACTAATACAATTTTTACAAGGGGTTATACATGTTATATTTTAGACTATAAATATTAATTATAAATATAAAAATATTTCCTACAACATGTTAATTGTTTTATAATTTTTAGACATCAAATAAATAAAATTATTTATGACACAATGATGATGCAATGTTTACGTCATTAATGAATAAATTAAATAAATAAGAAAATAAAGTTTAAAACAATATACAGAACTTGTAAAATTCTTATTGGATGATTTTTTTTCTAACATGGGACACCTTATCATATAATTTATTGATTTTTGGATCTTTAGAAACCGAATGTCATTTTATATCAAAATAATAGTTTCAAGATTTCCAAAAGAGCCCCTCCTCTCCCTTATAAAAAGACCCCACTTCCTACACATTTCTCACACTTCTCAAGCCATTTGGATCGTCCAAAATCTACTCAAATAAGCTCCCAATATCCATCCCTTAATCCTAGAAGCCTTACCTTATGTAGAAATCTCTTCAAGAAACCCTTTTCGTTCAAACCAAGAGAAGTTACCCGATTTAAAGGTAATGTCATCTCTTATGCTCTTTTGTTTTATTTTGCTTCTCCAACCACATAAACTCTTTTTATTAATTTATTTTGTAGAACAAATAGTATCTTAAATATACTAGGATGATGTTATAAGAAGTATTTGAGCTACACTTATACACACCTCCATCTAATGGGTAAAGAACATACTGTTTCTGTGGATGACGAATTATTGCCTCACGAAACGATGATTGTTAAATCTTCTCCTACCACCTCTCATGGTGGCCATTATGATGGAACTATATTTATATATGATATATATTATATTTATTTACTCTCTATGCTTCTGTATTTTATATTTAAAATATACCTTTATGCTTTTCATGTTGTGCAAATGCGATAATTTCATTTGAGGAAGTGTGGACTATTGCCCCCTCAAGTGATGTGACTCGTTCATGAAATACATGAAATGTATAAAGAATTAAATTAATGAACTTATGTGACCTATATAACATATATATTTTACTAGAATTATAATATATATATATATATCTCATTTAGTTTTAATTCCATTAATATGACAAAGAAATGAAAGTAGCGTTCATGTGTACGTACGACCTACCGTCTCTATGAACGGTGCATTTCATTTTTTTATCGCCAAAGTTTTTGGAATAGTATAAAACGAATATATACTGGATATATATTATATTTAAATTATTAATAATATTATGTAGATGATGTACTTATAACTACATGGAAAATTATTTTCAAACAAGTTCATTTTTGACTCATGTACCGAACATCGACGAAACGTATGATATGAACTCACATAATTAACTAATTATTATAACATGATAATATATGATATTAATTGAATAATAAACTTTAATGTAATTCCTTAAGAAATTATAAATTGACCTAAGTTTATAATTCAGGAATATAAAAAAACAAACAAGACAAGTCGGACTCGAGGTAAGGGATCCTACCTCACTCCTTCTTTTTAAGTACTATCTTTTACGTCACTTATTTTAAGATCCTCCTTATTATGTTGAGGGATGTTAATATATATTAATATTACTATACCTTTTTTATGTTCATATGATGAGAGACCCTATTTGATCTCATCAATCCATTTTTGGAAGTTTTAAGTGGCGCCGTTAGGCTGCCGAATCTTCGTAAGGGATTTCTTATATCACTTTTAATTCCGTGGGATTTCCTTTGTTCGCCACTTATTTATTGCATGTGGGGTATTATGTACTTCCATTTCACATATATTATCATGATTATATTTATATTCATGGTATTATGTGATTAAATTGGTGTTTATTATCTTTTGGTCATACGACTCGATTGATCACAACGAGGTAAGAGGTTTTTATCGCACTTTTTTGTTCCCATGAGATTCATGATATATTTGACACTATTTCCTTTTGTGTGGTGTATGTAATTCCCATGATTGTATTATTTGTGTAACATAATTTAATTTATGGGTATTTACATATTCATTGTATGACCCTTCTTTCATGGGGTGTACGTTTCGAATGTTACTCAAATCAGTAAGGGAACCTTTCACCCTCCACTTTTTAAAAGACTTCTTTTTGTTAGGTTTTCGAATTTACATATTATTATGTTGGGATATGTTATTATATATCCTTATTTATATAAATGTTATGTACAAGTGATTATATACCATTTTTATCTCTCATCATCTCATTTTCTGAATCTTAAAGTGATGCCGTTAGGCTGTCGAATTTCTGTAAGTGAACTTCTTAACCCAATTTCAATTCTTTGGGTTAAACCTCTACTTCTTGATTATGTAATGATATGAATATGTGTGGATGACCTCTTATTTTTTTACAATTAATATCCAAATCTATTGGGTGTATTTATATTTGTCACAAATAATTATGTAATTGATTTATCCTTAATCTAAGGATATCGACTTTGTAAGGGACTTCATCTCAATATTTTTTCGTTGAGGAATATTTTCATTCATACACAACTTTATTTTATACTGTGTATAAACAACTTTTACTTTTCATTTCATTCAAAGTTAATCTTTTTCTATGAATAGTTTTTCTAAACGACAAAAAGGAATGTTTCTTTTAATGTACGCGGTGACAATGACCTTCCCACCGTCGCGAGTATTATTTGTTTTTTGGATAGCTCAATAAGCCGTAATGTTTTTTTAAAAGAAAATAAATACCATATACTCTATTATGTATTTTGGTATTGAAAATGGTTTTAAAAATGGATTTTTTATGTCAATATATTTAAGTGATATATTTGGATTGAAATGTAGAAATGTTTTCTTTCATTTATATTTGTTGTATGTGTTATGATTTTATAACGGTACTTGGACATTTGACGTGTGGTTATGTGATAAACCAAATAACAGGTGGTGACATGAATACCAGGACAGGTGGTTACATTATAACCTCCAATGCATTGGGTATGGAAGTCGGCCGTATGGCTATTCCATTTAGTGATATGCGTGGAAGTCGACCATATGGTTATTCCATTTAAGTATGTTTATGTACCAAGTTACCTTATATGTTATGTGTTCTTTATATGGGTTTTATGGTAATCTGTTGGTTACGAAAAGGTATGTAATGATCTTTTATTCAGTGAAGAGTATTTACTACTTCATAAAGGTGAAATGTACTACTTATGATAAAGTTTTCATGGTTTACTTGTTGTTTTGAAAAACTAACAGTTTTCCTTCTTTGTGTATCCATTAATGAGATTTTTATGCTCATCCCAAGTTTTTGAAATGTTTTTCCCAGGACATAAGGTGGAATAGGGTCAAGGATGAGATCAAGGAAATGTCATGCTATCTAGAAAATGGAACTAGACATGGCTCTTTTGTTAAAGAGTTTTTTTTTGTCAAAAAAATGGAAACTGAGTAGATGTGTCTACTTTGTAATCATTGAGATGTCGTAGTTATGTCCTAATTATCTAAAACTATAAACCTGAAAAGATCCTCAATGTGAATTATTCATTTAATTCAATATTATGTAATGTTTTAAGGCCGGGTCCTTATAGTCGGTATCAGAGGTCGGTTTAGACAACTTTAGGGATTATGGGTTTTTGTTAAACACATGATTAGTCCCTATGTTTATTATTTTAGTTAAATCCTTGTTTTATAACTTTTTCAGATCAAGGAAAGTTTGTTACAAATGGAAGGAGGAGGATCTCAAACGACATTCCTATCTCTTCCAGATGACATGCTTGCAATAATTATTGCGAAGTCATGTTCAGATGATTATGAAAATTTTTCTAGCATACCACTCACTTGTAAGCAATTGTTTGAGATATCAAACAACTCCACTATACCTCGATATCATCGTGGATCATGGGTTGTATTTAATCAAATCATATTTTCTCAATATTCTCATATTTTCAATAAAGGTAAATATTACCAAGGAATTTTTAAATATTTTACCTTATCACAAGAATTTAAAGCATATTATGATTTTGAAAAAGGTGCTGAAGAAGGAGACCCTTGCACAACCTATTTATATTTTCTTTTAAAATATAGTCTCTCAGAACATACCTATGGTATTTTAAAAGGACTATTTATTGAAAGTTTAAACTCAAATGCGGTCCGATTTTTTTTATAAAAACAAAGTTTTATTAGATGTTTTGAAATTATATGTCGTACAAGATTATTTTCCAAAACTTTTTTTCTGTGAACACCCATATTACCCATGTTGTACAAGGTGTGTTTGGATGAAGGAGGCAAATGATTTTGAAGGATCTCTAAATCATTATTGCGATGCATGTATCTTCTACCTACGTGAACAAGATGACGATGAAACCAAATGGACACCATGATCAAGGTATGATTTTATTCATTATGGGGATTGTTTTATTTTATCATATGGTGGTGAAATAAAAAAAAGAAAATATTTATAAGACTTCATGAATTAAGATGTTGAGATCATAATGAATTGGGATGAAAATGAGAGGTATAAGGAAACCATTGAGGTTAAAACATGTTAGGGTTATTTTTGAGATTTATAAAAAGGAAAACCCATAAGATGGGTGAAAACCCGTTGCGTCTGGAAAGGCCACATGAATCAAACCCACAACCGAAGGGCGACAATGGCGCATGACCTACCACTAGCCTACGTGAAGTCCCTGGTTAGTATGACTTATTATTTTTAGTTAAATGATTTTATGGATCAAGAAGAAGTTGATTTTGGGAACTTATGTTTTTATCAAATGGATATACTTAGTGTAGGAAAATGATTTGGTGATTAAGTAATAAAAGCTATTTTGGAAGATGTTCTCTATTTCGTGGAAACAATATATTCCTATAGAAAATAGAATACTTTGAGATTTCAATTGAGGATAAACGGTGGAATTTTATTTTGGAAGAATCTATGTTTTTTATTATGGACTTATATGATTTTGGGTTATCTGTGAAAATGGTAACATATCATGGAGGATATGTGATTAGGTTAATTACTTTTCAATATGATACTTTAAGAGTTACTGATGTTATTTGGAGATAAATGTTAAGATTTACCTTGGAAGACTATGTGATTAAATCCTTCAGCGATTTGGGTTTCAATCTTAGTTTGGATTACTTTGAATAATTTTATGGATAGATGTTTATTGAATAGTCTTTGTTGAAATTTGGGTATTGTTTAAAAATTTTTAGAGATTAAGAGTAGTTTTTATTTCTGTAAAAGATTATCATTTTTGGAGATTATCTGATCTTGTACTAACCTTTTTGGTTTTGTTTAAGGTCTAAAGACATGGGAAATATATAGTTCTCTTTTGTGGAATAGGTGATTCTCTAGAAGTTGATTATAACACTCTTAATGTGAACAAGTCTTCCTAAATACTCATCTTTTGGAGAAAATATGAGTTTTTTTTAGAAATATAGTAAGAGATTAAAGTATACATGACAAGTAAATAGGTTTACTTATGTTTTAGTTAAGCTCATAAATAAATTCCTCAATGAAAATTAACTTATAACAAAAAATGTTGTCTGTTAACTTTTTCTACTGGGGAATCAAATACCATTTAACCCATCACAAGTTTGTGATTTTATGGTGATTAACTTTCTCCTAAATCATGTTTTTTATCACTCTCCATCAGACCTTGACGGTTTGTTTTCTCCTCTATATCCATGTTTTCATGGAATCCAAGTGTGGGTTATCTCGGGTGACCTTTTTACTTTTCTTTCTTTCTTTTAAAGTGATAGTTTAATTTACTCCTTTTACAATGTGGGGCTTTCAATGATGTTTCCAAACCCAATTTTAAAATTGGGAGGACACAATTTCCAAAATGGGGGAAGGATGTAACATCCCAGGTAAATAAATAATATGACATTTTCATATTTATTATTATTTGTGAATTAAATATTAATATTACTTTAAAGGGGATGCTATGTTCGATGGCATACCCAATACGCAACAACAAGTTTCTTTTAAATCTTACGTCACACACTAATAATATAATAATATTATTTTAAATGATAGTTAACACCTAGCCGTTTTAATTGTAACACCCCACAGAATTTAAATAGTAACTTACTAAAAATTCTTTAATTATATAATGATTATATATATTTATATAAGTATCTAAATATTATTTATGATACTAATAATATTCTAACCATTATTTCAAAATAAATATTTTTTTTAATTTTAATAATAATAATAATATTAGTAATAATAATATCTTGTGAAACATTTTTTTTAATAAAATTATTATTGATATTTTTTATTTTAAATATATCAAAATATATTGTGTTTTTTTTGTAGATATATATTATTATACTATTACTAAAAAACGAAATATATATATATATATATATATTAAAAAATTTGAAGAAACAATGTATATATATATAATTTTTTTTTTCAAAACATGATATTTATTAAAAGAACGAATTAATACATATATATAAAATGGGCACGTTTTGTTTAAAAACATGCTTTGAATTAATTAAGAAAAATGAATTTCATTTTCTTCTTTTTCTAAAAGAAAAAATGCGTTCCTTTTTAAACATGTTAAACAAAAAAACTGCCACATTGACCACAAAAATGAGATATTAAAAATTAAAAACAAAATGATAAAAAAAACAATGATTGCATGTTGGTGTGTCCAACACAATACAATCAATGATTGCATGTTTGTGTGTCCAACACAATACGTGAAATGATAGAAAAAAAATAGAAAAGATATGATAAATTTTTGAATTAAAAAAAAATGTACAAACGAGATGATTGAACAACATGACAAAAAAGTGGAAAAGAATGAGATGAATGAAAAATGAAAAAGTAATAATAATAATATAAAAATAGGTTTACCGTTATTGTATTTTTTTTTCAATTAAATATGGAATAAAAAAATGCACCTTTGATAAGTGTTTCAAATATATATATATATATATATATATCGTTTATATCAATATATGTTATTTAAAATGTTTTTTTTGATTGTATTTGTTTCAAAACAAAATAATGCTGATGTGTTTAATGATTAAATCTAAATATAACGTGTTGGTTGGAACAATGGTGAATTGATTGGAGAGAGAAATTGGTTGGAACAAATAAAAAAAAATATTGGTTAATATATAATATATTGAATGTGACGTGAAACAAACCAAAGTATAAAAAAACAAAAAAATACTATTCACCCATGATTGAGTCATTGATTAGCTTTTTATTTATTTATTTAATTTTTTTGTTAGCTTCTCCTATAAGCTTCCTTTCTTTTATAAATTTTGACGAAGTATAATCTAAACCCACACCCGGCATGAAAACCTTAAGGGTTCTCTTCCCCAAATCTCCAGCAATCCCTCTCCAGTCCGAGCCTCTCATCTAAGACAAGGGGTATTTTTTTTAAATTGTTTTTATTATACATTTTTGTTTATAATTGGATATATATATATTGATATATTTATTTGTATTTCAAATCCAAGCCATTTCATGATTTCAAATGCCGAACGTTTGCGTTCAAGAGTTTATAATGTTGTAAGGATTTCTTTTCAAATGTTTTTTTATCTGCTAACCCGATTGTACATGTTTTATATAATCATATATATATATATATATATGTATATATAGATATAAACAAATTATGTGACTCGACCAAATCCGTTTTATGAATTTTAGAAGATGGTTTCCAATCCTTAAATAATGTTTTCGATACGAATTATATTTTGGGTTCAATTAGAGTTGTACTTCTTATAAAAAAAAACCCAATATATACTTATCTGTATATTCAGGTATATACATATATATTTATACGTATTTCAAATCCAAACTAATCCATGTTTTTAAAGCTGGGTATTTATGTTACTTGCGGTTCATGTTTTTTTTCAGAATCCTATAATGGATTTCGTTATTTGCAATTGGTTTTGTGAACTTATACATATATATGTATATAATATATATATATATATAAACATGTATGATTATAAATTTGGAATTCAATTTTCATATGTGATATTTTCTTCTTGATTCAAAGAGATTATTCTTAAAAACCCTCTTCATTTGTAAGAGTCTATTTCTATGATAATTTCACAATATATTTTACATATATGTGTATATACATGTGTATATAAACATATATTGGTTATATTATATATATATATATATATTAAGGGTTTATCATGCCTTAAACCGTATTTCTAATTTTATGTTGGAAAATAAGTCTCCTTGTTGAATTCAAACTTAGTTGGAAGGGTTTTAGAATAAATTACTCAACCCATGATATATATATTTATATATGGATGAAATCATTATTATTATGTTTATAATTTTATCGTCGATTTTTCATCATATTTCTAAAAATGTGCATAACATATTGACGTGTTATTTCAAACTTCGCACCTGAAAATAGTCATGGCCATGCCATTGTGCACATCATCGACCCTCATTGCATTATAATAAACTCATGGTTTCAACTTTATGATTTAATTCCAAAATAACAAGTACATGAATATTATTGAAAGTATATTATTCCATATGTTCCCTTTTCCAATTTGTAATATTAAAAAATGTTTGATAGTCCATGCAAAGCCTATGTGGTAGAGGATTTGGTTGTAACCAAACATGCAAGTGATGCAATGGATGTTCATGCATTTTATGTGTATATATATATATATGTATATGTATATAAATATATATATAAATCATTATGAAAGTGAATTTTAAAGCAACGACATGTTTTCAAAATAGAAAACTCCAGTGAATATATATATATGTAAGTAAAGCAAGCTTAAAATGTTTTGGAAAACTCGGCGCTTGACCGTTGTAAACAGGAAGGAATTGGGGAGTGAACTCATCCATTTCTAAGTGGGTAGGCCCAGACAGCCTTCAACGATTCAAGCGACCTCAGCATGATGTTTTGTTTTTAGAAGCTTGCGTATTGTTTTCACAAAAAACACTGGATTATTTTCATGAAATTTTGAACGTAATTATTTTATAAAATGATATCGTAAGCAATTTAAAACTATGTTTTAAAAATGATATTTCTTGAAGGTATTTTCAAAAATAATGTTTTAGAAATGATTTATCAAAGGTTTTAAAACCCCCTTACGGAGCATATTTTGTTCTCACCCCTCGTTTTAAAAATTTTTATAGGTCTACGTAGAGTTTTCTGAAGGCATTCGCTTCATTTTCGATGTTAGTGCACGTCGTGTTTTTGTTTGTTTTATTTTATTTTTGATGCAACTCTGATAATTTGTAAGTTTTTATCTATTCTCCAGATCCTAGACCGGAATAAGGTCCTCTTGTATGTCATGTTTAAGGCTGGGTCCGTACACTTGGTATCAGAGGAACGGTCTAGACAATTTTGGAAATAGATGTTGTTAATTAACGTTAGTGTCTAGGAATATAGTGGTCCTAGTTTTCTAAATTCTGAATACGAAAATTCAGAATTGTTTTTAGTCCAACAATCGAATTGCAAGGACGCAATTCTTTTTAAGGGGGGATAATGTAACACCCCACGGAATTTAAATAGTAACTTACTAAAAATTATTTAATTATATAATGATTATATATATATATATAAGTATCTAAATATTATTTATGATACTAATAATATTCTAACCATTATTTCAAAATAAATATTTTTTTTAATTTTAATAATAATAATAATATTAGTAATAATAATATCTTGTGAAACATTTTTTTTAATAAAATTATTATTGATATTTTTTATTTTAAATATATCAAAATATATTGTGTTTTTTTGTAGATATATATTATTATACTATTACTAAAAAACGATATATATATATATATATTAAAACATTTGAAGAAACAATGTATATATATATAATTTTTTTCTTCAAAACATGATATTTATTAAAAGAACGAATTAATACATATATAAAAAATGGGCACGTTTTGTTTAAAAACATGCTTTGAATTAATTAAGAAAAATGAATTTCATTTTCTTCTTTTTCTAAAAGAAAAAATGCGTTCCTTTTTAAACATGTTAAACAAAAAAACTGCCACATTGACCACAAAAATGAGATATTAAAAATTAAAAACAAAATGATAAAAAAAACAAACAATGATTGCATGTTGGTGTGTCCAGCACAATACAATCAATGATTTCATGTTTATGTGTCCAACACAATACGTGAAATGATAGAAAAAAAATAGAAAAGATAAGATAAATTTTCGAATTAAAAAAAAATGTACAAACGAGATGATTGAACAACATGACAAAAAAGTGGAAAAGAATGAGATGAATGAAAAATGAAAAAGTAATAATAATAATATAAAAATAGGTTTACCGTTATTGTATTTTTTTTCAATTAAATATGGAATAAAAAAATGCACCTTTGATATGTGTTTCAAATATATATATATATATATATCGTTTATATCAATATATGTTATTTAAAATGTTTTTTTGATTGTATTTGTTTCAAAACAAAATAATGCTGATGTGTTTAATGATTAAATCTAAATATAACGTGTTGGTTGGAACAATGATGAATTGATTGGAGAGAGAAATTGGTTGAAACAAATAAAAAAAATATTGGTTAATATATAATATATTGAATGTGACGTGAAACAAACCAAAGTATAAACAAACAAAAAAAATACTATTCACCCATGATTGAGTCATTGATTAGCTTTTTACTTATTTATTTAATTTTTTTGTTAGCTTCTCCTATAAGCTTCCTTTCTTTTATAAATTTTGACGAAGTATAATCTAAACCCACACCCGGCATGAAAACCTTAAGGGTTCTCTTCCCCAAATCTCCAGCAATCCCTCTCCAGTCCGAGCCTCTCATCTAAGACAAGTAAGGGGTATTTTTTTTAAATTGTTTTTATTATACATTTTTGTTTATAATTGGATATATATATTGATATATTTATTTGTATTTCAAATCCAAGCCATTTCATGATTTCAAATGCCGGACGTTTGCGTTCAAGAGTTTATAATGTTGTAAGGATTTCTTTTCAAATGTTTTTTTATCTGCTAACCCGATTGTACACGTTGTATATAATCATATATATATATATATATATGTATATATAGATATAAACAAGTTATGTGACTCGACCAACTCCGTTTTATGAATTTTAGAAGATGGTTTCCAATCCTTAAATAATGTTTTCGATACGAATTATATTTTGGGTTCAATTAGAGTTGTAATTATTATAAAAAAACCCAATATATACTTATCTGTATATTCAGGTATATACATATATATTTATACGTATTTCAAATCCAAACTAATTCATGTTTTTAAAGCTGGGTATTTATGTTACTTGCGGTTCATGTTTTTCTTCAGAATCCTATAATGGATTTCATTATTTGCAATTGGTTTTGTGAACTTATACATATATATGTATATAATATATATATATATAAACATGTATGATTATAAATTTGGAATTAAATTTTCATATGTGATATTTTCTTCTTGATTCAAAGAGATTATTCTTAAAAACCCTCTTCATTTGTAAGAGTCTATTTCTATGATAATTTCACAATATATTTTACATATATGTGTATATACATGTGTATATAAACATATATTGGTTATATTATATATATATATATATTAAGGGTTTATCATGCCTTAAACCGTATTTCTAATTGTATGTTGGAAAATAAGTCTCCTTGTTGAATTCAAACTTAGTTGGAAGGGTTTTAGAATAAATTACTCAACCCATGATATATATATTTATATATGGATGAAATCGTTATTATTATGTTTATAATTTTATCGTCGATTTTTCATCATATTTCTAAAAATGTGCATAACATATTGACGTGTTATTTCAAACTTCGCACCTACAAATAGTCATGGCCATGCGATTGTGCACATCATCGACACTCGTTGCATTATAATAAACTCATGGTTTCAAATTTATGATTTAATTCCAAAATAACAAGTACATGAATATTATTGAAAGTATATTATTCCATATGTTCCCTTTTCCAATTTGTAATATTAAAAAATGTTTGATAGTCCATGCAAAGCCTATGTGGTAGAGGATTTGGTTGTAACCAAACATGGAAGTGATGCAATGGATGTTCATTCATTTTATGTATATATATATATATATATGTATATATATATAAATATATATATATATAAATCATTATGAAAGTGAATTTTAAAGCAACGACATGTTTTCAAAATAGAAAACTCCAGTGAAAATATATATATATGTAAGTAAAGCAAGCTTAAAATGTTTTGGAAAACTCGGCGCTTGACCGTTGTAAACAGGAAGGAATTGGGGAGTGAACTCATCATTTTCTAAGTGGGTAGGCCCAGACAGCCTTCAACGATTCAAGCGACCTCAACATGATGTTTTGTTTTTAGAAGCTTGCGTATTGTTTTCACAAAAACACTGGATTATTTTCCTGAAATTTTGAACGTAATTATTTTATAAAATGATATCGTAAGTAATTTAAAACTATGTTTTAAAAATGATATTTCTTGAAGGTATTTTCAAAAATAATGTTTTAGAAAGGATTTATCAAAGGTTTTAAAACCCCCTTACGGAGCATATTTTGTTCTCACCCCTCGTTTTAAATATTTTTACAGGTCTACGTAGAGTTTTCTGAAGGCATTCGCTTCATTTTCGATGTTAGCGCACGTCGTGTTTTTGTTTGTTTTATTTTATTTTTGATGCAACTCTGATAATTTGTAATTTTTTATCTATTCTCCAGAACCTAGATCGGAATAAGGTCCTCTTGTATGTCATGTTTAAGGCTGGGTCCTTACAGTAATAGCGGGAATGAACAGAACTAACTACAAAATGATTATATATGTTTGATAAATATTTTAACAATTACCCAATAAATGATAGAGTCTTAAAGTGTGAATGAATCCAATTTTAAGCATAAATATTCTAATATTCTTTAAAAGGTCGAATAACCGCCTTTTGATGGTGAACCATTTTTTAAAACTACTTTTTGTCAATTTTATATGTTATATTTGACAAAATAAAATCCTTCTTTATAATCAGGATATCAAAATGTACTTTGTATAAATTTTTGTTATTTTTTCCGATAAAGTTCATTTTTAAGGAATAGTGAAAATTGCAGTGTTTTAATTAAAAAACTCATTTTAATATAATTTATTTATATAGTTAGATTATCTTTTTAATTGGGTTTAAAGTGTAGTTAAAATATATTTTTACCATTTAATCCAATGGTGGTCATTGAAATTAATTTCAATTTGAAATTGGACATAAACAAGTGTCAATCTTTTGATAGATATTGTTTCTTAAAAACATGCTATTTGTTTTGACAGCGGGAATTAATTATAAAATTAATGAATGAAACTTATATGTTATGAATTTGTTAAAATTGACATCATTTTTGAATTCGGAATATCAAATATAACTTAGGGTGAATTTTTGGTATTTTTCTGAAAAACTTCAATTTTTGATGAATACTGAAACCACTAAGTGGTAGTTAAAAAACTGATTTTTCCTTTAAACAGAACTTTACCGATTCTGTGAATTGAATTTCAAAAATACAACATACATGGTTGTAATTAGTAAGTAAAATGTGGTTCAATAGGATGAAAATAATTTTTGGTGAATAGTAACTTTTGTGTTTTATTAATCACGATTAAAGGTAATTAGGGTAATTTAAGTTAAAAATAATATTATAAAAATATAAAAATACCTTAACACATGTCCTAACCTTATTTTATGAGTCATTGACGACCATTAAAATCCATGGGTCAATTTTGGGACCCCATGGAGCCACTTGGTTAAGATAATGACATTAATACATTTTTATTTAAAGTAAAAATAAAAATGTCACAAACATGTATTGTTTTACTAAATTTTTTTTTACAAGGGTTTTTACATGTTATATTTTAGACTATAAATATTTATTATAAATATAAAAATATTTAATACAAAATGGTAATTTTTTATAATTTTTAGACATCAAATAAATAAAATTATTTATGACACAATGATGATGCAGTGTTTACGTCATTAATGAATAAATTAAATAAATATGAGGATAAAGTTTAAAAAAATATAAAAAACTTGTCCAATTAGTATTGGATGATTTTATTTTTAAAATGGTACACCTTATATTCTACTTTATTGATTTTTGGAGCTTTAGAAACCGAATGTCATTTTATATTAAAATAATAGTTTCAAGATTTCTAAAAGAGCCCCTACTCTCCCTTATAAAAATAACCCACTTCTTACCCATTTCTCACACTTCTAAAGCCCTTTGGATCATCCAAACTCTACTAAAAGAATCTACCAATATCTATCCCTTCATCCTAGAAGCCTTACCTTAGGTAGAAAGCTCTTCAAGAAACCCGTTTCGTTCAAACCAAGAGGAGTTACCCGATTTAAAGGTAATGTCTTCTCTTATGTTCTTTTGTTTTATTTCACTTATCCCACCCCTAAACTATTTTTATTACTTTATTTTGTAACAAAAAAATTATATTAAATATAATGGGATGATTTTATAAGAATTATTTGAGCTACACTTACACACACCTCCATCTAATGGGTAAAGAACATATTGTTTATGTGGATGGCGAATTACTGCCTCACGAAACGATGATTGTTCAATATTCTCCTACCACCTCTCATGGTGGAAATTATGATGGAACTATATTTATATATGATATATATTATATTTATTCCTTCTCTATGATTCTGTATTTTATATTTAAAACATAGCTTTATGCTTTGGATGTTGTGCAAATGCGATAATTTCATTTGAGGGAGTGTGGACTACCGCCCCCTCAAGTGATGTGACTCGTTCATGCAATACATGAAATGTATAAATAATGAAATTAATGAACTTATGTGACCTATATAACATATATATTGTAATGTAATTATAATATATATATATATATCTCATTTAGTTTTAATTCCATTAATATGATAAAGAAATGAAAGTAGCGTTCATGTGTACGTACGACCTACCGTCTCCATGAACGGTGCATTTCATTTTTTATCTCCAAATGTTATGTAATAGTATAAAACGAATATATACTAGATATATATGATATTTAAATCATTAATACTATTATGGATATGATGTAATTATAACTACATGGACAATTCTTTTCAAACAAATTCATTTTTGACTCATGTACCGAACATCGACAAAACGTATGATATGAACTCTCATACTTAACTAATTATTATAAAAAGATAATATATGATATGAATTGAATAATAAACTTTAAATTAGTTCCTTAAGAAATTATAAATTTACCTAAGTTTATTATTCAGGAATATAAAAAAACGAACAAGACAAGTCAGACTCGATGTAAGGGATCCTACCTCACTACTTCTTTTTAAGTACTCTCTTTTATGTCACTTCTTTTAAGCTCCTCATTATTATGTTGAGGTATGTTAATTTATATTCCTATTAATATACTTTTTTTATGTTCATATGATGAGAGACCCTATTTGATCTTATCAATCCATTTTTGGAAGTTTTTAGTGGCGCAGTTAGGCTGCCGAATCTTCATAAGGGATTTCTTATATCACTTTTAATTCCGTGGGATTTCCTTTGTTCACCACTTATTTATTGCATGTGGTGTATTGTGTACTTACATTTCGTATATATTATCATGATCCTATTTATATTCATGGTATTATGTGATTAAATTGGTATTTATTATCTTTTGGTTATACGACTCGATTGATCACAACGAGGTAATGAGTTTTTATCTCACTTTTTGTTCCCGTGAGATTCATGATATATTTGACACTATTTCCTTTTTTGTGGTGTATATACTGCCCATGATTGTATTATTTGTGTAATATAATTTAATTTATGGGTATTTACATCTTCATTGTATGACCCTTCTTTCATAGGGTGTACGTTTCGAATGTTACCCAAATCGGTAAGGGAACCTTTCACCCTCCTCTTTTTAAAAGACTTCTTTTTGTTAGGTCTTAGAATTTACATATTCTTATGTTGGGATATGTTATTATATATCCTTATTTCTATAAATTTTATGTCCAAGTGATAAGATACCATTTTTATCTCTCATCATCTCATTTTCTAAATCTTAAAGTGATGCCGTTAGGCTGTCGAATTTCTGTAAGGGAACTTCTTAACCCAATTTCAATTCTTTGGGTTAAACCTCTACTTCTTGATTATGTCGTGATATGAATATTTGTGGATGAACTCTTATTTTTTTTACAATTAATATCCAAATATATTGGGTGTATTTATATTTGTCACAAATAATTATGTAATTGATTTATCCTTAATCTAAGGATACCAACTTTGTAAGGGACTTCGTCTCAATCTTTTTTCGTTGAGGCATATTTTCATTCATACACAACTTTATTTTATATGGTGTATAAAAAACTTTGACTTTTAATTTCATTCAATGGGAATCTTTTTCTATGAAGCGTTTTAATAAATGACAAAAAGGAATGTTTCTTTTAATGTACACGGTGACAATGACCTTCCCGCCGCCATGAGTATTATTTTATCTTTGGATTCCTCAACAAGCCGTAATGTTTTTTTTAAAAGAAAATAAATACCATATACTCTATTATGTATTTTGGTATTGAAAATGGTTTTAAAAATGGATTTTTTATGTCAATATATTTAAGTGATATATTGGGATTGAAATGTAGAAATTTTTTCTTTCCTTTATATTTGTTGTATGTGTTATGATTTTACGACGGTACTTGGAAATTTGACAGGTGGTTATGTGATAAACCAAATAACGGGTGGTGCCATGAATACCAGGACAGGTGGTTACATTATAACCTCCAATGCATTGGGTATGGAAGTCATCCGTATGACTATTCCATTTAGTGATATGCGTGGAAGTCGACCATATGGTTATTCCATTTAAGTATGTTTATGTCCCAAGTTACCTTATATGTTATGTGTTCTTTATATGGGTTTTATGGTAATCTGTTGGTTACAAAAGGGTAAGTAATGATATTTTATTCAGTGAAGAGTATTTACTACCTCATAAAGGTGAAATGTATTACTTATGATAAAGTTTTCATGGTTTACTTGTTATTTTGAAAAACTAAAAGTTTTCCTTCTTTGTGTATCCCTTACTGATCTTTTTATGCTCATCCGAAGTTTTTGAAATGTTTTTCCCAGGACATAATGTGGAATAGGGTCAAGTATGGGATCAAGGAAATGTCATGCTGTCTAGAACATGGAACTAGACATGACTCTTTTGTTCAAGAGTTTTTTTTGTCAAAAAAATAGAAACTGAGTAGCTGTGTCTACTTTTTAATCATTGAGATGTCGTAGTTATGTCCTAATTATCTAAAACTTTAAACCTGAAAAGATCCTCAATGTGAATTATTCATTTAATTCAATATTATGTAATGTTTTAAGGCCGGGTCCTTATAGTTGGTATCAGAGGTCGGTTTAGACAACTTTAGGGATTAGGGGTTTTTGTTAAACACATGATTAGTCTCTATGTTTATTATTTTAGTTAAATCATTGTTTTATAACTTTTTCAGATCAAGGAAAGTTTGTTACAAATGGAAGGAGGAGGATCTCAAACGACATTACTATCTCTTCCAGATGACATGATTTCAATAATTATTGCAAAGTCATGTTCAAATGATTATGAAACTTTTTCTAGCATACCACTCACTTGTAAGAAATTGTTTGAGATATCAAACACCTCCACTATACCTCGATATCATCGTGGATCATGGGTTGTATTTAATCAAATCATATTTTTTCAATATTCTCATATTTTCAATAAAGGTAAATATTACCAAGGACTTTTTAAATATTTTACCTTATCACAAGAATTTGAAGCATATTATGATTTTGAAAAAGGTGCTAAAGAAGGAGACCCTTGCACAACCTATTTATATTTGATTTTAAAATATAGTTTCTCAGAACATACCTATGGTATTTTAAAAGGACCATTGATTGAATGTTTCAACTCAAATGCGGTCCGAATTTTTTATAAAACAAAGTTTTATCATATGTTTTGAAATTATATATCGTACAAGATTATTTTCCGAAACTGTTTTTCTGTGAACACCCATATGACCCATGTTGTACAAGGTGTATTTGGATGAAGGAGGCAAATGATTTTGAAGGATCTCTAAATCATTATTGCGATGCATGGATCTTCTACCTACGTGAACAAGATGACGATGAAAACAAATGGAATTAATTATAAAATTAATGAATTCAAATTCTATGTTATGAATTTGTTAAAATGGACATAATTTTTGAATTTAGAATATCAAATATAACTTAGGGTGATTTTTTGGTATTTTTCTGAAAAACTTCAATTTTTGATGAATACTAAAACCACTAAGTGGTAGTTAAAAAACTGATTTTTCCTTTAAACAGAACTTTACCGATTCTGTGAATTGAATTTATAAAATCCAACATACATGGTTTTAATTAGTAAGTAAAATGTGGTTCAATAGGATGAAAATAAATTTTGGTGAATAGTAACTTTTAAGTTTTATTAATCGTGATTAAAGGTAATTAGGGTAATTTAAGTTAAAAATAATATTATAAAAATATAAAAATACCTTGACACATGTCCTAACCTTATTGGATGAGTCATGGAAGACCATAAAAATACATGGGTTAATTTTGAGACCCCATGTAGCCACTTGGTTGAGATAATGACATTAATACATTTTTATTTAAAGTAAAAATAAAAATGTCACAAACATGTATTGTTTTACTAAAACAATTTTACAAGGGTTTATACATGTTATATTTTAGATTACAAATATTAATTAGAAATATAAAAATATTTACTACAAAATGGTAATTTTTTATAATTTATAGACATCAAATAAATAAAATTATTTATGACACAATGATGATGCAGTGTTTACGTCATTAATGAATAAATCAAATTAATAAGAGGATAAAGTTTAAAACAATATACAAAACTTGTCCAATTACTATTGGATGATTTTATTTTGAAAATGGGACACCTTATATTCTACTTTATTGATTTTTTGAGCTTTAGAAACCGAATGTCATTTTATATTAAAATAATAGTTTCAAGATTTCTAAAAGAGCCCCTCCTCTCCCTTATAAAAAGAACCCACTTATTACCCATTTATCACATTTCTCAAGCCATTTGGATCATCCAAACTCTACTAAAATAAGCTCCCAATATCCCTACCTTCATCATAGAATCCTTATCTTAGGTATAAATCTCTTTAAGAAACCCTTTTTGTTCAAACCAAGAGGAGTTATCCGATTTAAAGGTAATGTCTTCTCTTATGTTCTTTTGTTTTATTTTGCTTCTCCAACCCCTAAACTATTTTTATTACTTTATTTTGTAAAAAAACAAGTATATTAAATATAATGGGATGAATTTATAAGAATTATTTGAGCTACACTTACACACACCTCTATCTAATGGGTAAAGAACATATTGTTTCTGCGGATGACGAATTACTGCCTCACGAAACGATGATTATTCAATCTTCTCCTACCACCTCTCATGGTGGCCATTATGATGGAACTATATTTATATATGATATATATTATATTTATTCCCTCTCTATGCTTCTGTATTTTATATTTAAAACATACCTTTATGCTTTGGATGTTGTGAAAATGCGATAATTTCATTTGAGGAAGTGTAGACTACCGCCCCCTCAAGTGATGTGACTCGTTCATGCAATACATGAAATGTATAAATAATGAAATTAATGAACTTATGTGACCTATATAACATATATATTTTACTGTAATTACAATATATATATATATCTCATTTAGTTTTAATTCCATTAATATGACAAAGAAATGAAAGTAGCGTTCATGTGTACGTACGACCTACCGTCTCCATGAACGGTGCATTTCATTTTTTATCTCCAAATGTTATTTAATAGTATAAAACGAATATATACTATATATATATGATATTTAAATCATTAATACTATTATGGATATGATGTACTTATAACTACATGGACAATTCTTTTCAAACAAGTTCATTTTTGACTCATGTACCGAACATCAACAAAACGTATGATATGAAATCACATAATTAACTAATTATTATAACATGATAATATATGATATGAATTGAATAATAAACTTTAAAGTAAGTCCTTAATCAATTATAAATTGACCTAAGTTTATTATTCAGGAATATAAAAAAATGAACAAGACAAGTCGGACTCGAGGTAAGCGATCCTACCTCACTCCTTCTTTTTAAGAACTCTCTTTTATGTCACTTATTTTAAGCTCCTCTTTATTATGTTAGGGGATGTTAATTTATATTAATATTACAGTACTTTTTTATTTTTATATGATTAGAGACCCTATTTGATATCATCAATCCATTTTTGGAAGTTTTAAGTGGCGCCGTTAGGCTGCCGAATCTTCGTTAGGGATTTCTTATCTCACTTTTAATTCTGTGAGATTTCCATTGTTCGCCACTTATTTATTGTATGTGGTGTATTGTGTACTTACATATCATATATATTATCATGATTCTATTTATATTCATGGTATTATGTGATTAAATTTGTGTTTATTATCTTTTGTTCATACAACTCGATTGATCACAACGAGGTAAGGGGTTTTTATCTCACATTTTGTTCCCGTGAGATTCATGCTAAAATTTCCACTATTTTCTTTTGTGTGGTGTATGTACTAAATATTATGGTATTATTTGTGTAATATAATTTAATTTATGGGTATTTACATCTTCATTGTACGAACCTTCTTTCATGGGGTGTACGTTTCGAATGTTACCCAAATTGGTAAGGGAACCTTTCACCCTCCTCTTTTTAAAAGACTTATTTTTGTTAGGTCTTTTAATTTACATATTATTATGTTGAGATATGTTCTTGTATATCCTTATTGATGTAAATGTTATTTCCAAGTGATTATATAACCTTTTTATCTCTCATCATCTCATTTTATGAATCTTAAAGTGACGCCGTTAGGCTGTCGAATTTCTGTAAGGGAACTTCTCAACCCAATTTCAATTATTTGGGTTAAACCTCTACTTCTTGATTATGTCGTGATATGAATATGTGTGGATGACCTCTGATTTTTTCCACTTAATATCCAAATATATTGGGTGTATTTATATTTTTCACACATAATTATGTAATTGATTTATCCTTAATCTAAGGATACCAACTTTGTAAGGGACTTCGTCTCAATATCTTTTCATTGAGGCATATTTTCATTCATATAAAAATTTATTTTATATGGTGTATAAACACCTTTGAATTTTCATTTCATTAAAATGGAATATTTTTCTACACAGCGTTTTACTAAACGACAAAAAAGAATGTTTCTTTTAACATACACGGTGACAATGACCTTTCCGCTGCGACAAGTATTATTTGATCTTTGGCTTCCTCAACAAGCCATAATGTTTTTTAAAAGAAAATAAATACCATATACTCTATTATTAATTTTGGTATTGAAAATGGTATTGAAAATGGATTTTTTATGTCAATATATTTAAGTGATATATTGTGATTGAAATGTAGAAATGTTTTCTTTCCTTTATATTTGTTGTATGTGTTATGATTTTATAATGGTACTTGGACATTTGACAGGTGGTTACGTGATAAACCAAATAATAGGTGGTGCCGTGAATACCTGGATGGGTGGTTACATTATAACCTCCAATGCATTGGGTATGGAAGTCGGCCGTCTGGATATTCCATTTAGTGATATGTGTGGAAGTCGACCGTATGGTTATTCCATTTAAGTATGTTTGTGTCCCAAGTTACCTTATATGTTATGTGTTCTTTATATGGGTTTTATGGTAATCTGTTGGTTACAAAAGGGTAAGTAATTATCTTTTATTCATTGAAGAGTATTTAATACTTCATAGAGGTGAAAAGTATTACTTATGATAAAGTTTTCATGGTTTACTTGTTTTTTTGAAAAAATAATAGTTTTCCTTCTTTGTGTATCCCTTACTGAGATTTCTATGATCATCCCAAGTTTTTGAAATGTTTTTACCAGGACATAAGGTGGAATAGGGTCAAGGATGGGATCAAGGAAATGTCATGCTGTCTAGAACATAAAACTAGACATGAATATTTTGTTCAAGAGTTTTTTTTTGTGAAAAAAATAGAAACTGAGTAGATGTGTCTACTTTATAATCATTGAGATGTAGTAGTTATGTCCTAATTATCTAAAACTCTAAACCTGAAAAGATTCTCAATGTGAATTATTCATTTAATTCAATATTATGTAATATTTTAAGGCTGAGTCCTTATAATCATCCCTAGTTTTAATTTTTTTAATAGGATTTAAGGGAGAATATAGACAAGGATGAGATCAAGGTGAAAATTGTTATGATTTATCGTGAAAAAAAAACCATGTTTTATTTTGAAAAGATTTATTTTATGAAAAATGGATATTGAGAATAATTTTCTAATTTTTAATATTTGAGTTTTATGTATGATTTATGGACTAAATATATAAAACTACAAAACTAAAAATATCCTCAATGTTAAAGAAAGTAATTTCTTTACTAAAACTCAATATTTTTTAATATTTAAGGTCGGGGCCTTATAGTTGGTATCAAAGGTAATTTTAGATAACTTTAGAGGTTTGGTTAATATTAATAAATTTCCCTTGAAATAATTTACCATATGTGTAAGTTAAAATGTTATAGCATTTAAAGATTACCATTTTTCATTATTTAAACTATGCCTGTTCAGAATGGTTTTGTAAATAGGACATAGGGAAGCTATAGTGGGAAGGAACTAAGAGGGATATATCCTTCCAGATACCCATTTTGAGATGGTTGGAATCAGTAAAAAATGATTTTTTTGAAGTGATGGATCAGTTAAATCATTTGATAAATGGTGGTGGTATCCATGCTAGATAGGAACCCGATCTACCATGAAGGAACATGTATTTTGTGGAGAATTTCACAAGGAATAAAAGATCTGGAAAAGATATTTGATGTCATGGGATGTTTGGAACATCAAAAGGTAACCATGAACTTTTATCATTTTGAAGGTGGAGCTAATTGATTGTGGAATTTTTTTAATAATACTAGAGATAAGGATGATCTTGATGCCATGTAATAAGAAACATTAAAGGATATTTTCCTTTAGGAATATTTCCCTAAGTTTGTTCGACTCTGAATGGAAAAAAATTTCGGAGGAATATTATTCTTGAATTAAATCTATGTATGAATATTTCTCGAGTGAGACTTGTCGATGCATCGAGGGGCTATATAATACTTGGCCCCACCCATCATTGTAAGTCAAAAGAAATATTCATACATATATTTAATTCAATAATAATATGCCTTATAAAAATATCCATATTGAGTAGAGGATACAGATTCATCAATATCTCCCCATTTAAAACAACATTTAAAATAAACACTGTACGTAAAAATGTTTTACGACTAAGACAATAATCGTATCCATGTTATGGAAAATATGGATATTTAATGAAATATTCAATTAATGATAATCATAAATAAAAATAGGCAGTATGAATACACCAACCATAAGGAATAAGTGGTGAATAAGGAATATCTCATAGAAATAAAAGTGATATGAGAAGCCCCTTACAAAGAACATATCATTGGAGTGAGGATAAATCAATGAAATAATTATGTGTAAAAAATTTAAATCTAAAAAATAAAAGTTTCAATACTATATAAAATAATAATAGGTAATTTCACACTTATTCATGGAATAAAATAACCAATGACATATAAGTTTAACCTGATGAATGGCAATTGAGTTAAGATATTCCTTAACTTATATCTGAAAGCATTCTTCACTTGTACTTATTTTCCTATATAATCATATTATATACATTAATTAATTATGTGAGAACCTTTTATACATTTATTTGATTTATTATAATTTTATTAAGTTCATTTATGGTCTTTTTTATGAGTTATAAAATTCGATTTCGTCATTCTGGGAGTATTTGTTTTCTTGGTTTTTCATGATCAGTTTGCTTGTATACAAGTATGGAAGTTCATGTAAAATTGTAATAGTTCTAAAAAATTGAAATTATATGTTATTAATAAACTTATATAAGTTTAAATGGTCATATATATCATTTTTTATGTGGTATTAGAATGATTCTTTAGATAAAATTTTAATGAAAATGATTTAATTTATTTTGGTGGTTTTTACAAACATCAAAAACTTATATCATTTTATTTAATATCATGTTTATATATTGGTTCTAGATAATTATATAACTTATAATATGTATAATAAAATATTATTTAACCATAATAATGGTTTTATGACCAGCCTTGAAGGTGGTAATGGGAAATAAAAACACATCTTCCATGATGATGGTAAATGGCCACATCATGGACAATGTTTTCATTTTTAGAATAAAAGGGAGAGAAGAAGGGGTATGATAATGAATATTCCATTAACATAATAAAATTACAGTATATATAAGATTCTGGAGTTATCATGCTTGTTTTTATATAGGATTTATGTATAGGATACGAAAATAAAATAAATTAAAAGAAATTAAAAGAAATTAAAAGATAACAAAAGGAGATTTTACCACTTGTATAACATCTCCTTGAGAACCTCCTTAAGGAACTTAGGATTGGTCTTTTAGTTATAACATAAAGACTAGGACACGGGGAATAGGTTTGGGAGAGTAATTGGGAAGAATACAAGCAAAATCCAAGGCTTAGAAGGTGTGAGGAGAAGGGGTGGTGAGGGGTGATATTTATAGTAGAGGAGAGGGGTGTTTTTTGATTATTTTATTCACTTGTTTATTATTTTGGATCAAGAATATCAATAGTGATGATTCTTGTGTCCAATAATAGTAACTATTTCATGTTATTTTTAACTAATGGTGTTTACATGAGCTATACATCACCCATGACTCAATAATTCATGTATTTAGCTAATACTGTAAAATTTCCATATTTTACTATTCATTAAAAATTAACTATTTTAGAAAAATTAAAAAATTAAATCTAACTATTTTTTGAAATTTAGATTTTAAAAATGGATTATATTTTTTAAAAATATTTTTATAAATATGATAAATTTATTTCTTAATTACAATCATCATTTTAAAAAAAATACTGATTTTAAAATTATAACCAATTTTATGTAACTTTAAAAAATTAATTAAGGAATCATAAAATTATCTTATAATCATAAGAAAAAAATATATTTATTTATGAATATATTTTATGAAAATAAATTTTATGTTAAATCATTATATTAATTATAAAATTGTAAATAAACATTTACATTTCACCAAAATTCCAACACTTAATTTATCATTTTTAAAACATTTATTTACTTATTACATGATATAAATATGTCATATTTTAATTTATAAGGTACCTAAATTTTATTTATAATTTCATAGGTGAAGTTATTATTCTTATGGTCACAATACTATTCCTAATGGTCACATTACTATTCCAACGGTCATGTTAATATTTAATAGTATATCATGGTTCGTTTAAGATTGATGTTGAATGAAACAGAAGCTATCAAGTAAATTGAATTTATTTAATAAGATACATGCCATAAATATTGGGGTGTCATATTAAAATCTATAAGAAAGTTGTTCGTTGTGGTGAAAAGGTTGAGATGGATTTCTTTGAATCTTATGTGCCTCATGATGATGAAAGTAAGAAGCGGTCAAGATAACAGGTGATGGGGAAACATACAACAAAGAAATCTAGAGGCAATAAGATAATGTTACAATCTTGTGGTAAGTGTGGTAAAACTAACCATGGAGAATGTCTTATAAAGATTGGGAAGTGTTACCGATGTATAAAGTTTGGCCACATGGCCTGTGAATGCATGGAAAAGAATCCCGAGGAATCAAAGAATGGGGTAATAATAGAAATACAATGGAGAGATGTTTTAATTGTAACGATTTGCATCATTATGATAATATGCATCCAAAGATAGTTTCATAGGATGAAAATTTTCATGATTTAAAAGACAAAGGTGTAGCAAAGTTATTTTCAACTACTACAATTGATGTTGGGACATCAGATGAAGTGGTGACAAGTATGTTAATTGTGAATTAAAATTATACCAATACCCTGTTTGACTCTGGATCTTCACATTCTTTCATTTATAATAAGTTTTCAAGTAAATTAGGAATATCACCCAATGTACATAAAATAGAGCTTTGGGTGAAAACTCTGTGTGAAAGTATTAAAGTAAACAATATTTATAGGAATATTCATATTGTCATCAATGAGATGGTATTTACTAGAAATCTTGTTGAACTAGGTATAATAGAGTTTGATATTATTCTTGGTATGGATTGGATTTAGGTTTATCATCCTAAAATAGAATGCAGTGCTAAGAAATTTGGGTTTAATGATTTCATGCCTTTGGTAACTAACCAAGAAGATAAGAAATTGATCAGAGATAGAAACAAAATTCACCTAGCTCATATTGTTGAAAATAAATAGACTATTCAAATTATTGATGTATAATAAGTAAATGAATACATGGATATTTTTCTGGATGATTTTCCTAGTTTTATTCTTAACTGAGAAGTTGAATTTACTATTGACTTAGTACCTGATATAAGCCTATTTATAAACCCCCTTAGCGAATGGATCAAGTGTAACTTTTAGAATTGAAAAATACATTGAATGATTTATTATATAAAGGTTTAATATGACCTATAACTTAACCGTGGGGTGATCCTATCTTATTTGTTAAAAAGAAAGTTGGTTCAATGATACTTTTCATTGATTATTGAGCCTTGAACAACATCACTGTTAATAACAAGTATCATTTTCCTCATATCAATGATTTTTTTGATCCAATCTAGGGAAACCAATATTATTTGAAGGTTGATATGAGATCGGGGTACCATCAGTTGAAAGTAAAGGAAGCATAAATTCTAAAGACTGCGTTTTGGTCTAGATATGGGAATTATGAATTTGTAGTTATTTCATTTGGGTTATATAATGCACCTACTGTATTAATGGATCTTATGAAGAGAATATTTCATGAGTTCTTGGATAAGTTTGTGATTGTGTTTATTGGTGACATTTTGGTATATTCTAAAAGTAAAGAGAACCATGAAAGACATATAAGGTTTTTTTGAAATCCTTAAAAGAAAAAAAAACTCTATGGGAAATTTAGAAAGTGTGAATTTTGGTTACAAAAAAATTCTTTCCTTGGTCACATTGTTTCTAAAGATGGCATAACCATTGGTCCTATTAAAATGAAAGTTTCTGATGAATGACCAAGACCCAAAAATATAACTGAGATTTTTAGTTTTATTAGTTTAACAGGATATTATTAGAGGTTTTTTGAAAAAGTTTCACAGTTATCTAGACCAATGACTAGGTTAAATAAGAAAGGATTTAAGTTTATATGGATAAAAGAATGTGAATATTGTTTTCAAGAATTTAAAATAATATTGGTGAATGCTCCAGTTTTGGCCCTGATTTCTAGAAATGGTGAATTTCACATATATAGTGATTCTTCATTGAAAGGAATTGGTTGTTTTTAAATTTATAATAATCAAGTAATTGATTATGCTTCATGTTAGTTGAAATCTCATGAGTTAAATTACCCTACACATGATTTTGAATTAGATGTTGTTATTTTTTCATTAAAAAATTGGAGGCATCATTTGTATTGAATAAATTGTGAAATATATATTAATCAAAATTTTTTAAAGTATATATTCACTCATAAATAATTGAAAATGAGATAGAGAAGTTGCCTGGAACTAATCAAGGATTAATATTTCATGATTCATTACCATCATGGAAAAGAAAACAAAGTGACCGATGCTTTGAGTTGGAAAAGTAATGCTACATTAACCATGTTACGTTTGGAATGTGACCCTTTGGTTAATGATTTGATGGATTTTTTCTTGGAAGTTATTAGTGTAGGAAATCCCTCTATTTTGTTTCAAATGTCATTGTAATCGTCTACATCAGACATAATTAAGAAATCTTAAAAGGAAGACCGTGAGTTTAAGGAAAAGGTAGATTTGGTTAAAAGGGTAAGTTTCCTGAATTTGACATTGATAAAGATTGTGTTTTGAAGAAAGAGTTGTTAAGTGAAACTCATAGTTCTCTATTTTCCATTCATCTGGGAAGCACTAATATGTACAAATACCTTCAAAAGTATTACTGGTGAGATAGAATGAAAATTGATATTGCTAAATCTATCGTGAAATGTTTGACTTGTCTGTAGGTTAAAGCATAATGAAAGTTACTAAAGGTGTTTCTTCAAAATTTTCCAACACTAGAGTGTAAATAGGATAATATATTCATAGATTTTGTGGTAATATTTACAAATACTTCTCAAGGTAATAATGCAATTTGGGTTATTATTGATCAATTAACTAAATATACATATTTCCTTCCCATTCAAGATATGATGTCTTTAGATCAATATTTTCAACTGCATATAAAGGAGATACTCTAGTTATATAAAGTGCCTCCTTCTATTATACTAGACCATGATCCTAGGGTCACATCCATTTTTTTGAAAGGACTTTAGAAGTCAATGGGTATTGAATTAAATTTTAGTATGACTTTTCATCCTAAATCTGAAGGATAGTCTAAACATACAATTCAAACCTTGGAATATATTCTTCATTATTATTCAATGGATTAGGTGGGAAGTTGGGATCAAATTATATTTTTGGTTTAATTTTATTATAATAATAGTTTTCATTCCACTATATAGATGAAACCATTTGAGGCATTATATGGACATTAGTGTTGGAGATAATCTTTTTGGGATAATATTGGAGAAAGGTAGTTGATGGGATCAGAGTTGGTAGAGGAAAAAAAAGAAAGTTTAGTTTATTTAATGATACATGAGAACATATTAGAGTTGGTAGAAAAGTTATACAGATAACTGGAGGATGGATCTTTCTTTGAAGGCAGGTGATCATGTCTTTCTCAAAGTTTCTCCACTGAAAAATGTGATGCATTTTTGTAAGAAGGGGAAACTGAGTCCAAGGTTCATTAGACCCTATGAAATCCTAGAGAAAGTTGGATACTTTTCATACTGAGTGTATTTTACTCAAATTGTATCCCATTCACACTACATATTTCATGTTTAAATGTTAATGAAATATGTTCCAGATTTATCTCATGTTTTAAGCCTTGAAGTAGTTCAGTTGGAAGAGAATATTTCTTATAAGGAAGAACCAGTTCAGGTTATTGACTTCAGATAGAAAGTATTGTGGAATACGGTGATTCATCAGGTTAATTTTTTATGGAAAAACTATATGGTTTAAGAGGAATCATGATAATCTGAAAATACTATGAGGGAAAGATATCCCCACTCATTTAATAAGTGAATAAAATTATGAGGACGCAATTTCAAAAATAGGAGAAGAATGTAAAAACCCACGTAATGATAGAATAATATTTTTTAATGTTTATTAATATTTATGAATTATATTGTAATTTTAAATTAAAAGGGATGCTATGTTCAACGACTTATATGATAGATAAAGTTTTACACTTAAAAACTATATTTTTCTAAAAAACAGTTTTATCACCTTTTAATGGCACACTTGTTTTAAAACTAAATTCTAACACTTTATAAATTTTATTTGAAAGAATAAAATTATTTTTTGAAAGATTAATATAAAAATTTACTTTTTTTGAATATTTTTTATTTTTCTGATAAGTTTCATTTTTTGATGAAAAGTGAAAAATAATGCATTTTAATTGAAAATTGCATTTTAGTCTAATTTTTTATATAGTTAAGTTGAATTTTAAATTGTTTTTAATGTATAATTAGTTCAATTATACATAAATAAATCTGATTTAGTTAATTTTAATCAATATCACATTGAAATTGGATATAAAAACATTTCAAACATTTAAACATTTTTACTTTTAAAACCAGTTGTTTTATCCCATCTGCGGGATTAATTTTATCCACTTATGTGTTTTGAATTTTGAAAAATGGATTCCATATTTAGAATCAGTGGTTTAAAATTATTAAAATAGTTCCTTTTTATTTTTGGACATTATGAACAGTAATTTTAGTAATTTTTATTAACACGATTAAGTGTAAATTAGATAATTAACGGTAAGAATAATATTAAAAATATTATATAATTGCCCTAATAGTTGTACTAATTTCATTGTATAAGTGAGTTTTGAAAAAAATAATCCTTGGGCTGTAATTATAACCTTTTTATTCCACTTGGATGAGAGCATGACATTTAGAATATTTTATTTAAAGAAAATTCAAAGATGTCATACTCATATTTTTAATAACTATTACATTTTTTAATATGTGGTTATTCCAAAGATATATTTGAATATAAATAGTCTTTTGAAATATAAAAATTTACCTTGATCATGTTATTTTATTTTTAATTTTTATGAAATAAATAATTTCCTTAAAGGATTACATAAGGATGATGGAGTAATTGTTTAATTATCGGAAATATCAAATAAATAATATTAAAAATATTAAAATAAATATAATTTGAGATAATTAATGTCATAAAAAAATTTTATAGATAAATTTTACATTTTAAAAATGTTTTTAGATACTTGGTTCAAATTTATCTTGTTGTTTTGATTTTTTTAAAAGACAAAATAACAAATAGTGTCAAAATTGACATTAATGATATTATAAAATAAATAATATTTTATTAAATGATATAAATCTTATAAAAATATAAAATTTGGCCAAATGATTTGGATATGGTTTAAAATTTCACCAATGATTCCTTTACGGGTCCTTTGGAATTTTATAGTAGTTATATTAAACCTCAAAGTGTAAATTACATGTTGTTATAGTAAGAGTTAAAGGGATTAAATAAGTGTTAAAACACAAAAGATAAGGATTAAAAAATAGTCAAAACATGTATAATTTTCATTGGATGAATGTATTTTGACCCCTAATCATCATATATTCTAAATTAATCACTTTTTATCTTTTTGGTAAAGAAAAGTAATTTATATTAATTTAATATTTTAAGGAATTCTAAGAGTGCCCCTCTCCTCTCTTATAAAAGGACACCTCTTCTTATCTTTTATTCAAACTTAAAAACCTATTTTTATTGGAAAATATCTTAAAAAATACCTTTCTATAATCCATCCCCACAATTTGAATCTCTTATTTTATGGATAACACTATCCTTAGTGATCTTAAGGTGTTAAGAAACAAATGATTTCTTAAGAAGATGTGTCATCTTTATTAAGCGTTTCTATTTTATTTATTCTTTCACTTCCTTAAAATATTCTTAAACCATTATAAAAAATACAATATACTAAATATACTGAGATATTATCATGTTTTTTGAATGACCTATATTCATCTCCACTTCCATCAAATGTGAAACAGATTTATAGTTTGTGTTTACAACAGACTACCACCTCAAGAACCAATATAATTGATTTTCCATCACCATCTCTCAAGAATGGTTATAATAATTTAATTAATGTTTATATATAATATTAATAAAATATTTATCATTTTTAAAGGATAATATATCATTTAAATTCTTACCCTTCCATGAACATAAAAATGATAACATCGTTTGTGCGTACATGTGAACTATCACCTCCACGAAGCGACGTGATTCATTTTTCATCATCACATCACATGGATGATATATATAAGTATATTTAAATTATTAATACGATATTAATGATATTATTATCATTTTTAAAGATAAAATAATACTTATCTTTTTTCCATAATGATCATTGAAAAATGAAAATGCTATTTATGTGTATGTACGACCTACCGTCTCTTTGATTGTAACGTAATTCATTTTTCATATCCATATGTAATGGATGGATTTTAAAATATAGTTAATATATAGAATTTATAATTATTTCATGATTATTATTTTTTATATAATTGACTAATGACCAATTTGACTATATACATCATACTAAAGTTATTTTTCACCCATGTACCGAATATCATCAGATTGTCCAATGTGAAATTAAATAATTAATTAATTGTTATGACATGGTAATAAGTGATATAAAAGGAATAATAAAATTGAAAAAGTTTATTAATAAATTAAATAATTAACATAAGTTAATTATATAGGAATATAAAGGAAATACTAACGAATTGGACTCAAGGCAAGGGACTTCGTCTCAATTTCCTTTCATTAAGGAAAATCTAGATGTTATGCACTTTTATTATTTTAAAAGGTGTATATAAATAACCTTTGACATTATATATCAATAATTTTACTATTATCATGATTTTAATGTATTTTTTAATGTCATTATTTAATTTTGTTTATGATTCAAGTGTTTCCCAAGTAATAAGGGGCTTTTCTTTGAAACATTTCTCTTTTTAAAATGTTTTTTTGAAATGTTTTTTTTCATATTGTGGTTCTTGGACATTATAATTCATGGGTCCACCTAGATAGAATTGATTGATACCATTTTATATTAATCAATGGGTACAACTAGATATCACTCTAATGTCGTGGGTAATGATTTTGTTTCTCCAGATAATTATATTTGAAGTTGGCCGTATGCTTATTCCAATATATAACAGTTCTATGCGATGATTTCCTAAGGTACATACATGAATTTTCTATGCTTTATAATGAGTTTTTATGGAATCATTATTTTTCAAAAGGTAAAATAAATTATATTTTTAAATTAATGTAATTTACTTTTATGGTTAAAATGTTATGTTTTCAAGAAAAGTGTTCTCCATGGGTTTTCATGTTTTAAATGAACTAATAGTTTCCTTTATTTTTATATTCCTTACTGATATTCTGTTCTCATCCCAAGTTTTAAATTTTTTTAATAATATTTAAGGGAGAATATATATAGATGAGATCAAGGGGACAATTGTGATGATTGATCATGAAAAGAAACCATGTTTTATTTTAAAATGTTTTTTTATTAAAAAAATTGATATTGAGTAGAAGTATCTAATCTATAATATTTGAGTTCTTATGTATAAGTTATGGCCTAAATCAATAAAACTATAAACTTAAAAATATCCAAAATTTCAAAGAAAGTATTTCTTGAATAAAACTCAGTATTTTCTAATTTTTAAGGTTAATGCCTTGTACGTAAACAATAGATCCATAAGTGAGCTACGTAATATCCCACTATTGTCTTCATAACTTGTACTATTTTCAGACATATCATAAATAATACCTTTCATAATAACTTGGGGAAAGAAAACATAATAAAGGGAGATCTCAAATGCTCAATAAGGGTAAAAAAGGGAGATTTAAACATACCATGAGCATAAGTGTATGAGAACATGAGAATGAAATTTGGAAACCATACCCTACATTCCATAGATCATAAAATTGAGTCATGGAACAAATCTTGGAAGTTCATAAGACATGAATCATAAAGTAATCAAAGAACAAGAGTCATTATAACTAAACATTATAATAATACATATTTTTATGACATACACATAATCATAGAAAATATTATGTCAAGGATACCCACCAAGACATTCATAACATATTAGGATTGGTATAACCACCAGTGAACCTACTTCAGGCTTAAGATAACCTCTTATGTAACCTCTTTTGGGCACGTGATAACCTCTCATGTGCCCTCTTTTAGGCTTGGGATAACCTCCTGTATACCCTTTGAGCTCATATAACAGTAATCACTACCCAATTAGTTTGCATGAGATATAGGTCCCACCCATCACATAATGAAAATAATACATATGTGTAGCATAATATTATAAGACATTCATCATATAAAAATCCCTGAAATGAAATGGGTTTCATAAACATTTCACCAAATTATACTATAAGGAAATGAAATGGGATTCATAATCATTTCATCATTTAAGCGAAGAATACCCATATAAAAAAAGTGGGTTTCATAATCATTTTATCATGGTATAACCAAGGAAAGAGAAACAAGTTTTATAAAAATATTTTCATCATAAACATAAACCATTCATAGATAGAATATGAACAATATCCTTGAATCATATTCCCAGTAAATCATAAGTAACATAAAAGGATGCCATATTAGATGGAAAATGATTTTGAATGAAAAATCACTTGGATTGTTTCTTGAGGAAAATATAATTTCATTGAAAACAACTTTTTTTAAATTAAAAATTCATAAAATATTGTAGAAATCATTTTATTTTAAAATTAACTTGAAAACTTATAAAGGAAACTTTGAAAATCATTTAAAACATTTCTTGAGGAAATTATCCTTTCCACATTGATTTTTTAAAAATATTAAAAAATTTCAAAATAATTTTCTTTGAAAACAACCCTTGATACTGATAAATAAATATTTAAAAAATTTATTGTTTCTGATGGTGGAAAATTATATACATTCCATACACATTTAGATAAATATTCCTTTCACATTTTTAGTAAAATCCAAACAATATTTGTTTGTAAAAAGACATGAATATTCCTTCAATTTTTTTAGAAAGTAAAACATGGGTAAAAATGTATTTAATAAATAATTTTGAGAATACAAATTTTTTTAAAACATTTTTAGAAAACATAATTTTTGGAATAAAAATCATTTTTGACCGAAGAGAGAAATAAAATCATATTTTATTAAAAAGATTATTTTGAAATATTGAGTACATAAAGAGGGGAAAATAAAGGTAAAATTTTTACTCTCAATAAATAACCATAGGAGAATAAAATACATGAATTTCATGAGATATATATTATAATATTTCATCATTGGAATCATAATCCTGAATAATCCCAATAAACGATGAGATTATAACATAAAACCCTTACCACTTTGGTAACTTTGAATCCTAAGCCCCATGAAATATTAAAATTAATTGAAACTTATAATATCATTATAATAAGTAAATTCATGATATTATATGTCAAAGGGTATGTATATACACCTAATAAAATAATATAGGTGCATAACATAATATATGTCTCAAAGAAGGTAAATTGAGACAAACTTCCCTTACCAATTTGGTAACTTTTGAATCGAAAACCCCATAAAATAGAGACCTTAAAATAGATATGTAAATAACCATAATTATATTTATTTTCATAATAAAATAAATTCATAGATATTATATACACTATATAAAATAAATAGGTGGTGAATATGGATGAGATCTCACAGATTTAAAAAGTGAGGCAGAAATCCCTTACCTTCAGTATTGTATTCCTTTGTAGACATTAAAATATCCAATATAATAAATATAAGTTTGTTATATATATTTTATAGAACCAAAATTATATATATCATACCATATATTATTTACTTATGAACTTTTATCACCCATTTATTAACAATTCTATGTTAAAGTCATGTTTTAGGTAACAACTGCTTTGTTTTTCGTGTATGTTTTAATTTGGTATTTTTAGTCCTCTTACTTTGATCATGGTTCCATCATATAAAAAATGTTAACCATGATATAAATACCATATATATTTAGAATATATTTATTTATAGTAATTCATAAAATTTAGAGATAGAAAGTGAAATACACCATTCATGGCGACGGTAGGCCGTACGTACGCATGTACAGTGTTTCCATTTTCTCAAAAAATTGAAAGAAAGAAAGATAAATAATATTTTACCATTAAAGAATAATTTTTATTTCATATTTATCACATATTTTTATTTAAAACTATCCTTATTACCTTTTATGTAAAGTGTATGTGAAGAATGAATCACATCGCTTCACGAGGTTATAGTCCACTGTACACATGAACAATGTTATCATATTATCAAAAAATGGAAAGTAAGAAGGAATATGTGATATAAAAATTCTAAAAGAATATTAGTATCATAAATATAATATATAAACAATAAATATATCATTATATCCACCTGTGATAGGTGGTGATGGAAAACGAACAACATCAGTTCATGAGGCGATAGTTCACCGTAGACACAAATGGTGATTTCGTAACCCATTTAATAGAAGAGGAGATGGATATATGTTATGAAATTAATATAAAAACATATCAGTATATGGAATATATTTATATTATTATATCATCACTCTTTAATAATAATTAAATGAGGTGGAGGAAGAAATAAAATAAAGCGCTCGGTTAGGGACATTACCTCTTCTTTAGGTAACTTCTATTGGTTTTCACAAAAAGCCTTACTAAGCTGTATTTATGTCCAAAATAAGGAATCTATTATGAGATGATATAATTAAGGAAGTTATTTGGTCCATTATTGTAAAAAAATGGGTTTTTTAAGTGTGAAGAGAATATGAGATGGGGTGGCCTACCCCATTTTACCAATTTTAGAAAGTTAAGCATTAAAAATTACCACATCCTATTTTCCATTTCCATAGCTGTGATACACCATACTCTCATCCCCTCCTCCCTACCCCATTTTAATGTTTTCTTTTGGTGGTCTTGGGATATCATGCACCCATCCTAGATTCCCTACCACATCCCTATTTGTTTCACTGCCAATGTTTATTGTCTTTAGATATCATGGTATTGGGCTATTATATTTGATGTGCACGAATAGTATATAATATTTTTAAAGTTTAATTGTGATTATTTCATTAAAAATATTTAAGTAGAAGAAATATGCATGAATTGATTTGTTGTAACTATTACTAAATATTTATTGATCAAAAAATTGTTTTAATTTAATAAATCATTATATATATATTTATATATTCATTCATGATTTTTAACATGTGGATAATTTATTTGATCCAATAAATTCATCTAAAATGATACATCAATTTTTATAAGCACTGGTATTGTTTGTTTTATTTAGTAATTTTAGCTGAGTAATAATAGTACCTTTGAGATTTATTTGGTCTTCAAAGAATTAGAGTATGAAGTAATAATGTATTTTTATTGTTCATAAATGAATTGGGGTTTAGTCTCCTATTTTATCTTGTTTCTCTTCCTTAGTTTATTTTTAGGATAATGTAGTTATAAATTAACTTTACATTATGGATTCAAAGGATCTTTCAACATTTATTAGATCTTCAACTCATTGATTTTTAATGATGATGTGATATATTTTAATCCCACTATTCTAGAGTCAATTATATTAGGTGACACATTTTATTATCAATTCTAAAAAATGTAATAAAAGGGTATCTTTTTTAGAGATTATTTAGTGTTCATAACCACACATTTCTCATTGATAAATAAGCACTAAGAGAGGCTGAATTTTGTTAATGATAAATAATCTTTTAGAAAATTCCCATTTCTCAACATTTAGTATCGAGAAAGGGTCACTTGATTTAACTCAATACACCCATTATTATTTACATCTTCTTCCTCCTTGGAAGATACTACACTAAACCGTGCAAGGCAAGATAGTGGGCATTGGGCAGGTGCACAATTGGAGCACAGTTCGACCAAACCGTGTTTATTACCAAGAGAAACAATGCAGTATTGGACAGAGGGGAAATCATGGGTGGTGTAACAACCCGAAATTTTGATTAATATTTTGTTTTCTGAATATGTATGTTTTACTATGTCATAATAAATAAAACTATATAATTATAATTGAATTTTAACCATCAAGTTTTTACCATTGGAAACAATAACATATTTATAGCATTTTAATTTTTGTTTAAAATATATATAATAGTGGATAACTAATATAGAAAGAAGAGTTGATGGACTCATACAGTATACTCGGTCCATATGAAGCCCATATATCAGAGCTTGGAAAGGAGGTAACATCACTGGTATTTATTCTAAACCAAGCCCAAGCCGAGCTTCAACATTTTAAGCTTAAACGTAATCGCATAGGGGATAAGTTCAAGTTGATGGAAATCACCACTCAGGCAGTATTGTCTAAGCCGCACCAATATTCTATCACCATTGCACACCTTACTCTTAGGTCCTATGCAGGTGTTATAAGGGTCTTTTTAATGAGGCATTAGTTACTTTGTGTAATCCTTTTGTATAAATAAAATTTTTATTTCTTATTATGGAAAAATTTGTGAATTTCAAATGTCAAAATAAGTATATGATGAATTTATAGAAGTTCCATATTATTGATGAATATTGGAAAAAGGTATTTTAAAATATATTTTAATACTTTAAATAATTAATAATGTGAAATGATTTTGAAAAAATGGTCTCCTACAGTTGTGATCAGTAAGAAATTTCTATTCTAATAAGATCAACTTAATTCTTGGTTAATATTATATTATGAATAGTAATATGGACCTTATGAATATTAATGTGACCAATGGAATATTAACCTCACCTAAGAAATTATAAATATAATTTTGGCATCTTGATTAGTAATTTGATATAATTGCACAAGTAAATAACTGTTTCTGAAATTATTAGTCAAGTATTAGTATTTTTTTTCAGGTAAGTAGTGTTTTTACTTAAAAATTAAATATATCATAATTAGAAAATTAATTTACTAAAATGGATTTCATTTTTGAATTCAGGGAATCAATATTATATTAGGGTAAATTTGTGATATTTTTATAAAATGTTTTGTTTTTCAGTGAATAGTAAAAATACAGTTTTGAGTTTCGGTGTGTTTAATGACTTCATTAATGATATAATAATAATGTAATAATTCTAGTATACTTTTGTACAGTAAAATATGTTATGAGGTTTCCTAAGTGGCTAATACCATGGGAAAATACCATGGTCAAGCCCATGGTTTTTCAAATACCACTAATGAGGTGTCCTTAGGAAATTAATAAAATATTCTCTCACTTTTGTTATAAATACCAACCCATTCCTTAATTAATTTAATTAAAAATTACTCCTCAACAAAGATATGTTATTTTTACCTCCCAAGTAGTCCTCCAAAGGTTCCCTCAATCCCCCCATGGTCCCAACCTTTGAGTTTTTGAAGTTACTCTTCAAGGTAAGGGAACCTTTCACCCTCCTTTTTAGTCAACAATTATTTTATGTTATGTCTTTGAATATCCATTTTCATATTTTGGGGTATGATATTATATATCCCTATTAATCCACTTTTTATGTCCATATGATGAGATAACCTTTTTTCTCTCATCAATTCATTTTCTGATTTTTTAAGTGATGCCGTTAGGCTGCCGAATTTTTGTAAAAGAAATCACATCTTCTCTTTTCTCTCTAGTTTCCTTTTCATGTGGTATGTCATTAAAATATCCATAAAATGATATTATTTATATTTTAATATGTAAATATAATTTATTATGAGTTATTTATGAGTGGTTTACCCTTGTCTGCTCTCTTTTTAATGTTTTCTAAAACCATGTTGTATAACCCTTATGCTGTAGAATGTTCATCTCAAAACTTATCTTTTTTTTTCAAGAAATTCATTCATTTTATTTTATGAAAAACCAAAACTATTTATTATATAAGGGTATTAATATATATTTAAATATGATCTATTTCATTATGGGAATAACATATATGAAACCCGCCTTCCTTTTTAGTGGGTTTAAAATGACATAAAAATCATGTTTTTAAGCACTTTTTAAAATGTCATGATATTGATATGAAACAAATTTCTATTATTCTATTTGTGTTATTTATATTTTATTATTATTATATATGTGAATCAAGTGAAAATAAATACATATTAAGGGTGAACTCTAATATCAATCCAATGCATTGGGTAAAGAAATTAATCTCTAGAGATGATACGTTTTACGATACCTTGGTAATTTTTATGAATCCTTGAGAATGAACCTTGGTGATAGGCTTATGAATGTATAAATTAAATGATGTAGACACATTTTTAATTTATGATTCATGTTATTATTTCTATGATATGCGTCTATATCATTCCTTTATGAAATTCCTCATGTTTTTATTTATATCGTTCAAGTTCACATGTAAACTGGTTCACTTGTTTTTTTCCTTACCAGGCCTTCTACTCACCCTTTCCTTTGATATATGTCCCCATGTTATGAGATGAAATAAATGTATATAATATGAACCTTGAAGAATTATTTCAAGTGTAATAGAATAAGGTTTTAAGTTTTCATGTATTATGTACCTTTTTTCCAAGACACTAGACTTTAAAGATCCTCTATTTGTAAAATGAAATGAAAAGTTATGTAATAAAAGGTGGGATTACATAGTTGGTATCAAAGGATAGTTTAGTTATTTGTGGAAATTAGGCTATAAATACATTAATAAAAAGACTATAAAAATTTTAAATATAGGAAAAATTCCTAGTATTTTGGTGAAATATTAAGTAAGTTCTTTCCAAACAAATAAATCCCTGTCTGGATATGAAAAAGTGTATGTGACTCTAGCCTAGATGGATCTAGGGGTAAAATACAAAAACAACGATTTGAGATAGACTCGAATGGGAACTGGTTCATGAAAATGGGACTTGTTTCACTCCTATTTTTAAACTCTTGTGGGATATGTTTGGTTAATCACAAGATTTTTAAGAATCAATATGAAGGATTTATAGAGAAATGTAACTGTTGTTAAAGAATAATATGTTTAAGCATGAAGTTTTAAGACATAAAAAACCTTTACAGTTAAAATATTTGTAAATTAAATAAGTTTATCACTAAGGTTTTATTCTTTTATAAAATAGAGGGAAATAAGAGGAACCATGAAAATTCTGACCATAATAGACCATGCGCTGACAACCCTCTGATGGTAGCTGGAATGGAAAATTTTATGAGAATGATGAACTAAGTGACTCAAGTTATGATAAAGAACTTTAATAAAGATGAGAGAATGATTTCACCATGAAGGGAACAACATTATTTTGATTCCTTTATGATTTAACAACAACCAAAATTCAATTAATCTGCTGACCCATTGATTACTGAACAATGGATCATCTTAATTGAAAAGATATTTCCTGTGCTCTGCTGTTTAGAACAAGAGAAGGCCACACTGGATGTTTATCGCTTAGAGGTAGAATCTAATCAGTGGTGGGAACTGATTAAAAACATGAGGACAAGAGTGGAGGTTGACGTTATGGAGTGGGAATAGTTCAGATGGATCTTCCTTAATAAGTATTTCCCCTGTTCGATGATAAAAAAATGGAGGAGTTTCTCGAGATGAAGTAGAAGGAGAATAAATATGTTGGAAGCTATGAGATTTAATTCACAAGACTTTCCCATTACACCACAAGATTTGTCATGGATCCTAATGGGAAGGTTGATATATTATTTGGTGGACTAAGACCTTATCTTCAGAATAATTTAGCCAACTGACACTATGATAGGTTTGAGGAGATCATACAGAGTGCTATGAAAGTCGAACTGGAGTTCAGTGAGATGCAATGGTCTCATAAATCCAATTAAAAGAAGATATTTATGGAATGAAGCTTAGAGAAGAGCTTTGATTAGGGAAGAGGAGGAAATCAAGTGAAATGTACCATGTGTAATAAATGTGGGAAGAATCATTTGGGGAACTTTCTGATTTGGGGCGGGAAGTGCTACAAGTGTGGAAGAGATGACCATATTGCTCAAAATTGTCTTAGTGAGGTGAATCCTCAACCTCCAAACACTAATGAAAAAGGAAAGATAGTTCATGCCCTACCTAAAATCCAATGCTTCAAGTGTAGAGAGCTTGGGCACTTTTCCAATCACTATCCAAATCCAAGGGCAGTGGAAGGGAATCATCATCAGCCTTAGAAAAGGCCAAGGGAAAAAGGTCATACTTTTTCTATCTTGACATCTAATATTGAAGCTCAAAATCATGTGGTGGTATGTAATCTTATTGTTATCTCAAATCTAGAATTACTTTTTTTGATTCTGGTTCTATGAATTGTTTTATTTCCCCCAAGTTTGCAAAGAATTTAGAACCAACCCCTGAATTTATAAAAGTAGAGTTATCAGTCAAGACTCCTAAAGGGATTATCCAAGCATCAACATTATTTCAAAACTCTAGTATTTACTTTATTGGGAACAATATTATCTCAAATATAGTAGTCATTCTCTTGTTGGAATTCGACATTATACTGGGGATGGACTGGCTCTCAAAGTATAATGCTAAGATAAAATGAAGAAGTAAGGAAATCTCAATAGTCTTTAATGGAAAACCTACTGTTATCTTCCAAGGATAGATATCTCAACCTGATATTTTTCTAGAAGAACCTACTATATCCTTATTTATGGAGTTGATTGTTGAAAAAGAAGGAAATGAGAGTATAAGGATAGAAAATGTTCCCATCGTCCAAGAATACATTTATGTATTTCCAGAGGAGTTACCTAGACCTCCCCCAGAAAGAGAGGTAGATTTCTCCATTAAACTTGTACTTAGATATCATCTGATATCAAATACCCCATATAGGATGGAAAATGTAGAGCTATAGGAATTAAAGAAACAACTCCAAGATCTTTTGTAGAAGGGGTTTATCTGACCAAGTGTGTCTCTTTGGGGATCACCTGCGCACTTTGTGAAGAAGAAGGATGAATCAATGCAGCTATGCATTGATTATAGAGAATTGAACAAGATCACAGTGAAGAACAAATACCCTCTTCCAAGAATTGATGTATTATTTGAACAAATTTGTGGGGATCAATTATTTTCTAAGATTTATCTTTGATATGATTATCATCAATTGAGGGTGAACAAAGAATATATTACAAAAATCATATTCTGATCTTAGATATGGTTAATTTGTGTAATCCTTTTGTATAAATAAAATTGGTATATCTTATTATGGTAAAATTTGTGAATTTAAAATTTCTAAATAAATATAGGATGAATTTATAGAAGTTCCATATTATTGATGAATATTGGAAAAAAGGTATTTTAAAATATTTTTTATAATTTAAGTAATTAATAATGTGAATTGATTTTCAAAAAATGGTCTTCTACAGTTGTGATCAGTAAGAAATTTAGATTTTAATAAGATCAACTAATTTTTTAGTGAATAGTAAATTATGAATAGTAATATTACCCTTATGAATAGTAATGTGACCAATGGAATAGTAACATCACTTAAGAAAATATAAATATAATTTTTTAATCTTTATTGGTAATGTGATATAATAACATAAGTAAATTACTGTTTCAGAAATTATTAGTTAAGTATTAGTATTTTTTTGGGTAAACAATGTTTTTAATTAAAAATTAAATATCTCATAATTATAAAATTATTTTCATAAAATGGATTTCATTTTTGAATTCAGAGCATCAATATTATGTTAGGGTGAATATATTATATTTTTATAAAATGTTTTGTTTTTCGATGAATAGTAAAAATACTGTTTTGAGTTTCGTTGTGTTTAATGACATCATTAATGATGTAATAATGATGTAATAATTTTGGCCAACTTATGTACAGAAAAATATGCTATGATGTGTCTCAATTGGACAATACCATGGGTTAATACCATTGGAAATGCCATGGTTTTTCACATACCACTAATGAGGTGTCCCTTGAAAATTGATAAAATATTCCCTCACTTTTTCTATAAATACCAACACATTCCTCCATTCATTTCATTAAAAATACCTCATCAAATAATATATGGTCTTTTCACCTCCAAATGAGTCCTCCTAATGTTCCCTCAATCCCCCCAAGGTCTCAACCTTTGAGTTTTTGAAGTTACTCTTCAAGGTAAGGGCACCTTCCACCCTCCTTTTTAGTCAACACTTCTTTTATGTTATGTCTTTGAATTTCCATTTTAATATGTTGGGGTATGAAATTATGTATCCCTAGTACTGTAATTTTTATTTAAATATGATTATATACCCCTTTTTATCTCATAAATTAATTTTTCGAATTTTTAAGTGACGCCGTTAGGCTGCCGATTTTTCATAAAAGAAACTACATCTTCTATTTTCTCTCAAGTTTCATTTTCATGTGGTATATAATTCAAATATCCATAACACGATATTATTTATATTTTATTATGTCTCTATACTGTATTATGTGTTATTTATGAGTGGTATACCCTTGTCCCTTCTCTTTTTAATGTTTTCTAAAACCATGTTGCATAACCATTATGCTGTAGAATTTTCATCTCAAAACACATCTTTTGTTTTCTCAATAAATTCATCCATTTTATTTTGTGAATACCCAAAACTATTTATTATCTAAGGGTATTAATATATATTTCAAAATAATCTATTTCATTCTGGGAATAACATACATGAAACCTACCTTCCTTTTCCGTGGGTTTAAAATGACATAAAAATCATGTTTTTAGGCACTTTTCAAAACGTCATGATTTTGATATGAAACCCATTTAATTTATTCTCTTTAGGATATTTTTGAAATGTTTTATTATGATATATGTGGATCACATTAAAATAAATACATATAAAGGGTGCGCCTAGACAGTTCTCCAATATATTGAGTAAAGAAATTAATCTCTATAGATGACAAGTTTTACGATACCTTAGTGAATAACCTTGGTAAATTTTATGACACCTTGGAAATTGACCTTGGTGATATGATTATGAATGTATAAATTAAATGTTTCAGCCAAATGGAAAATGGTTTTGATTTGATACATGGAAAATGGTTGTTGAAATATTTTAAATAAATAATGGTTTTATGGGAAATTTATTTTCATGGATTTTAGAATACATGGTTGGTGTGAGTTATTTTCATTAGACATGACCCTGTAGAAGGGGTACTCTCTATTAGGGTACCTGGTATTAGTTACCTTGTGATGACTTGGTATATCTATGAGATAATTAGCATGAATATGGAACTATCACCTGGTAATGCATGTGTGGATGTGTGGAATCATGGATGGGGGTGCCAAATGAAATTGAGAATGGTTTTAAAGACTTTTTTATTCCTTTACATGGAAAATTGTTTTAGATTTGAGATAAACTATTTTATTTTTTAATTTTTTTTATATAAATGTGGAAATAGGTTTTTTTTTATTGATGTGAGTTGGAAAGTCATTGTATAAATCCTACTGAGTTTAGACTCACCCTTTTCTTGGGAACTATTGTGTGTTTGTAGATTTTATCTATCAAGACACAAGTAAAATAAAGGTATCTTAGTTATTTAGTGACTCTTCTTGATACCTTGGGAGTGTCTTGTAGAGTTGGATCTTGGAACAGGTTGGGATTTTCTGGTTATATGTATTTGGTTTCTTTGGTTTTTTTTTGACTTTTGATTCCTTTGGTTGTGTCACTTGGTTTCCACTTGTGTTTTGATATGGTTGCTGGATTGGTTATGTTTTGAGTTGTATTTTTGTACTCATACATCCTATAGAGGTTTGGTTGTTCTTTTTGGTGTGGTTTGGATGTTTTATATTTAAAGGGAAAATGATCCCCAAATTTTTTTGAGACACTTGGAATTTATTTACATCCTTTGGTGTCTTGGGTATGCCACCTAATGCCAGTAACACCCATCACCTCTTCCCAAGCCAATGGGTAAGAAATGGGATGTTACAAATGGTTTCATTTTACTTGATCCGTGGGTATTATTTGTGTTCAATATTGAAACTAGAAATTGTATCAGTCTTGATAAGTTTTTTATCTATTGGGATTCTATCAAGGATCCTAATTGTCAAAACATAAAATGTAGATCATAAAAAGGTACAACTGACCACTTTATGATGAACTTCAATTTACTAGGAAGTTTGGGTACATGAGTACTTTAATATGCTTCTAGGTGAGTTGTAACCTCATTATCATGGATTTAGATGATGAGAGTTTCATGACATCCATTGATAGTATGAATTTCCACTAGGATTTCATTGTCCATTATTGAGTTAATGATTTATGGAAATGTTAATATGTAAGGTTTTTTTTGAAAAGTGTTGAAAATGTTTTCAAAAGATGATATTTTGAAAAATATTGATGGGGGTATTTTTAAAATTGGAAAAATGGTTTACTGTGGATAAACATGGTTATAGAACTTATTGAAATAGTAATTTGAAATAACTAAGCCTTCATTTTCTATAGACTGATACTAAATGGAGTTTTGTTTTGGTTGTAGTGAATGGCACTAGGTAGGTGTTGTAAGAACTTACTGAAAGAGGATGATGAGAATGTGGTTACACCTGAGCCAAAGGTGAACCAATAGTTGGACCAAGGTATTATCCTGGATTTTCAGGCCATGGATAGAGGTATCATAAATTGGAAGTTGGTCATATGATTATTTCAATCTATAACGGTTCTATGCAATGATTTCTTAAGTTACCTACATGAATTTTCTATACCTTCTAATGAGTTTTTATGGAATCATTATTTTTCAAAAGTTAAAATAAATTATATTTTTAAATGAATGTAATTTAGCTTTATGGTTAAAATGTTATGTTTTCAAGAAAAGTGTTTTCCATGTGTTTTAATGTTTTAAATGAACTAATAGTTTCCTTTATTTTTATATTCCTTACCAAGACTCTGTTCTCATACCAAGTTTTAAATTTTTTTAATAATATTTAAGGGATAATAGAGACATGGATGAGATCAAGGGGACAATTGTGATGATTGATCATGAAAAAAAAACCATGTTTTATTTTAAAAAGTTTTTTTTATTAAAAAAATTGATATTGAGTAGAAGTATCTACTCTATAATATTTGAGTTCTTATTTATAAGTTATGGCCTAAATATATAGAACTATAAACTTGAAAATATCCACAATTTGAAAGAAAGTAATTTCTTGAATAAAACTCAATATTTTCTAATTTTTAAGGTTAATGGATTATACATAAACAACAGATCCATAAGTGAGCTTCGTAATCTCCCACTATTTCCTTCATAACCTTCACTATTTTTAGACATATCATAAATAATACCTTTCACAATAACCTGGGGAAAGAAAACATAATAAAGGGAGATCTCAAATGGTCAGTAAGGGTAAAAAAGGGAGATTTCAACATACCATGAGCATAAGTATATAAGAAAATGAGAATGAAATTTTGAAACCATACCCTACATACCATAGATCATAAAATTGAGTCATGGAACAAATCTTGGTAGTTCATAAGACATGAATCATAAAGTAATCAAAGAAAAAGAGTCATTATAACTAAATATTATAATAATACATATATTTATGACAAACACATAATCATAGAAAATATTATGTCAAGGATACCCACCAAGACATTCATAACATGTTAGGCTTGGTATAACCACCAGTGCACCTACTTCAGGATTAAGATAACCTCTTATGTAACCTCTTCTAGGCATGTGATAACCTCTCATGTGCCCTCTTTCAGGCTTGGGATAACCTTCTGTATACTGTTTGAGCTCATATAACAGTAATCACTACCCAATGAATTTTTGTGAGATATAGGTCCCACCCATCACATAATGAAAATAATTCATATGTGTACCATAATATTATAAAACATTCATCATATCAAAATCCATGAAATGAAATGGGTTTCATAAAAATTTCACCATATTATAGAAAAAGGAAATGAAATGGGATTCATAATCATTTCATCATTTAAGTGAATCATACCCATATAAAAAAAGTGGGTTTCATAATCATTTTATCATGGTATAACCAATTGAAGAGAAACAAGTTTTATAAAAATATTTTCATCATAAACATAAACCATGCATAGATAGAATATGAATGGTATCCTTGAATCATATCCCCATTAAATCATAAGTAACATCAAAGGATGTCATGTTAGATGGAAAATTATTTTGAATGAAAAATAACTTGGAATGTTTCTTGAGGAAAATATACTTTCATTGAAAATAACTTTTTTTAAATTAAAAATTCATAAAATATTGTAGAAATCATTTTATTTTAAAATTAACTTGAAAACTTATAAAGGAAACTTTGAAAATAATTTAAAACATTTCTTGAGGAAATTATCCTTTCCACTTTGATTTTTTTAAAAACATTAAAAAATTTCAAAATAAGTTTCTTTGAAAACAACCCTTGATACTGATAAATAAATATTTAAAAAATTTATTGTTTGTGATGGTGGAAAATTATGTACATTCCATACACATTTAGATAAAGATTCCTTTCACATATTTAGTAAAATCCAAACAATATTTGTTTGTAAAAAGACATGAATATTCCTTCCAATTTTTTTAGAAAGTAAAACATGGGTAAAAATGTATTTAATAAGTAATTTTGAGAATAAAATTTTTTTTAAATTTTTTTTAGAAAACATAATTTTTGGAATAAAAATCATTTTCGACCGAAGAGAGAAATAAAATCACATTTTATTAAAAATATTATTTTGAAATCTTGAGTAAATAAAGAGAGGAAAATAAAGGTAAAAATTTTACTCTCATGAAATAACCACAGGAGAATAAAATACATGCATTTCTTGAGATATAGATTATAATATTTCATCATTGGAACCATAATCCTGAATAATCCCAATAAACGACGAGATTATAACATAAAACCCTTACCACTTTGGTAACTTTGAATCGTAAGCCCCATGAAATATTAAAATTAATTGAAACTTGTAATATCATTATAATAATTAAATTCATGATATTATATGTCAAAGGGGATGTATAAGCACCTAATAAAATAATATAGGTGCATAACATAATATATGTCACAAAGAAGGTAAATTGAGACAAACTTCCCTTACCAATTTGGTAACTTTTGAATCAAAAACCCCATAAAATAGAGACCTTAAAATAGATATGTAAATAACCATAATTATATTTATTTTCATAATAAAATAAATTCATGGATATTATATACACTACATAAAATAAATAGGTGGTGAATATGGATGACATCTCACAGATTTAAAAAGCGAGGCAGAAATCCCTTACCTTCAGTATTGAATTCCTTTGTAGACATTAAAATATCCAATATAAAAAATAAAAGTTTGTTATATATATATTATAGAACCAAAATTATATATATTGTACCATATATTATTTACTTATGAACTTTTATCAACCATTTATTAACAATTCTATGTTAAAGTCATGTTTTAGGTAACAACTGCTTTGTTTTTCGTGTATCTTTTAATTTGGTATTTTTATTCCTATTACTTTGATCATGGTTACATCATTTAAAAAATGTTAACCATGATATAAATACCACATATATTTAGAATATATTTATTTATAGTAATTCATAAAATTTAGATATAGAAAGTGAAATACACCGTTTATGGTGACGGTAGGCCGTACGTACGCATGTACAATGTTTCCATTTTCTCAACAAATTGAAAGAAAGAAAGAAAAATAATATTTTAACATTAAATAATAATTTTTATTTCATATTTATCGCATATTTTTATTTAAAACTATACTTATTACCTTTTATGTAAAGTGTATGTGAAGAATGAATCACATCGCTTCACGATGTTATAGTCCACCGTACACATGAACAATGTTATCATATTCTCAAAAAATGGAAAGTAATAAGGAATATGTGATAACACAATTCTAAAATAATATTAATATCATAAACATAATATATAAACAATAAATATATCATTATATCCACCTGTGATAGGTGGTGTTGGAAAATTAACAACATCAGTTCATGAGGCGATAGTTCGCCGTAGACACAAATGGTGATTTCGTAACCCATTTAATAAAAGAAGAGATGGATATAGGTTATGAACTTAATATAAAAATACATCAATATATGGAATATATTTATATTATTATATCATCACTCTTTAATAATAATTAAATTATGTGGAGGGAGAAATAAAATAAAGCACTCAGTTAGGGACATTACCTCTTCTTCAGGTAACTGCTATTGGTTTTCACAAAAATCCTTCCTAATTTGTATTTATGTACAAAATAAGGAATCTTTTATGAGATAATATAATTAAGGAAGTTATTTGGTCCATTATTGTCCAAAAAATGGGTTTTTTAAGTGTTAAGAGAAGATGAGATGGGGTGGCCTACCCCATTTTACCAATTTTAGAAAGTTAAGGGTTAAAAATTACCACATCCTATTTTCCAAGTTCCATAGCTATGATACACCATAATCTCATCCCCTCCTCCCTACCCCATTTTAATGTTTTCTTTTGGTGGTCTTGGGATATCATGCACCTATCCTAGACTCCCTAACACATCCCTATTTGTCTTACTACCAATGTTTATTGTCTTGGGATATCATGGTATTGGGCTATTATATTTGATGTGCATGAATAATCTATAATATTTTTAAATTTTAATTGTGATTATTTCATTAAAAATATTTAAGTAGAAAAAATATGCATGAATTTATTTTTTGTAAATATTACTAAATATTTATTGATCAAAAAATTGTTTTAATTTAATAAATCATTATATATATATATTTATATATTCAATCATGATTTTTAACATGTGGATAATTTATTTGATCGAATAAATTCATCTAAAATGATACATCAGTTTTTATAAGCAGTGGTATTGTATGTTTTATTTCGTAATTTTAGTTGAGTAATAAGAGTACATTTGTGATTTATTTGGTCTTAAAAGAATTAGAGTATGAAGTAATAATGTATTTTTATTGTTCATTAATGAATTGGGATTTAGTCTCATATGTTATCTTGTTTCTCTTCCTTTGTTTATTTTTAGGATAATGTAGTTATAAATGAACTTTAAATTATGGATTCAAAGGATCTTTCATCATTTCTTAGATCTTCAACACATTGATTTTTTAAGGACGATGTGATATTTTTTATTCCCACTATTCTAGAGTCAATTATATTAGGTGATACATTTCATTATCACTTCTAAAAAATGTAATAAAAGGGTATCTTTATTAGATATTATTTAGTTTTGAGAACCACACATTTCTCATTGATAAATAAGCACTAAGAGAGGCTGAATTTTGTTAATAATAAATAAGCTTTGAGAAAAGTCCTATTTCTCAACATTTAGAATCGAGAAAGGGTCACTTGATTTAACTCAATACACCCATTCTTCTTTCCATCTTCTTCCTCCTTTCAAGACACTACAATAAACCGTGCAAGGCAAGATAGTGGGCACTGGGCAGGTGCACAATTGGAGCATGGTTTGACCAAACCGTGTTGATTACCAAGAGAAACAATGTAGTATTGGACAGAGGGGAAATCATGGATGGTGAAACAACCCGAACTTTTGATTAATATTTTGTTTCCTGAAAATGTATGTTTTACTATGTCATAATCAATAAAACTATATAAGTATAATTGAAATGAAACCACTGAGTTTTTACCATTGTAAACAATAACATATTTTTAGCATTATAATTTTTGTTTTAAATATAAATAATAGTGGATAAATAATATAGAAAGAAGAGTTGATGGACTCATCCAGTAGACTCGGGCCATAAGAATCCCATATATCGGAGCTTGAAAAGGAGGTAACATCACTGGTATTTGCTCTAGACTAATCCCAAGCTGAGTTTCAACATATTAAGCTTGAACGTAATCACATACGGGATAAGTTCAAGTTGATAGAAATCATCACTCGGGCAGTATTGTCTAAGCCGCCCCAATATTCTATCACCATTTTACACCTTACTCTTAGGTCCTATGCAGGTGTTATAAGGGTTTTTGTAATGAGGCCTTAGTTACTTTGTGTAATCCTTTTGTATAAATAAATTTTTTATTTCTTATTATGGTGAAATTTGTGAATTTCAAATGTCAAAATAAATATAGGATGAATTTATAGAAGTTCTATATTATTGATGAATATTGGAAAAAGGTATTTTAAAATATATTTTAATACTTTAAATAATTAATAATGTGAAATGATTTTCACCAATGATTCAAAAGTATTACTGGTGAGATAGAATGAAAATTGATATTGCTAAATCTATCGTGAAATGTTTGACTTGTCTATAGGTTAAAGCATAATGAAAGTTACTAAAGGTGTTTCTTCAAAATTTTCCAACACTAGAGTGTAAATAGGATAATATATTCATAGATTTTGTGGTAATATTTACAAATACTTCTCAAGGTAATAATGCAATTTGGGTTATTATTGATCAATTAACTAAATATACATATTTCCTTCCCATTCAAGATATGATGTCTTTAGATCAATATTCTCAACTGCATATAAAGGAGATACTCTAGTTATATAAAGTGCCTCCTTCTATTATACTATACCATGATCCTAGGGTCACATCCATTTTTTTGAAAGGACTTTAGAAGTCAATGGGTATTGAATTAAATTTTAGTATGACTTTTCATCCTAAATCTGAAGGATAGTCTGAACATACAATTCAAACCTTGGAATATATTCTTCATTATTATTCAATGGATTAGGTGGGAAGTTGGGATCAAATTATATTTTTGGTTTAATTTTATTATAATAATAGTTTTCATTCCACTATATAGATGAAACCATTTGAGGCATTATATGGACATTAGTGTTGGAGATAATCTTTTTGGGATAATATTGGAGAAAGGTAGTTGATGGGATCAGAGTTGGTAGAGGAAAAAAAAGAAAGTTTAGTTTATTTAATGATACATGAGAACATATTAGAGTTGGTAGAAAAGTTATACAGATAACTGGAGGATGGATCTTTCTTTGAAGGCAGGTGATCATGTCTTTCTCAAAGTTTCTCCACTGAAAAATGTGATGCATTTTTGTAAGAAGGGGAAACTGAGTCCAAGGTTCATTAGACCCTATGAAATCCTAGAGAAAGTTGGATACTTTTCATACTGAGTGTATTTTACTCAAATTTTATCCCATGCACACTACATATTTCATGTTTAAATGTTAATGAAATATGTTCCAGATTTATCTCATGTTTTAAGCCTTGAAGTAGTTCAGTTGGAAGAGAATATTTCTTATAAGGAAGAACCAGTTCAGGTTATTGACTTCAGATAGAAAGTATTGTGGAATACGGTGATTCATCAGGTTAATTTTTTATGGAAAAACTATATGGTTTAAGAGGAATCATGATAATCTGAAAATACTATGAGGTAAAGATATCCCCACTCATTTAATAAGTGAATAAAATTATGAGGACGCAATTTCAAAAATAGGAGAAGAATGTAAAAACCCACGTAATGATAGAATAATATTTTTTAATGTTTATTAATATTTATGAATTATATTGTAATTTTAAATTAAAAGGGATGCTATGTTCAACGACTTATATGATAGATAAAGTTTTACACTTAAAAACTATATTTTTCTAAAAAACAGTTTTATCACCTTTTAATGGCACACTTGTTTTAAAACTAAATTCTAACACTTTATAAATTTTATTTGAAAGAATAAAATTATTTTTTGAAAGATTAATATAAAAATTTACTTTTTTTGAATATTTTTTATTTTTCTGATAAGTTTCATTTTTTGATGAAAAGTGAAAAATAATGCATTTTAATTGAAAACTGCATTTTAGTCTAATTTTTTATATAGTTAAGTTGAATTTTAAATTGTTTTTAATGTATAATTAGTTCAATTATACATAAATAAATCTGATTTAGTTCATTTTAATCAATATCACATTGGAATTGGATATAAAAACATTTCAAACATTTAAAAATTTTTACTTTTAAAACCAGTTGTTTTGTCCCATCTGCGGGATTAATTTTATCCCCTTATGTGTTTTGAATTTTGAAAAATGGATTCCATATTTAGAATCAGTGGTTTAAAATTATTAAAATAGTTCCTTTTTATTTTTGGACATTATGAATAGTAATTTTAGTAATTTTTATTAACACGATTAAGTGTAAATTAGATAATTAAGGGTAAGAATAATATTAAAAATATTATATAATTGCCCTAATAGTTGTACTAATTTCATTGTATAAGTGAGTTTTGAAAAAAATAATCCTTGGGCTGTAATTATAACCTTTTTATTCCACTTGGATGAGAGCATGACATTTAGAATATTTTATTTAAAGAAAATTCAAAGATGTCATACTCATATTTTTAATAACTATTACATTTTTTAATATGTGGTTATTCCAAAGATATATTTGAATATAAATAGTCTTTTGAAATATAAAAATTTACCTTGATCATGTTATTTTATTTTTAATTTTTATGAAATAAATAATTTCCTTAAAGGATTACATAAGGATGATGGAGTAATTGTTTAATTATCGGAAATATCAAATAAATAATATTAAAAATATTAAAATAAATATAATTTGAGATAATTAATGTCATAAAAAAATTTTATAGATAAATTTTACATTTTAAAAATGTTTTTAGATACTTGGTTCAAATTTATCTTGTTGTTTTGATTTTTTTAAAAGACAAAATAACAAATAGTGTCAAAATTGACATTAATGATATTATAAAATAAATAATATTTTATTAAATGATATAAATCTTATAAAAATATAAAATTTGGCCAAATGATTTGGATATGGTTTAAAATTTCACCAATGATTCCTTTACGGTTCCTTTGGAATTTTATAGTAGTTATATTAACCCTCAAAGTGTAAATTACATGTTATTATAGTAAGAGTTAAAGGGATTAAATAAGTGTTAAAACCCAAAAGATAAGGATTAAAAAATAGTCAAAACATGTATAATTTTCATTGGATGAATGTATTTTGACCCCTAATCATCATATATTCTAAATTAATCACTTTTTATCTTTTTGCTAAAGAAAATTAATTTATATTAATTTAATATTTTAAGGAATTCTAAGAGTGCCCCTCTCCTCTCTTATAAAAGGACACCTCTTCTTATCTTTTATTCAAACTTAAAAACCTATTTTTATTGGAAAATATCTTAAAAAATACCTTTCTATAATCCATCCCCACAATTTGAATCTCTTATTTTATGGATAACACTATCCTTAGTGATATTAAGGTGTTAAGAAACAAATGATTTCTTAAGAAGATGTGTCATCTTTATTAAGCGTTTCTATTTTATTTATTCTTCCACTTCCTTAAAATATTCTTAAACCATTATAAAAAATACAATATACTAAATATACTGAGATATTATCATGTTTTTTGAATGACCTATATTCATCTCCACTTCCATCAAATGTGAAACAGATTTATAGTTTGTGTTTACAACAGACTACCACCTCAAGAACCAATATAATTGATTTTCCATCACCATCTGTCAAGAATGGTTATAATAATTTAATTAATGTTTATATATAATATTAATAAAATATTTATCATTTTTAAAGGATAATATATCATTTAAATTCTTACCCTTCCATGAACATAAAAATTATAACATCGTTTGTGCGTACATGTGAACTATCACCTCCACGAAGCGACGTGATTCATTTTTCATCATCACATCACATGGATGATATATATAAGTATATTTAAATTATTAATACGATATTAATGATATTATTATCATTTTTAAAGATAAAATAATACTTACCTTATTTCCATAATGATCATTGAAAAATGAAAATGCTATTTATGTGTATGTACGACCTACCGTCTCTTTGATTGTAACGTAATTGATTTTTCATATCCATATGCAATGGATGGATTTTAAAATATAGTTAATATATAGAATTTATAATTATTTCATGATTATTATTTTTTATATAATTGACTAATGACCAATTTGACTATATACATCATACTAAAGTTATTTTGCACCCATGTACCGAATATCATCAGATTGTCCAATGTGAAATTAAATAATTAATTAATTGTTATGACATGGTAATAAGTGATATAAAAGGAATAATAAAATTGAAAAAGTTTATTAATAAATTAAATAATTAACATAAGTTAATTATATAGGAATATAAAGGAAATACTAACGAATTGGACTCAAGGCAAGGGACTTCGTCTCAATTTCCTTTCATTAAGGAAAATCTAGATGTTATGCACTTTTATTATTTTAAAAGGTGTATATAAATAACCTTTGACATTATATATCAATAATTTTACTATTATCATGATTTTAATGTATTTTTTAATGTCATTATTTAATTTTGTTTATGATTCAAGTGTTTCCCAAGTAATAAGGGGCTTTTCTTTGAAACATTTCTCTTTTTAAAATGTTTTTTTGAAATGTTTTTTTTTCATATTGTGGTTCTTGGACATTATAATTCGTGGGTCCACCTAGATAGAATTGATTGATACCATTTTATATTAATCAATGGGTACAACTAGATATCACTCTAATGTCGTGGGTAATGATTTTGTTTCTCCAGATAATTATATTTGAAGTTGGCCGTATGCTTATTCCAATATATAACAGTTCTATGCGATGATTTCCTAAGGTACATACATGAATTTTCTATGCTTTATAATGAGTTTTTATGGAATCATTATTTTTCAAAAGGTAAAATAAATTATATTTTTAAATTAATGTAATTTACTTTTATGGTTAAAATGTTATGTTTTCTAGAAAAGTGTTCTCCATGGGTTTTCATGTTTTAAATGAACTAATAGTTTCCTTTATTTTTATATTCCTTACTGATATTCTGTTCTCATCCCAAGTTTTAAATTTTTTTAATAATATTTAAGGGAGAATATATATATATGAGATCAAGGGGACAATTGTGATGATTGATCATGAAAAGAAACCATGTTTTATTTTAAAAAGTTTTTTTATTAAAAAAATTGATATTGAGTAGAAGTATCTAATCTATAATATTTGAGTTCTTATGTATAAGTTATGGACTAAATCAATAAAACTATAAACTTAAAAATATCCAAAATTTCAAAGAAAGTATTTCTTGAATAAAACTCAGTATTTTCTAATTTTTAAGGTTAATGCCTTGTACGTAAACAATAGATCCATAAGTGAGCTACGTAATATCCCACTATTGTCTTCATAACTTGTACTATTTTCAGACATATCATAAATAATACCTTTCATAATAACTTGGGGAAAGAAAACATAATAAAGGGAGATCTCAAATGCTCAATAAGGGTAAAAAAGGGAGATTTAAACATACCATGAGCATAAGTGTATGAGAACATGAGAATGAAATTTGGAAACCATACCCTACATTCCATAGATCATAAAATTGAGTCATGGAACAAATCTTGGAAGTTCATAAGAAATGAATCATAAAGTAATCAAAGAACAAGAGTCATTATAACTAAACATTATAATAATACATATTTTTATGACATACACATAATCATAGAAAATATTATGTCAAGGATACCCACCAAGACATTCATAACATATTAGGATTGGTATAACCACCAGTGCACCTACTTCAGGCTTAAGATAACCTCTTATGTAACCTCTTTTGGGCACGGGATAACCTCTCATGTGCCCTCTTTTAGGCTTGGGATAACCTCCTGTATACCCTTTGAGCTCATATAACAGTAATCACTACCCAATTAGTTTGCATGAGATATAGGTCCCACCCATCACATAATGAAAATAATACATATGTGTAGCATAATATTATAAGACATTCATCATATAAAAATCCCTGAAATGAAATGGGTTTCATAAACATTTCACCAAATTATACTATAAGGAAATGAAATGGGATTCATAATCATTTCATCATTTAAGCGAAGAATACCCATATAAAAAAAGTGGGTTTCATAATCATTTTATCATGGTATAACCAAGGAAAGAGAAACAAGTTTTATAAAAATATTTTCATCATAAACATAAACCATTCATAGATAGAATATGAACAATATCCTTGAATCATATTCCCAGTAAATCATAAGTAACATAAAAGGATGTCATATTAGATGGAAAATGATTTTGAATGAAAAATCACTTGGATTGTTTCTTGAGGAAAATATAATTTCATTGAAAACAACTTTTTTTAAATTAAAAATTCATAAAATATTGTAGAAATCATTTTATTTTAAAATTAACTTGAAAACTTATAAAGGAAACTTTGAAAATCATTTAAAACATTTCTTGAGGAAATTATCCTTTCCACTTTGATTTTTTAAAAATATTAAAAAATTTCAAAATAATTTTCTTTGAAAACAACCCTTGATACTGATAAATAAATATTTAAAAAATTTATTGTTTCTGATGGTGGAAAATTATGTACATTCCATACACATTTAGATAAATATTCCTTTCACATTTTTAGTAAAATCCAAACAATATTTGTTTGTAAAAAGACATGAATATTCCTTCAATTTTTTTAGAAAGTAAAACATGGGTAAAAATGTATTTAATAAATAATTTTGAGAATACAAATTTTTTTAAAACATTTTTAGAAAACATAATTTTTGGAATAAAAATCATTTTTGACCGAAGAGAGAAATAAAATCATATTTTATTAAAAAGATTATTTTGAAATATTGAGTACATAAAGAGGGGAAAATAAAGGTAAAAATTTTACTCTCAAGAAATAACCATAGGAGAATAAAATACATGAATTTCATGAGATATATATTATAATATTTCATCATTGGAATCATAATCCTGAATAATCCCAATAAACGATGAGATTATAACATAAAACCCTTACCACTTTGGTAACTTTGAATCCTAAGCCCCATGAAATATTAAAATTAATTGAAACTTATAATATCATTATAATAAGTAAATTCATGATATTATATGTCAAAGGGTATGTATATACACCTAATAAAATAATATAGGTGCATAACATAATATATGTCTCAAAGAAGGTAAATTGAGACAAACTTCCCTTACCAATTTGGTAACTTTTGAATCGAAAACCCCATAAAATAGAGACCTTAAAATAGATATGTAAATAACCATAATTATATTTATTTTCATAATAAAATAAATTCATAGATATTATATACACTATATAAAATAAATAGGTGGTGAATATGGATGAGATCTCACAGATTTAAAAAGTGAGGCAGAAATCCCTTACCTTCAGTATTGTATTCCTTTGTAGACATTAAAATATCCAATATAATAAATATAAGTTTGTTATATATATTTTATAGAACCAAAATTATATATATCATACCATATATTATTTACTTATGAACTTTTATCACCCATTTATTAACAATTCTATGTTAAAGTCATGTTTTAGGTAACAACTGCTTTGTTTTTCGTGTATGTTTTAATTTGGTATTTTTAGTCCTCTTACTTTGATCATGGTTCCATCATATAAAAAATGTTAACCATGATATAAATACCATATATATTTAGAATATATTTATTTATAGTAATTCATAAAATTTAGAGATAGAAAGTGAAATACACCATTCATGGCGACGGTAGGCCGTACGTACGCATGTACACTGTTTCCATTTTCTCAAAAAATTGAAAGAAAGAAAGATAAATAATATTTTACCATTAAACAATAATTTTTATTTCATATTTATCACATATTTTTATTTAAAACTATCCTTATTACCTTTTATGTAAAGTGTATGTGAAGAATGAATCACATCGCTTCACGAGGTTATAGTCCACCGTACACATGAACAATGTTATCATATTAGCAAAAAATGGAAAGTAAGAAGGAATATGTGATATAAAAATTCTAAAAGAATATTAGTATCATAAATATAATATATAAACAATAAATATATCATTATATCCACCTGTGATAGGTGGTGATGGAAAACGAACAACATCAGTTCATGAGGCGATAGTTCACCGTAGACACAAATGGTGATTTCGTAACCCATTTAATAGAAGAGGAGATGGATATATGTTATGAAATGAATATAAAAACATATCAGTATATGGAATATATTTATATTATTATATCATCACTCTTTAATAATAATTAAATGAGGTGGAGGAAGAAATAAAATAAAGCGCTCAGTTAGGGACATTACCTCTTCTTTAGGTAACTTCTATTGGTTTTCACAAAAAGCCTTACTAAGCTATATTTATGTCCAAAATAAGGAATCTATTATGAGATGATATAATTAAGGAAGTTATTTGGTCCATTATTGTAAAAAAAATGGGTTTTTTAAGTGTGAAGAGAATATGAGATGGGGTGGCCTACCCCATTTTACCAATTTTAGAAAGTTAAGCATTAAAAATTACCACATCCTATTTTCCATTTCCATAGCTGTGATACACCATACTCTCATCCCCTCCTCCCTACCCCATTTTAATGTTTTCTTTTGGTGGTCTTGGGATATCATGCACCCATCCTAGATTCCCTACCACATCCCTATTTGTTTCACTGCCCATGTTTATTGTCTTTAGATATCATGGTATTGGGCTATTATATTTGATGTGCACGAATAGTATATAATATTTTTAAAGTTTAATTGTGATTATTTCATTAAAAATATTTAAGTAGAAGAAATATGCATGAATTGATTTGTTGTAACTATTACTAAATATTTATTGATCAAAAAATTGTTTTAATTTAATAAATCATTATATATATATTTATATATTCATTCATGATTTTTAACATGTGGATAATTTATTTGATCCAATAAATTCATCTAAAATGATACATCAATTTTTATAAGCACTGGTATTGTTTGTTTTATTTAGTAATTTTAGCTGAGTAATAATAGTACCTTTGAGATTTATTTGGTCTTCAAAGAATTAGAGTATGAAGTAATAATGTATTTTTATTGTTCATAAATGAATTGGGGTTTAGTCTCCTATTTTATCTTGTTTCTCTTCCTTAGTTTATTTTTAGGATAATGTAGTTATAAATTAACTTTACATTATGGATTCAAAGGATCTTTCAACATTTATTAGATCTTCAACTCATTGATTTTTAATGATGATGTGATATATTTTAATCCCACTATTCTAGAGTCAATTATATTAGGTGATAAATTTTATTATCAATTCTAAAAAATGTAATAAAAGGGTATCTTTATTAGAGATTATTTAGTGTTCATAACCACACATTTCTCATTGATAAATAAGCACTAAGAGAGGCTGAATTTTGTTAATGATAAATAATCTTTGAGAAAATTCCCATTTCTCAACATTTAGTATCGAGAAAGGGTCACTTGATTTAACTCAATACACCCATTATTATTTACATCTTCTTCCTCCTTGGAAGATACTACACTAAACCGTGCAAGGCAAGATAGTGGGCATTGGGCAGGTGCACAATTGGAGCACAGTTCGACCAAACCGTGTTTATTACCAAGAGAAACAATGCAGTATTGGACAGAGGGGAAATCATGGGTGGTGTAACAACCCGAAATTTTGATTAATATTTTGTTTTCTGAATATGTATGTTTTACTATGTCATAATCAATAAAACTATATAATTATAATTGAATTTTAACCATCAAGTTTTTACCATTGGAAACAATAACATATTTATAGCATTATAATTTTTGTTTAAAATATATATAATAGTGGATAACTAATATAGAAAGAAGAGTTGATGGACTCATACAGTATACTCGGTCCATATGAAGCCCATATATCAGAGCTTGGAAAGGAGGTAACATCACTGGTATTTGTTCTAAACCAAGCCCAAGCCGAGCTTCAACATTTTAAGCTTAAACGTAATCGCATAGGGGATAAGTTCAAGTTGATGGAAATCACCACTCAGGCAGTATTGTCTAAGCCGCACCAATATTCTATCACCATTGCACACCTTACTCTTAGTTCCTATGCAGGTGTTATAAGGGTCTTTTTAATGAGGCCTTAGTTACTTTGTGTAATCCTTTTGTATAAATAAAATTTTTATTTCTTATTATGGAAAAATTTGTGAATTTCAAATGTCAAAATAAGTATATGATGAATTTATAGAAGTTCCATATTATTGATGAATATTGGAAAAAGGTATTTTAAAATATATTTTAATACTTTAAATAATTAAAAATGTGAAATGATTTTGAAAAAATGGTCTCCTACAGTTGTGATCAGTAAGAAATTTCTATTCTAATAAGATCAACTTAATTCTTGGTTAATATTATATTATGAATAGTAATATGGCCCTTATGAATATTAATGTGACCAATAGAATATTAACCTCACTTAAGAAATTATAAATATAATTTTGGCATCTTGATTAGTAATTTGATATAATTGCACAAGTAAATAACTGTTTCTGAAATTATTAGTCAAGTATTAGTATTTTTTTTCAGGTAAGTAGTGTTTTTACTTAAAAATTAAATATATCATAATTAGAAAATTAATTTACTAAAATGGATTTCATTTTTGAATTCAGGGAATCGATATTATATTAGGGTAAATTTGTGATATTTTTATAAAATGTTTTGTTTTTCAGTGAATAGTAAAAATACAGTTTTGAGTTTCGATGTGTTTAATGACTTCATTAATGATATAATAATAATGTAATAATTCTAGTATACTTTTGTACAGTAAAATATGTTATGAGGTTTCCTAAGTGGCTAATACCATGGGAAAATACCATGGTCAAGCCCATGGTTTTTCAAATACCACTAATGAGGTGTCCTTAGGAAATTAATAAAATATTCTCTCACTTTTTTTATAAATACCAACCCATTCCTTAATTAATTTCATTAAAAATTACTCCTCAACAAAGATATGTAATTTTTACCTCCCAAGTAGTCCTCCAAAGGTTCCCTCAATCCCCCCATGGTCCCAACCTTTGAGTTTTTGAAGTTACTCTTCAAGGTAAGGGAACCTTTCACCCTCCTTTTTAGTCAACAATTATTTTATGTTATGTCTTTGAATATCCATTTTCATATTTTGGGGTATGATATTATATATCCCTATTAATCCACTTTTTATGTCCATATGATGAGATAACCTTTTTTCTCTCATCAATTCATTTTCTGATTTTTTAAGTGATGCCGTTAGGCTGCCGAATTTTTGTAAAAGAAATCACATCTTCTCTTTTCTCTCTAGTTTCCTTTTCATGTGGTATGTCATTAAAATATCCATAAAATGATATTATTTATATTTTAATATGTAAATATAATTTATTATGAGTTATTTATGAGTGGTTTACCCTTGTCTGCTCTCTTTTTAATGTTTTCTAAAACCATGTTGTATAACCCTTATGCTGTAGAATGTTCATCTCAAAACTTATCTTTTTTTTCAAGAAATTCATTCATTTTATTTTATGAAAAACCAAAACTATTTATTATATAAGGGTATTAATATATATTTAAATATGATCTATTTCATTATGGGAATAACATATATGAAACCCGCCTTCCTTTTTAGTGGGTTTAAAATGACATAAAAATCATGTTTTTAAGCACTTTTTAAAATGTCATGATATTGATATGAAACAAATTTCTATTATTCTATTTGTGTTATTTATATTTTATTATTATTATATATGTGAATCAAGTGAAAATAAATACATATTAAGGGTGAACTCTAATATCAATCCAATGCATTGGGTAAAGAAATTAATCTCTAGAGATGATACGTTTTACGATACCTTGGTAATTTTTATGAATCCTTGAGAATGAACCTTGGTGATAGGCTTATGAATGTATAAATTAAATGATGTAGACACATTTTTAATTTATGATTCATGTTATTATTTCTATGATATGCGTCTATATCATTCCTTTACGAAATTCCTCATGTTTTTATTTATATCGTTCAAGTTCACATGTAAACTGGTTCACTTGTTTTTTTCCTTACCAGGCCTTCTACTCACCCTTTCCTTTTGATATATGTCCCCATGTTATGAGATGAAATAAATGTATATAATATGAACCTTGAAGAATTATTTCAAGTGTAATAGAATAAGGTTTTAAGTTTTCATGTATTATGTACCTTTTTTCCAAGACACTAGACTTTAAAGATCCTCTATTTGTAAAATGAAATGAAAAGTTATGTAATAAAAGGTGGGATTACATAGTTGGTATCAAAGGATAGTTTAGTTATTTGTGGAAATTAGGCTATAAATACATTAATAAAAAGACTATAAAAATTTTAAATATAGGAAAAATTCCTAGTATTTTGGTGAAATATTAAGTAAGTTCTTTCCAAACAAATAAATCCCTGTTTGGATATGAAAAAGTGTATGTGACTCTAGCCTAGATGGATCTAGGGGTAAAATACAAAAACAACGATTTGAGATAGACTCGAATGGGAATTGGTTCATGAAAATGGGACTTGTTTCACTCCTATTTTTAAACTCTTGTGGGATATGTTTGGTTAATCACAAGATTTTTAAGAATCAATATGAAGGATTTATAGAGAAATGTAACTGTTGTTAAAGAATAATATGTTTAAGCATGAAGTTTTAAGACATAAAAAACCTTTACAGTTAAAATATTTGTAAATTAAATAAGTTTATCACTAAGGTTTTATTCTTTTATAAAATAGAGGGAAATAAGAGGAACCATGAAAATTCTGACCATAATAGACCATGCGCTGACAGCCCTCTGATGGTAGCTGGAATGGAAAATTTTATGAGAATGATGAACTAAGTGACTCAAGTTATGATAAAGAACTTTAATAAAGATGAGAGAATGATTTCACCATGAAGGGAACAACATTATTTTGATTCCTTTATGATTTAACAACAACCAAAATTCAATTAATCTGCTGACCCATTGATTACTGAACAATGGATCAGCTTAATTGAAAAGATATTTCCTGTGCTCTGCTGTTTAGAACAAGAGAAGGCCACACTGGATGTTTATCGCTTAGAGGTAGAATCTAATCAGTGGTGGGAACTGATTAAAAACATGAGGACAAGAGTGGAGGTTGACGTTATGGAGTGGGAATAGTTCAGATGGATCTTCCTTAATAAGTATTTCCCCTGTTCGATGATAAAAAAATGGAGGAGTTTCTCGAGATGAAGTAGAAGGAGAATAAATATGTTGGAAGCTATGAGATTTAATTCACAAGACTTTCCCATTACACCACAAGATTTGTCATGGATCCTAATGGGAAGGTTGATATATTATTTGGTGGACTAAGACCTTATCTTCAGAATAATTTAGCCAACTGACACTATGATAGGTTTGAGGAGATCATGCAGAGTGCTATGAAAGTCGAACTGGAGTTCAGTGAGATGCAATGGTCTCATAAATCCAATTAAAAGAAGATATTTATGGAATGAAGCTTAGCGAAGAGCTTTGATTAGGGAAGAGGAGGAAATCAAGTGAAATGTACCATGTGTAATAAATGTGGGAAGAATCATTTGGGGAACTTTCTGATTTGGGGCGGGAAGTGCTACAAGTGTGGAAGAGATGACCATATTGCTCAAAATTGTCTTAGTGAGGTGAATCCTCAACCTCCAAACACTAATGAAAAAGGAAAGATAGTTCATGCCCTACCTAAAATACAATGCTTCAAGTGTAGAGAGCTTGGGCACTTTTCCAATCACTATCCAAATCCAAGGGCAGTGGAAGGGAATCATCATCAGCCTTAGAAAAGGCCAAGGGAAAAAGGTCATACTTTTTCTATCTTGACATCTAATATTGAAGCTCAAAATCATGTGGTGGTATGTAATCTTATTGTTATCTCAAATCTAGAATTACTTTTTTTGATTCTGGTTCTATGAATTGTTTTATTTCCCCCAAGTTTGCAAAGAATTTAGAACCAACCCCTGAATTTATAAAAGTAGAGTTATCAGTCAAGACTCCTAAAGGGATTATCCAAGCATCAACATTATTTCAAAACTCTAGTATTTACTTTATTGAGAACAATATTATCTCAAATATAGTAGTCATTCTCTTGTTGGAATTCGACATTATACTGGGGATGGACTGGCTCTCAAAGTATAATGCTAAGATAAAATGAAGAAGTAAGGAAATCTCAATAGTCTTTAATGGAAAACCTACTGTTATCTTCCAAGGATAGATATCTCAACCTGATATTTTTCTAGAAGAACCTACTATATCCTTATTTATGGAGTTGATTGTTGAAAAAGAAGGAAATGAGAGTATAAGGATAGAAAATGTTCCCATCGTCCAAGAATAAATTTATGTATTTCCAGAGGAGTTACCTAGACCTCCCCCAGAAAGAGAGTTAGATTTCTCCATTAAACTTGTACTTAGATATCATCTGATATCAAAGACCCCATATAGGATGGAAAATGTAGAGCTATAGGAATTAAAGAAACAACTCCAAGATCTTTTGTAGAAGGGGTTTATCTGACCAAGTGTGTCTCTTTGGGGATCACCTGCGCACTTTGTGAAGAAGAAGGATGAATCAATGCAGCTATGCATTGATTATAGAGAATTGAACAAGATCACAGTGAAGAACAAATACCCTCTTCCAAGAATTGATGTATTATTTGAACAAATTTGTGGGGATCAATTATTTTCTAAGATTTATCTTTGATATGATTATCATCAATTGAGGGTGAACAAAGAATATATTACAAAAATCATATTCTGATCTTAGATATGGTTAATTTGTGTAATCCTTTTGTATAAATAAAATTGGTATATCTTATTATGGTAAAATTTGTGAATTTAAAATTTCTAAATAAATATAGGATGAATTTATAGAAGTTCCATATTATTGATGAATATCGGAAAAAAGGTATTTTAAAATATTTTTTATAATTTAAGTAATTAATAATGTGAATTGATTTTCAAAAAATGGTCTTCTACAGTTGTGATCAGTAAGAAATTTAGATTCTAATAAGATCAACTAATTTTTTGGTAAATAGTAAATTATGAATAGTAATATTACCCTTATGAATAGTAATGTGACCAATGGAATAGTAACATCACTTAAGAAAATATAAATATAATTTTTTCATCTTTATTGGTAATGTGATATAATAACATAAGTAAATTACTATTTCAGAAATTATTAGTTAAGTATTAGTATTTTTTTGGGTAAACAATGTTTTTAATTAAAAATTAAATATCTCATAATTATAAAATTATTTTCATAAAATGGATTTCATTTTTGAATTCAGAGCATCAATATTATGTTAGGGTGAATATATTATATTTTTATAAAATGTTTTGTTTTTCGATGAATAGTAAAAATACTGTTTTGAGTTTCGTTGTGTTTAATGACATCATTAATGATGTAATAATGATGTAATAATTTTGGCCAACTTATGTACAGAAAAATATGCTATGATGTGTCTCAATTGGACAATACCATGGGTTAATACCATTGGAAATGCCATGGTTTTTCACATACCACTAATGAGGTGTCCCTTGAAAATTGATAAAATATTCCCTCACTTTTTCTATAAATACCAATACATTCCTCCATTCATTTCATTAAAAATACCTCATCAAATAATATATGGTCTTTTCACCTCCAAATGAGTCCTCCTAATGTTCCCTCAATCCCCCCAAGGTCTCAACCTTTGAGTTTTTGAAGTTACTCTTCAAGGTAAGGGCACCTTCCACCCTCCTTTTTAGTCAACACTTCTTTTATGTTATGTCTTTGAATTTCCATTTTAATATGTTGGGGTATGAAATTATGTATCCCTAGTACTGTAATTTTTATTTAAATATGATTATATACCCCTTTTTATCTCATAAATTAATTTTTCGAATTTTTAAGTGACGCCGTTAGGCTGCCGATTTTTCATAAAAGAAACTACATCTTCTATTTTCTCTCAAGTTTCATTTTCATGTGGTATATAATTCAAATATCCATAAAATGATATTATTTATATTTTATTATGTCTCTATACTGTATTATGTGTTATTTATGAGTGGTATACCCTTGTCCCTTCTCTTTTTAATGTTTTCTAAAACCATGTTGCATAACCATTATGCTGTAGAATTTTCATCTCAAAACACATCTTTTGTTTTCTCAATAAATTCATCCATTTTATTTTGTGAATACCCAAAAATATTTATTATCTAAGGGTATTAATATATATTTCAAAATAATCTATTTCATTCTGGGAATAACATACATGAAACCTACCTTCCTTTTCCGTGGGTTTAAAATGACATAAAAATCATGTTTTTAGGCACTTTTCAAAACGTCATGATTTTGATATGAAACCCATTTAATTTATTCTCTTTAGGATATTTTTGAAATGTTTTATTATGATATATGTGGATCACATTAAAATAAATACATATAAAGGGTGCGCCTAGACAGTTCTCCAATGTATTGAGTAAAGAAATTAATCTCTATAGATGACAAGTTTTACGATACCTTAGTGAATAACCTTGGTAAATTTTATGACACCTTGGGAATTGACCTTGGTGATATGATTATGAATGTATAAATTAAATGTTGCAGCCAAATCGAAAATGGTTTTGATTTGATACATTGAAAATGGTTGTTGAAATATTTTAAATAAATAATGGTTTTATGGGAAATTTATTTTCATGGATTTTAGAATACATGGTTGGTGTGAGTTATTTTCATTAGACATGACCCTGTAGAAGGGGTACTCTCTATTAGGGTACCTGGTATTAGTTACCTTGTGATGACTTGGTATATCTATGAGATAATTAGCATGAATATGGAACTATCACCTGGTAATGCATGTGTGGATGTGTGGAATCATGGATGGGGGTGCCAAATGAAATTGAGAATGGTTTTAAAGACTTTTTTATTCCTTTACATGGAAAATTGTTTTAGATTTGAGATAAACTATTTTATTTTTTAATTTTTTTTATATAAATGTGGAAATAGGTTTTTTTTATTGATGTGAGTTGGAAAGTCATTGTATAAATCCTACTGAGTTTAGACTCACCCTTTTCTTGGGAACTATTGTGTGTTTGTAGATTTTATCTATCAAGACACAAGTAAAATAAAGGTATCTCAGTTATTTAGTGACTCTTCTTGATACCTTGGGAGTGTCTTGTAGAGTTGGATCTTGGAACAGGTTGGGATTTTCTGGTTATATGTATTTGGTTTCTTTGGTTTTTTTTGACTTTTGATTCCTTTGGTTGTGTCACTTGGTTTCCACTTGTGTTTTGATATGGTTGCTGGATTGGTTATGTTTTGAGTTGTATTTTTGTACTCATACATCCTATAGAGGTTTGGTTGTTCTTTTTGGTGTGGTTTGGATGTTTTATATTTAAAGGGAAAATGATCCCCAAATTTTTTTGAGACACTTGGAATTTATTTACATCCTTTGGTGTCTTGGGTATGCCACCTAATGCCAGTAACACCCATCACCTCTTCCCAAGCCAATGGGTAAGAAATGGGATGTTACAAATGGTTTCATTTTACTTGATCCGTGGGTATTATTTGTGTTCAATATTGAAACTAGAAATTGTATCAGTCTTGATAAGTTTTTTATCTATTGGTATTCTATCAAGGATCCTAATTGTCAAAACATAAAATGTAGATCATAAAAAGGTACAACTGACCACTTTATGATGAACTTCAATTTACTAGGAAGTTTGGGTACATGAGTACTTTAATATGCTTCTAGGTGAGTTGTAACCTCATTATCATGGATTTAGATGATGAGAGTTTCATGACATCCATTGATAGTATGAATTTCCACTAGGATTTCATTGTCCATTATTGAGTTAATGATTTATGGAAATGTTAATATGTAAGGTTTTTTTTTGAAAAGTGTTGAAAATGTTTTCAAAAGATGATATTTTGAAAAATATTGATGGGGGTATTTTTAAAATTGGAAAAATGGTTTACTGTGGGTAAACATGGTTATAGAACTTATTGAAATAGTAATTTGAAATAACTAAGCCTTCATTTTCTATAGACTGATACTAAATGGAGTTTTGTTTTGGTTGTAGTGAATGGCACTAGGTAGGTGCTGTAAGAACTTACTGAAAGAGGATGATGAGAATGTGGTTACACCTGAGCCAAAGGTGAACCAATAGTTGGACCAAGGTATTATCCTGGATTTTTAGGCCATGGATAGAGGTATCATAAATTGGAAGTTGGTCGTATGATTATTCCAATCTATAACGGTTCTATGCAATGATTTCCTAAGTTACCTACATGAATTTTCTATACCTTCTAATGAGTTTTTATGGAATCATTATTTTTCAAAAGTTAAAATAAATTATATTTTTAAATGAATGTAATTTAGCTTTATGGTTAAAATGTTATGTTTTCAAGAAAAGTGTTTTCCATGTGTTTTAATGTTTTAAATGAACTAATAGTTTCCTTTATTTTTATATTCCTTACCAAGACTCTGTTCTCATACCAAGTTTTAAATTTTTTTAATAATATTTAAGGGATAATAGAGACATGGATGAGATCAAGGGGACAATTGTGATGATTGATCATGAAAAAAAAACCATGTTTTATTTTAAAAAGTTTTTTTTATTAAAAAAATTGATATTGAGTAGAAGTATCTACTCTATAATATTTGAGTTCTTATTTATAAGTTATGGCCTAAATATATAGAACTATAAACTTGAAAATATCCACAATTTGAAAGAAAGTAATTTCTTGAATAAAACTCAATATTTTCTAATTTTTAAGGTTAATGGATTATACATAAACAACAGATCCATAAGTGAGCTTCGTAATCTCCCACTATTGCCTTCATAACCTTCACTATTTTTAGACATATCATAAATAATACCTTTCACAATAACCTGGGGAAAGAAAACATAATAAAGGGAGATCTCAAATGGTCAGTAAGGGTAAAAAAGGGAGATTTCAACATACCATGAGCATAAGTATATAAGAAAATGAGAATGAAATTTTGAAACCATACCCTACATACCATAGATCATAAAATTGAGTCATGGAACAAATCTTGGTAGTTCATAAGACATGAATCATAAAGTAATCAAAGAAAAAGAGTCATTATAACTAAATATTATAATAATACATATATTTATGACAAACACATAATCATAGAAAATATTATGTCAAGGATACCCACCAAGACATTCATAACATGTTAGGCTTGGTATAACCACCAGTGCACCTACTTCAGGATTAAGATAACCTCTTATGTAACCTCTTCTAGGCATGTGATAACCTCTCATGTGCCCTCTTTCAGGCTTGGGATAACCTTCTGTATACTGTTTGAGCTCATATAACAGTAATCACTACCCAATGAATTTTTGTGAGATATAGGTCCCACCCATCACATAATGAAAATAATTCATATGTGTACCATAATATTATAAAACATTCATCATATCAAAATCCATGAAATGAAATGGGTTTCATAAACATTTCACCATATTATAGAAAAAGGAAATGAAATGGGATTCATAATCATTTCATCATTTAAGTGAATCATACCCATATAAAAAAAGTGGGTTTCATAATCATTTTATCATGGTATAACCAATGGAAGAGAAACAAGTTTTATAAAAATATTTTCATCATAAACATAAACCATGCATAGATAGAATATGAATGGTATCCTTGAATCATATCCCCATTAAATCATAAGTAACATCAAAGGATGTCATGTTAGATGGAAAATTATTTTGAATGAAAAATAACTTGGAATGTTTCTTGAGGAAAATATACTTTCATTGAAAATAACTTTTTTTAAATTAAAAATTCATAAAATATTGTAGAAATCATTTTATTTTAAAATTAACTTGAAAACTTATAAAGGAAACTTTGAAAATAATTTAAAACATTTCTTGAGGAAATTATCCTTTCCACTTTGATTTTTTTAAAAACATTAAAAAATTTCAAAATAAGTTTCTTTGAAAACAACCCTTGATACTGATAAATAAATATTTAAAAAATTTATTGTTTGTGATGGTGGAAAATTATGTACATTCCATACACATTTAGATAAAGATTCCTTTCACATATTTAGTAAAATCCAAACAATATTTGTTTGTAAAAAGACATGAATATTCCTTCCAATTTTTTTAGAAAGTAAAACATGGGTAAAAATGTATTTAATAAGTAATTTTGAGAATAAAATTTTTTTTAATTTTTTTTTAGAAAACATAATTTTTGGAATAAAAATCATTTTCGACCGAAGATAGAAATAAAATCACATTTTATTAAAAATATTATTTTGAAATCTTGAGTAAATAAAGAGAGGAAAATAAAGGTAAAAATTTTACTCTCATGAAATAACCACAGGAGAATAAAATACATGCATTTCTTGAGATATAGATTATAATATTTCATCATTGGAACCATAATCCTGAATAATCCCAATAAACGACGAGATTATAACATAAAACCCTTACCACTTTGGTAACTTTGAATCGTAAGCCCCATGAAATATTAAAATTAATTGAAAATTATAATATCATTATAATAATTAAATTCATGATATTATATGTCAAAGGGGATGTATAAGCACCTAATAAAATAATATAGGTGCATAACATAATATATGTCACAAAGAAGGTAAATTGAGACAAACTTCCCTTACCAATTTGGTAACTTTTGAATCAAAAACCCCATAAAATAGAGACCTTAAAATAGATATGTAAATAACCATAATTATATTTATTTTCATAATAAAATAAATTCATGGATATTATATACACTACATAAAATAAATAGGTGGTGAATATGGATGACATCTCACAGATTTAAAAAGCGAGGAAGAAATCCCTTACCTTCAGTATTGAATTCCTTTGTAGACATTAAAATATCCAATATAATAAATAAAAGTTTGTTATATATATATTATAGAACCAAAATTATATATATTGTACCATATATTATTTACTTATGAACTTTTATCAACCATTTATTAACAATTCTATGTTAAAGTCATGTTTTAGGTAACAACTGCTTTGTTTTTCGTGTATCTTTTAATTTGGTATTTTTATTCCTATTACTTTGATCATGGTTACATCATTTAAAAAATGTTAACCATGATATAAATACCACATATATTTAGAATATATTTATTTATAGTAATTCATAAAATTTAGATATAGAAAGTGAAATACACCGTTCATGGTGACGGTAGGCCGTACGTACGCATGTACAATGTTTCCATTTTCTCAACAAATTGAAAGAAAGAAAGAAAAATAATATTTTAACATTAAATAATAATTTTTATTTCATATTTATCGCATATTTTTATTTAAAACTATACTTATTACCTTTTATGTAAAGTGTATGTGAAGAATGAATCACATCGCTTCACGATGTTATAGTCCACCGTACACATGAACAATGTTATCATATTCTCAAAAAATGGAAAGTAAGAAGGAATATGTGATAACACAATTCTAAAATAATATTAATATCATAAACATAATATATAAACAATAAATATATCATTATATCCACCTGTGATAGGTGGTGTTGGAAAATTAACAACATCAGTTCATGAGGCGATAGTTCGCCGTAGACACAAATGGTGATTTCGTAACCCATTTAATAAAAGAAGAGATGGATATAGGTTATGAACTTAATATAAAAATACATCAATATATGGAATATATTTATATTATTATATCATCACTCTTTAATAATAATTAAATTATGTGGAGGGAGAAATAAAATAAAGCACTCAGTTAGGGACATTACCTCTTCTTCAGGTAACTGCTATTGGTTTTCACAAAAATCCTTCCTAATTTGTATTTATGTCCAAAATAAGGAATCTTTTATGAGATAATATAATTAAGGAAGTTATTTGGTCCATTATTGTCCAAAAAATGGGTTTTTTAAGTGTTAAGAGAATATGAGATGGGGTGGCCTACCCCATTTTACCAATTTTAGAAAGTTAAGGGTTAAAAATTACCACATCCTATTTTCCAAGTTCCATAGCTATGATACACCATAATCTCATCCCCTCCTCCCTACCCCATTTTAATGTTTTCTTTTGGTGGTCTTGGGATATCATGCACCTATCCTAGACTCCCTAACACATCCCTATTTGTCTTACTACCAATGTTTATTGTCTTGGGATATCATGGTATTGGGCTATTATATTTGATGTGCATGAATAATCTATAATATTTTTAAATTTTAATTGTGATTATTTCATTAAAAATATTTAAGTAGAAAAAATATGCATGAATTTATTTTTTGTAAATATTACTAAATATTTATTGATCAAAAAATTGTTTTAATTTAATAAATCATTAGATATATATATTTATATATTCAATCATGATTTTTAACATGTGGATAATTTATTTGATCGAATAAATTCATCTAAAATGATACATCAGTTTTTATAAGCAGTGGTATTGTTTGTTTTATTTCGTAATTTTAGTTGAGTAATAAGAGTACCTTTGTGATTTATTTGGTCTTAAAAGAATTAGAGTATGAAGTAATAATGTATTTTTATTGTTCATTAATGAATTGGGATTTAGTCTCATATGTTATCTTGTTTCTCTTCCTTTATTTATTTTTAGGATAATGTAGTTATAAATGAACTTTAAATTATGGATTCAAAGGATCTTTCATCATTTCTTAGATCTTCAACACATTGATTTTTTAAGGACGATGTGATATTTTTTAATCCCACTATTCTAGAGTCAATTATATTAGGTGATACATTTCATTATCACTTCTAAAAAATGTAATAAAAGGGTATCTTTATTAGATATTATTTAGTTTTGAGAACCACACATTTCTCATTGATAAATAAGCACTAAGAGAGGCTGAATTTTGTTAATGATAAATAAGCTTTGAGAAAATTCCTATTTCTCAACATTTAGAATCGAGAAAGGGTCACTTGATTTAACTCAATACACCCATTCTTCTTTCCATCTTCTTCCTCCTTTCAAGACACTACAATAAACCGTGCAAGGCAAGATAGTGGGCACTGGGCAGGTGCACAATTGGAGCATGGTTTGACCAAACCGTGTTGATTACCAAGAGAAACAATGTAGTATTGGACAGAGGGGAAATCATGGATGGTGAAACAACCCGAACTTTTGATTAATATTTTGTTTCCTGAAAATGTATGTTTTACTATGTCATAATCAATAAAACTATATAAGTATAATTGAAATGAAACCACTGAGTTTTTACCATTGTAAACAATAACATATTTTTAGCATTATAATTTTTGTTTTAAATATAAATAATAGTGGATAAATAATATAGAAAGAAGAGTTGATGGACTCATCCAGTAGACTCGGGCCATAAGAATCCCATATATCGGAGCTTGAAAAGGAGGTAACATCACTGGTATTTGCTCTAGACTAATCCCAAGCTGAGTTTCAACATATTAAGCTTGAACGTAATCACATATGGGATAAGTTCAAGTTGATAGAAATCATCACTCGGGCAGTATTGTCTAAGACGCCCCAATATTCTATCACCATTTTACACCTTACTCTTAGGTCCTATGCAGGTGTTATAAGGGTTTTTGTAATGAGGCCTTAGTTACTTTGTGTAATCCTTTTGTATAAATAAATTTTTTATTTCTTATTATGGTGAAATTTGTGAATTTCAAATGTCAAAATAAATATATGATGAATTTATAGAAGTTCTATATTATTGATGAATATTGGAAAAAGGTATTTTAAAATATATTTTAATACTTTAAATAATTAATAATTTGAAATGATTTTCAAAAATGGCCTCCTACAGTTGTGATCAGTAAGAAATTTATATTCTAATAAGATCAACTTAATTTTTGGGGAATAGTATATTATGAATAGTAATATGACCCTTATGAATAGTAATATGACCAATGGAATATTAACCTCACTTAAGAAATTATAAATATAATTTTGGCATCTTGATTAGTAATGTGATATAATAGCACAAGTAAATAACTGTTTCTGAAATTATTAGTCAAGTATTAGTATTTTTTTTAGGGTAAATAGTTTTTTTACTTAAAAATTAAATATATCATAATTATAAAATTAATTTCATAAAATGGAGTTCATTTTTGAATTCAGAGCATCGATATTATATTAGGGTAAAGTTGTGAGATTTTTATAAAATGTTTTGTTTTTCAGTGAATAGTAAAAATTCAGTTTTGAGTTTCGGTGTGTTTAATGACTTCATTAATGATATAATAATAATTTAATAATTCTAGTCGAATTTTGTACATTAAAATATGTTATGAGGTTTCCTAAGTGGCTAATACCATGGGAAAATACCATGGTCAAGCCCATGGTTTTTCAAATACCACTAATGAGGTGTCCCTAAGAAATTAATAAAATATTCTCTCACTTTTTCTATAAATACCAACCCATTCCTTAATTAATTTTATTAAAAATTACTCCTCAACAAAGATCTGTTCTTTTTACCTCCCAAGTAGTCCTCAAAAGATTCCCTCAATCCCCCATGTTCCCAACCTTTAAGTTTTTGAAGTTACTCTTCAAGGTAAGGGAACCTTTCACCCTCCTTTTTAGTCAAAAATTATTTTATGTTATGTCTTTGAATATCCATTTTTATATGTTGGGGTATGATATTATATATCCCTATTAATTCACTTTTTTTCCATATGATGAGATAAACTTTTTTCTCTCATCAATTCATTTTCTGAAATTTTAAGTGATGCCGTTAGGCTGCCGAATTTTTGTAAAAGAAATCACATCTTCTCTTTTCTCTCTAGTTTTCTTTTCATGTGGTATGTCATTAAAATATCCATAAAATGATATTATTTATATTTTAATATGTAAATATAATTTATTATGAGTTATTTATGAGTGGTTTACCCTTTTCCGCTCTCTTTTTAATGTTTTCTAAAACCATGTTGCATAGCCGTTATGCTGTAGAATGTTCGTCTCAAAACTTATCTTTTTTTTTTCAAGAAATTCATTCATTTTATTTTATGAAAACACAAACCTATTTATTATCTAAGGGTATTAATATATATTTAAATATTATATATTTCATTTTGGGAATAACATACATGAAACCCGCCTTCCTTTTTACTGGGTTTAAAATGACATAAAAATCACGTTTTTAAGCACTTTTTAAAATGTCATGATTTTGATATGAAACAAATTTCTTTTATTATATTTGGGTTATTTATATTTTTTTTTATTATTATATATGTTAATAAAGTGAAAATAAATACATATTAATGGTTCACCTTGATATCAATCCAATGCACTCGGTAAAGAAATTAATCTCTAAAGATGATAAGTTTTACGATACCTTGGTGAATAACCTTGGTAATTTTTATGAAACCTTGAGAATAAACCTTGGTGATAGGATTATGAATGTCTAAATTAAATTCTATAGAAACATTTTCAAGTTATGATTCAATTTATTATTTCTATGATATGCGTCTTTATCATTCCTTTACGAAATTCCTCAAGTTTTTATTAATATCGTTCAAGTTCACATGTAAATTGGTTCACTTGTTTTTTTCCTTACCGGGCCTTCTGCTCACCCTTTCCTTTGATATATGTACCCATGTTATGAGATGAAATAAATGTACATAATATGAACCTTGAATAAGTATTTCAAGTGTAATAGAAGAAGGTTTTATGTTTTCATGTATTATGTACCTTTTTTCCAAGACACTAGACTTTAAAGATCCTCTATTTGTAAAATGAAATGAAAAGTTATGTAATAAAAAGGTGGGATTCCATAGTTGGTATCAAAGGATAATTTAGTTATTTTTGGAAGTTAGGCTATAAATACATTAAGTAAAATCCTATAAAAATTTTAAATATAGGAAAACCTCCTAGTATTTTGGTGAAATATTAAGTAAGTGCCTTCCAAACAAATAAATCCCTGTCTGGATATGAATAAGTGGATGTGACTCTAGCATAGATTAATGTAGGGGTAAAACCCAAAACAACGATTTGAGATAGACTTGAACGAGAACTGGTTCATGAAAATGGTCCTTTTTGCACTCCTGGTTTGAAACTCTTGCGGGATATGTTTGGTTAATCACAAGCTTTTTAAAAATCAATATGAAGGATTTATAGAGAAATGTAATTATTGTTAAAGAATAATATGTTTAAGCATGAAGTTTTAAGACATAAAAAACCTTTACAGTTAAAAGATTTGTAAATTAAATAAGTTTCTCACTAAGTTTTATTATTTTATAAAATAGCGGGAAATAAGAGGAACCATGCAAATGGTGACCGTAATAGACCATGCGCTGACAACCCTCTGATGGTAGATGGAATGGAAAATTTTATGAGAATGATGAACCAACTGACTCAAGTTATGGGAAATAAATTTAATCAAGATGAGATAATGATTTCACCATGAAGGGAACAACATTATGTTGATTCTTTTATGAGTCAAAGACCGCCAACATTCAATGAATCTGCTGACCCATTGATTATTGAACAATGGATCAGCTCAATTGAAAATATATTTTCTGTGCTCTGCTATTTAGAACAAGAGAAGGTCACCCTGGATGTTTATCTCTTAGAGTTATAAGCTAATCAGTGGTGGGAACTGATTAAAAACTTGAGGCCAAGAGTGGAGGTTGATGCTATGAAGTGGGAAGTGTTCAGAGGGATCTTCCTTAATAAGTATTTCCCTTTTTCGATGAGAAAAAAATGGAGGAGTTTCTCGAGATGAAGCAGAAGGAGAATAAATATGTTGAAAGCTACGAGATGTAATTCACAAGACTTTACCATTACACCTCAAGCTTTGTCATGGATCCTAATGGGAAGGTTGATAGATTATTTAGTGGACTAAGACTTAATCTTCAGAATAATTTATCCAACTGAGACTATGATAGGATTGAGGAGATCATGCAGAATGCTATGAAAGTCGAACTGGAGTTCAGTGAGCCGTAGTGGTATCATAAATCCAATTAAAAGAAGATATTTATGGAGTCAAGCTTAGGGAAGAGCTTTGATCAGGGAAGAGGAGGAGAGCAAGTGAAACGTCCCATGTGTAATAAATGTGGGAAGAAGCATTTGGGGAACTTCCTGATTTGGAGTGGGAAGTGCTACAAGTGTGGAAGAGATGACCATATTGCTCAGAATTGTCTTAGTGAGGTGAAGCCTCAACCTCCAAACACTAACGAAAAAGGAAAGATAGTTCATGACCTACCTAAATTATAATGCTTCAAGTGCATAGATCTTGGGCACTTTTCCAATCACTATCCAAATCCAAGGGCAGTGGAAGAGAATCATAATCAGCCTTAGAAAAGGCTAAGGGAGAAAGGTCATACTTTTTCTATCTTGACATCTAATTTTGAAGCTCAAAATCACGTGGTGGTATGTACTCTTATTGTTATCTCAAAGATAGAAAGTACTTTTTTTGATTCTGGTTCTATGAATTGTTTTATTTCCCCAAAGTTTGCAAAGAATTTAGAACCAACCCCTGAATTTATAAAAGTAGAGTTATCAGTCAACAATCCTAAAGGGATTATCAAAGCATCAACAATTTTTCAAAAGTCTAGTATTTAATTTAGTGAGCACAATATTATCTCAAATATAGTAGTCATTCCCCTATTGTATTTCGACAATATACTGGGGATGGACTGGCTCTCAAAGTATAATGCTTCGATAAAATGAAGAAGTAAGAAAATCTCAATAGTTTTTAATGGAAAACCTACTGTTATCTTCCAAGGATAGATATATCAATCTGATATTTTTCTAGAAGAACATCCTATATCCTTATTTATGGAGTTGATTGGTGAAGAATAATGAAATGAGAGTATAAGTATATAAAATGTTCCCATCGTCCAAGAATACATTGATGTATTTTCTGAGGAGTTACCTGGACCTCCCCCAGAAAGAGAAGTAGATTTCTCCATTGAAATTATACTTGGATATCATCTGATATCAAAGACCCCATATAGGATGGAAAATGTGGAGCTATAGGAATTAAAGAAAAAACTCCAAGATCTTTTGTAGAAGGGGTTTATCTGACCAAGTGTGTCTCTTTAGGGATCACTTGCGCACTTTGTGAAGAAGAAGGATGGATCAATGTAGCTATGCATTGATTATAGAGAATTGAAAATGATCACAGTGAAGAAAAAATACCCTCTTCCAAGAATTGATGGATTATTTGACCAAATTTGTGGGGATTAATTATTTTCTAAGATAGATCTTTGATATGGTTATCATAAATTGAGGGTGAAGAAATAAGATAATAAAAAAATAACATTCTAATATTCCATATGGTTAATTTGTGTAATCCCTTTGTATTAATAAAATTGTTATATATTATTATGGTAAAATTTTTGAATTTAAAATGTCAAAATAAATATAGGATGAATTTATAGAAGTTACATATTATTGATGAATATTGGAAAAAAAGTATTTTAAAATATTGTTTTATACTTTAAGTAATTAATAATGTGAAATAATTTTCAAAAAATGGTCTTCTACAGTTTTGATCAGTAAGAAATTTAGATTCTAATAAGATGAACAAATTTTTTGGTGAATAGTAAATTATGAATAGTAATATTACCCTTATGAATAGTAATGTGACCAATTGAATAGTAACATCACTTAAGAAGACATAAATATAATTTAGGCATCTTTATTGGTAATGTGATATAATACCATAAGTAAATAACCGTTTCAGAAATTATTAGTTAAGTGTTAGTATTTTTTAGGGTAAACAATGTTTTTAATTAAAAATTAAAAAACTAATAATTATAAAATTATTTTCATAAAATGGAGTTCATTTTGTAATTCAGAGCATCAATATTAGGTTAGGGTGAATCTATGATATTTTTATAAAATGTTTTTTTTCGGTGAATAGTAAAAATACAGTTTTGAGTTTCGTTGTGTTTAATGACATCATTAATGATGTAATAATGATGTAATAATTCTGGAAAACTTGTGTATAGAAAAATTTCTATGAGGTGTATCAATTGGCCAATACCATGGGTTAATACCATGGGAAATTCCATGGTTTTTCAAATACCACTAATGAGGTGTCCCTTGAAAATTGATAAAATATTCCCTCACTTTTTCTATAAATACCAACCCATTCCTCCATTCCTTTCATTACAAATTCATCCTCAAAGAATATATGGTCTTTTCACCTCCCAATGATTCCTCCTAATGGGCCCTCAATCCCCCAAGGTCTCAACCTTTGAGTTTTTGAAGTTACTCTTGAAGGTAAGAGAACCTTCCACCCTCCTTTTTAGTCAACACTTCTTTTATGTTATGTCTTTGAATTTCCATTTTAATATGTTGGGGTATGATATTATGTATCCATAGTACTGTAATTTTTATGTCCATATGATGAGATACCCTTTTTTCTCTCATCAATTAATTTTCTGAATTTTTAAGTGACGCCGTTAGGCTGCTGATTTTTCATAAAAGAAACTACATCTTCTATTTTCTCTCAAGTTTCCTTTTCATGTGGTATGTCATTAAAATATACATACCATGATATTATTTCTATTTTATTATGTCTATATACTGTATTATGAGTTATTTATGAGTGTTATAACCTTGTCCCTTCTCTTTTTAATGTTTTATAAAACCATGTTGCATAACCATTATGCTGCAGACTTTTCATCTCAAAACATATCTTTTTTTTTCAATAAATTCATTCATTTTATTTGGTGAATACTCAAAACTATTTATTATCTAAGGGTATTAATTTAAATTTCAAAATTATCTATTTCATTCTGGGAATAACATACATGAAACCTACCTTCCTTTTCTATGGGTTTAAAATGACATAAAAATCATGTTTTTAAGCACTTTTTAAAACGTCATGATTTTAATATGAAACCCATTTATTTTATTCTCTTTAGGATATTTATGAAATGTTTTATTATGATCTATGTAGATCACATTAAAATAAATACATATTAAGGGTGCGCCTAGACAGTGCTCCAATGTATTGAGTAAAGAAATTAATTTCTATAGATGAAAAGTTTTACGATACCTTAGTGAATAACCTTGGTAAATTTTATGACACCTTGGGAATGAACCTTGGTGATCTTCTTATGAATTTCTAAATTAAATTTTGTAGCCACATGTAAAATGGTTTTGATTTGATACATGGAAAATGGTTGTTGTAATATTTTAAAGAAATAATGGTTTTATGGGAAATTTATTTTCATGGATTTTGGAATACATGGTTGGTGTGAGTTATTTTCATTAGACATGACCCTGTAGAAGGGGTGCACTCTATTAGGGTACCTGGTATTAGTTACCTTGTGATGACTTGGTAGATCTATGAGATAATTATCATGAGTATGGAACTATCATCTGGTAATGCATGTGTGGATGTGTGGAATCATGGATGGGGGTTCCAAATGAAATTGAGAATGGTTTTAAAGACTTTTTTATTCCTTTACATGGAAAATTGTTTTAGATTTGAGATAAACTATTTTTTTATTTTTTTTATATAAATTTGAAAATAGGTTTTTCCCTATCTATGTGAGTTGGAAAGTCATTGTAGAAATACTACTGAGTTTAGACTCACCATTTGCTTGGGAACTGTTGTGTGTTTGTAGATTTTATCTATCGAGACACAAGTAAAATAAAGGTAGCTTAGTTATTTAGTGACTCTTCTTAATACCTTGGGAGTGTCTTATAGAGTTGTATCTTGGAAGAGGTTGGGATTTTATGGTTATATGTATTTGGTTTCTTTGGGTTTTTTTTTACTTTTTATTCCTTTGGTTGTGTAACTTGGTTTCCACTTGTGTTTTGATATGGTTGCTGGATTGGTTATGTTTTGAGTTGTATTTTTGTACTCATACATCCTATAGAGATTTGGTTGTTCTTTTTGGTGTGGTTTGGATGTTTTATATTTAAATGGAAAATGATCCCCAAATGTTTTGAGACACTTAGAATTTATTTACATCCTTTGGTGTCTTGGGTATGCCACCTAAGGCCAGTAACACCCATCACCTCTTCCCAAGCCAATGGGTGAGAAGTGGGATGTTACAAATGGTATCAGTTTGTTTGATCCCTGGGTATTATTTGTGTTCAATATTGGAATTAGAAATCGTATCAGTCTTGATAAGTTTTTTATCTCTTGGGATGCTATCAAGGATCCTAATTGTCAAAACATTAAATTTAGATCATAAAAAGGTAAAACTAACCACTTTATGAAGAACTTCAAGTTACTAGAAAGTTTGGGTATATGAGTGCTTTAAAATGCTTATAGGTGATTTGAAACCTCATTATCATGGATTTAGATGATGAGAGTTTCATGACGTGCATTGATAGTATGAATTTCCACTAGGATTTCATTGTCCATTATTGAGTTAATGCTTTATGGGAATTTTAATATGTAAGGTTGTTTTTTGAAAAGTGTTGAAAATGTTTTCAAAAGATGATATTTTGAAAAAGATTGATGGTGGTATTTTTAAAATTGGAAAAATGGTTTACTGTGGATAAACATGGTTATAGAACTTATTGAAATAGTAATTTGAAATAACTAAGGCTTTTTCTATAGACTGATACTAAATGGAGTTTTGTTTTGGTTATAGTGAATGGCACTGGGTAAGTGCTGTAAGAACTTACTGAAAGAGGATGATGAGAATGCGGTTACACCTGAGCCAAAGGTGAACCAATATTTGGACCAAGGTATTATCCTGTATTTTCAGGCCATGGATATAGGTATCATAAATTATAAACCAAGACTGGCGGATCATTCAGTTCAGTTCTAGAAGTATAACTTTTCCACCTTTCGGGGGGGGGATTATGAATAGAAAAAGGCAGTGTTCTAGTTGAATAAGATGAATCAAATATTTTAATTACATGGGACACCAACATATATGAAAGTTAATTTGGCAATGTATATGTTGGAGTATCTAGCACGGCAGTGGTGAAATTTAGTAGTTCAGGATAAATTGGACCAAGGAATGGTATAAGAGGATTTTGATAAAATGTTCAAAAAATAATTCTATCCTCACACATTCAGAATATATACAGAAATAGACTTATTCAATTTTAAGTTGGAGAAAATCTCACTAATAAGGTATGTGGATAAATTTATGAATTATTTTTCTTTGCATCGAAAGTTGTTGCATGTGCATCCTTGAACGAACACATTTTTTAGTCGGGGTTGAAACCAGGAATTTGCTCAAATATTTCTATTATCTATATTATGAATTATACAGAAGTGTTCAATAGAGAGAAAGTGGTAGAAAGATACATATTCAAAAATACATTTAGAAAGAACAGGTTTATTCCCATGGGAACAAGTAGAAAATCCAATGCTAGAAACAAGTGGGGGAGGGACACCTATTCACAAGGGGGTGGTATATCTCAGAATCAGAAAATGGGATCTTTCAAATTTCCTCCTCGAACAAAGAGTAAACCTAAATGTTTTTAGTGGGGTTATTTTGATCTTATGAAGTGATATTTCATGACACTACCTAGAGCATGTCATAATTAAAACAATATGAGACATCTTAAGTGTTATTTTCGTAGTGCTCTAAGGTCAAGTGCTAGGGACACATCTCATGTTTCACAGATGTCAAATGCTTCAACGAGACGAGTGCAATAGAATAGATCTCGTCAGCAGTACTGAGTAATACATGGTGATTATAGGAACACCATGAATCTTCAATATATGCAATCTAAATAGGGTAACAAAGAGTAAAATTTAGTGAGTAAGAAATATTATGGAGCTGAGCTAGTGACAGATTAGGTATGTACTTTCTTATGAGAGATACATGTGATGGATCAGGTATGTACTTCCTTAGTAGAGATACATGGAACACATCATCAACATGAGAGAGGTTTTGTGGAAGCACCAAGTGATCTCATACGGTCCTGATACGATCAATAATTTCAAGGGGTATGATATACATATGGATTAGTTTTCCCTTCTTTCTTCCATAGATAAATTTATAGAAACACCTTCTTAGTAACTTCAAATTATAGAATGCATTGATGATTATCAGCAAAAAATTTCTATCAAATTTATACTACCCTTATGTGTTGTTGAATGAATATAATATTCTATAACATTTCATCAGTTATCTTAGGCCCCAATAAATTTCTTTCTGTAACTTCATTCCAGTACGTTGGAGTTCTACACTCCTTTCCATAAAGTGATTCATAAGGAGCCATCTGAATGCTCCAGTGAAAAATATTTTCATATGAAATTTCATCTAGAGTAAGGTGTTGATCCCAACCACCTTTTAAATCCATATAAAAAGATGTTAGAATATCCTCTAGGATTTTAATTGTTATTTACCATCAATCTGAGGATGATACGTTGTGATGAAACTCAAATCTACATCAAGAGTTTTCATAATAAATCGTGAAAACTTTAAGGTAAACTTTGGATCCCGATTAGATAAATTTAATGTGGTACTCCATATAACCTTACCACTTCCTTAATGTTATTATGGAAAGAATATCCAAAGAAAAATATTCTCTGATAGTAATAAGGTGTGCTAAGTTCGTAAGGTGATCAAATACAACCCATACTTAACTCAACATAAAAGATAAGAAAATCCCTAAATTTTACCAATACCTTTAATCATATGTCCACAAAGTGTAAAGGAATCCCTACAAAAATAACATTTTAACTAAAACATATACAAAATCAAATTGTTTTATTTCCATAAATGTCACTTAAAATATCCTTAATCATGATAAACCACCATCACATAATACCTCAAAAGGGGTGTCAATGACATTAAACCTATGATCAACCTTAAAATCTGAAACTAATGATGACATATATAACTATTATATTAATCTTACATGAATATATATACACTTAAAAAATTTAATTTAACCTTTATTCCTTATATAAGCACTTATCTTATAAAAAACATTTTCATTGGGTTCATCCTTGTACTGATAGAATATCAAATGTGATTTAACTTCACCAAAATCCCTATAAAGGGAGATAATAAATGCTAAAAATTACATTAAATTTCACTAAATGATGAAAAATAATATTTTCATAGGGATCATTCATACCAAATAATACATGAAATTACTAATGAGGGGAGGATAATGTTACCTAATCATCATGATTCACTTAATCCATAGTAATTTTATAAGATTTCCCTTTTTTACTTTGTCTTAAGAGTTTATTTTGTCTTATCATCCAAAGTAGCCCTTGGGCAGGGGAATTGATTCTTATAATTCCAAAAATACTTTCACTTGAAACATTGGTGTGTGATTCGTGTATTTTGTTTAGCTCTCTCTACATTCATTTTATTTAATTTAATCTTCACATCACTTCAACATTATTTTTCTTTATGGACAGACTTCCTAGACTTGTAACACCCTATTGTTCCTCTCATTAATCCACCTGGGTGATTCTTCCCACATTTGTGGCATATTTGTGATTGGAATTTATCTTCACCATGTGATTTATTCGAGTTCTCATGCGACTCAATCTTATTTTTCTTATCAAAACCATGGTAATGGTTGGAATCTTCAATTTACAATTCTACCTTCATTGAACATCAAATGACTTATTCATAGATACTAAAGTATCTTATATCATATTCCTTTTAAAGAATTGGTATTAAGCCCCCAAATAATTGATCAATTTTTATTTCTATCCTAATGATCATATTAGAAGCATACCATGAAAGTCATGTAAAATTAGATTCATAGATACTAATAGATTCTCCATACTTCTGTTTGAGATTGAGAAATTAGTTCTCCATCCTTGTTCATATAATATGAGGGAATTAATTACTAAAAAATATCCTCTTAAACTCATCCCATTATATGGATTCAATTATATCCTCTCAATTTTTATTCTTAATAAGGCTTCACCATTGACCAACTTTACCTTCCAAATGATAAACCTCAAAATTAATTTTTTCATGCTCTGAATCTTGGAGAATGGAAAATATATTTTTAGTGGTACTTATCCATTGCTTAGAAAATATTGGATTAGTGGACCCACTAAAAAGGGTGGATTTTTCCTCATGAAGGACTCAACAGAACTTTGTTCCCTCATTTTCTTGTTTGGAAGTTCAACATGATTCAACATGATTCATAGTAATGAGGTTTTGTATTCCAAATCATATAACATTTGGCTACTCAGGAGTACAATCATTTCATTTTCCATTTCATTCAACATTAACATAGTTCCTTCAGGTTACAACGATTAACTAAAACCAAAAAGCATAGTGTGAGAAACACTAATCATAATAGAAAACCACATAATCATGAAAAATCATTTATAGTATGCCTAAATAATGACACATTATTTTCAATATATGAAACCTCAGGATTAAAATAGTCCATTCATTGTCATTATTCAAATAATTCATGTCAGTTCATAAAGAGTTCATAAATTTACAAAGAATATCCCATGGGGGTGCCAAACCTGGTGTGCAACAAGGCCCATTGTCATGCACCAGGTGATGATCAAGTCCAAATAAATGCACCAATTTCAAATTTATTACCACTAGGTACCTCTATGACAGAGACACATCCATTTTTGGTATCCAGATAGAGATTTAATTTCTCAGAATCCACTCTCTCTATACTTTACCAAAATTCCAAGACATTTTCCCATGCTTTTACTCATCCTTTGGCTCATACTTAGACATATCGTTAGGGATCTCATTAATGTTTTCTCATAAGAGTTTCCAAAGGTTAACTAAAACTTACTATGATACCATATATAACAACTCAAACTTTTCATAAATAAATATTACATCTTAATAGATAAATATTCATTATATAATATAACGATACATGCCGAAATCATTTAGGTCCATTACCTTTGGAAACTTGGACACATAATGTAACAACACATATAATGATATAATAAGTCTTTTTCATGTTTATTAATATTTATTAATTATATAGTAATTTTAAATTAAAATAGATGCTATGTTAAATGGAGTATATAATAAATAGGCCTCTTTTATTTTTAAACATTATGAATAGTAACTTTAGTAATTTTTATTAACACAGTTGAGGGTAAATTGGGTAATTAAGGGTAAAAATAATATTAAAAATATTAGAAAATTACTCTAACACTTGTCCTGATTTTATTAGATGGGTGAGTGTTGACCGAAACCATACTTGGGAATAAATTATAACCTTTTTAAGCCACTTGGATGAGAGTATGATTCTTATAATATTTTATTTAAAGAAAAGCCAAAGAGTTCATATTCATGTTTTTAATAACTATTACATTTTCTAATATTTGGTTATTTAGAAAATATCTTCGACTATAAATCATATTTTGAAATCTAAAATTTTTATCTTACTAATGATATTTTATTTTTAATTTTTTAAAAGTAAATAATTATTTTAAAGGCTTACACAATGATGATGTAGTAAATTTTTAATTAATGGAAATATCAAATAAATGATATAAAAAATATTAAAATAAATATAATTTGAGATAATAAATATCATCTACAAATTTCATATACAACTTTTACATGTTAGTGATGTTTTACAAGTCTTTATTTGTTTTTTTCATTTTTTTTATTTTTGTAAAAGATAAAATAATGAATAGTGTCAAAATTGACATTACTGATATTATAAAATAAATAATATTTTATTAAATGATAAAAATATCTAAAAATACAAAATCCAGCCAAATTATTGGGATAAGGTTTAAAATGTCATAAATGATTCATTTATGGGTAATTTGACATTTTATAGTAATTATATTAACCATAAAAGTGTAAATTATATATTATCATGGTAAGAGTTAAAGGGGTTAAATATGGGTTAAAAACCAAAAGATAAGGATTAAAAATAGTAAAAGCATGTCTAATTTTCATTGTATGAATGGATTTAGACCCATCCTAATTATATAGTTTAAATAAATCACTTTGGATCATTTTGGTAAATAAAATTACTTTTTATTAATTTAATATTTTATAGAATTCCAAGAGTGACCCTCTCCTCTCTTATAAAAGGGATTATCTTATTATCTTTTTTTAACACTTAAAAACCTATTTGCTTTAGGAAATATATACAAAAATACCTTATTATAATCCATCCACACAATCTGAAACTCTTATTTTTGGAAGAACACCATCTTTAGTGGCCTTAATGTGTTAAGCAACAAAGGATTTCTAAAGAAGAGGTATCATTTTTATTAAGTGTTTCTATTTTATTTCTTCTTCCACTTCCTTAAAATATTATTAAACCATGATAAAATAAAAAATAAAAAATAAAAAATATACTTTAATGTTATTATATTTGTTTTATGACCTATATCTATCCCCACTTCCATCAATTGGGAAAATAATTAATCATTCTTGTGTATGGCAGACTACCACCCCACAAACCGATATAATTCTTTTTCCATCACCGTCTATCCATAATGGTTATAATGATAGAATTAATGTTTATATATTATATTAATGACATATTTATCATTATTAATGGATAATATATCATTTATTTTTTTACATTTCCATGCATATAAAAATGATAACGTTGTTCGTGCGTACGTGTGAACTATCATCTCCATGAAGCGATGCGATTTTTTTCATAACCAAATCACATGGATGATATATATAAGTATATTTAAATGATTAATATTATATTAATTATGTTATTAATATTTTTTAAAGATAAAATATTACTTAACTTATTCTACAATGATCATTAAAAAATGAGAACGTTACTCATGTGTACGTATGGCCCACCGTCTCCATGATTTCAACATAGTTATTTTTTCATATCCATATGTATTGGTTATATTTAAAAATATAATTAATATATAAAAGTTATAATTATTTCATGATTATTATTCTGGATATTATGGACTAATGACCATTTTGTCTATGTACATCATACCAAAGTTATTTTGGACTCGTGTACCGAATATTGTCAAAATGTAGAATTTGAAAATAAATAAATAAATAATTGTTATAACATGGAAATAAGTGACATAAAAGGAATAATAAATTTTAAAAAGGTTCCCAAGAATGTAAATAATTAACATAATTTTATTATCTAGGAAGATAAGGGACATAGGTGACGAATCAGACTCAAGGTAAGGGAATTCATCTCAATTTCCTTTCATTGAGGCATATCTTGATGTTATGAACCTTTATTCTATTATAAGGTGTATATAAAGACCCTTTTACATTATACATCAAAAATTTACCTATTCTTATGATACTTAGTTTATTGTTTAATGTAATTCTTTAATGGGGTTTATGATTGAAGTGTTTCTCAAGTGATAAAGAGCTTTTATTTGAAACAATTATATTTTTAAAATGATATTTTAAATATTTTATTCATGTTGTGGTTCTTGGAAATTATAATTCATGGGTGCACCTAGATAGAATCAGGTCAGCCCGTTATATCTTAAATGATCGGTGTGCCCAGATAGCACTATAATGCATTGGGTATTTATTTTATTCTTCCGAGAATTATATTGGAAGTTGGCCGTATGGTTATTCCAATATATAAGGGTTATATAAGGGTTATATGTGATGATGATACATGAATTTACTATACTTTATAATGAGTTTTTGTGGGAGTCATTTTTTTTTCAAAATTTAAAAAAAATTAAAAATTTAAAGGAATTTTATTTACCTTTTTGGGTAAAATGTTATGTTTTCAAGAAACGTGTTTTCTATGGGTTTTAATGTTTTCAATGAACTTATGGTTTTTTTTTATTTTTGTATCCCTTATTGATATTCTATGATCATCCCTAATTTTAATTTTTTTAATATGATTTAAGGGAGAATAGAGACAAGGATGAGATCAAGGGGAAAATTGTTATAATTGATCGTGAAAAGTAACCATGTTTTATTTTGAAAAGATTTATTTTATGAAAAAAGAATATTGAGTATAATTGTCTAATTTTTAATATTTGAGTTGTTATGTATGATTTATTGACTAAATATATAAAACCAAAAACCTAAATATATCCTTAATGTGAAAGAAAGTAATTTCTTTACTAAAACTCAAGATTTTTTTTAATATTTAAGGTCGGAGCCTTATAATTGGAATCAAAGGTTAGTTTAGATAACTTCAGAGGTTTTGTTAATATTAATAACTTTCCCTTGAAATAATTTAACTTATGTGAAAGTTAAAATGTTATAAAATTTAAATATTACCATTTTTCTTTGTTTAAACTATGCTTGTTCAGAATGATTTTCTACAGAGAACATAGAGAAAATATAGTGGGAAGAAGATAAGAGGGATATATCCTTCCAAATCAGAATCTTGAGATGGTTGGAATCAATAAAAAATGGTTTTTTGAAGTGATGGATCAGTTAACTCATTCGATAAATGGTGGTGGTATCCACGCTAGAGAGGAACCTGATCTACCATGAAGGAACATGTATTTTGTAGATCATTTCACAAGGAATAAAATATCTGGAAAAGATATTTGATGTCATGGGATGTTTGGAACATCAAAAGGAAACCATTAAATTTTATTGTTTTGAAGGTGAAGCTAATAGATTGTGGAATTTGTTTGAGAATACCATAGATAAGGATGATCTTGATGACATGTAATGAGAAAAATTCAAGGATATTTTCATTGAGAAATATTTCCCTAAGGTTGTTTGAATTTGAATGGAAATTTTTTTTTGAAATTGAGGAAAAAGATGAAGATTCCATAGCTGCATATGAAGAAAACCTTACAAGATTGGCCAGGAATGTTCTAGATTTTATTCAGGATGCTAATAGAAAAATTAATCGATTTTACTCAGGATTGAAACCAAGTCTATAAATATATTTGGTCACTTGAGAATTTAAATGTAATAACTCTAAACACAATAGCCCAGAGTTGGTGGTTATTTTATAACAATGGAATAGATAAAAGAGATCACATCACCAAGGATCGAACAGTTTAGTATTATTGAAGAACTAGATACATACATGGTTCCCTTATTACATTGGTAATTAAACATATAACATAATAAAGAGAAATAAATTACTTCCTTGAAACATATTTAAAAATATCATCTTCATAACTTGGGGAAGGAAAAAAATAAAAGGGTGAACTCAAATGATCAATAAGGGTTACATGAATCAATAATAACTGAAGTAAAGTTAATAAGGAATAATCATTATGGAAAGGTAAATAAATGAAAAACACATGCCATCAATAAACTGAGAATGAAAATGTAACCATAAATTTTTTTCGTAGTGAAAATCTAATGGAAAGTAATAACTAAATAATAAATGAAGAAAATGTTTAATTATTAGATGTTCTGTATCTAGCACATGAACCACTACCTTAAAGAACTTTCAAAAGATAGTTAAAGTCTATGGGTATAAACTCATATGATTCTTCTTGTAAATAAACACAAAGGGTTTGTTGCCAACTATTTTGTCACATGAGACCTGTCGATGGATCGAGGGGATATATAATTCTGGGCCCCACCCATAACTGCAAGTCAAAATAAATATTCATACATATATTTAGTTCAAGAACAATATTACATATCAATATATCCATATTTAGTAGAGGATACAAATTCATCAATATCTCCCCTTTTAAAACAACATTTAAAATAAACACTGTATGTAAAAATGGTATACGACTAAGAAAATAATCATATCCATGTTATGAAAAATATGGGTATTTAAATAGGTAGTATGAATACACCAACCATAATAAATAAGTGGTGAATAAGGAATATCTTATAGAAATAAAATTGATATGAGAATCCCCTTACAAATATCATATCATTGGAGTGAGGATAAATCAATGAAATAATTATGTGTGAAAAATGTAAATCTACAAAATAAAAGTGTCAATACTGTATAAAACAATAATAGGTAATTTTAGACATATTCATGGAATAAAATAACCAATGACATAGAAGTTTAACCTAATTAATGGAAATTTACTTAATAAATGCCTTACTTTATGTCCAAAAGCATTCTTCACTTATAATTATTGTCCTAGATAATCATATTATACCCATTAATTAATTAATTCAGAACCTTTTATACATGTATTTGATTTATTATAATTTTATTAAGTTCATTTATGACTTTTTTATGAGTTATAAGATTCAATTTCATCATTCTGGGAGTGTTTGTTTTCTTGGTTTTTCATGATCAGTTTGCTGGTATACAAGTATGGAAGTTCAAGTAAAATTAGAATAGTTCTCCAAAATTGAAATTATATGTTATTAATGAACTTATATAAGTTTAAATGATATTATATATCATTTTTTTATATAGTATTAGAATGATTCCTTAGATATAATTTTAATGAAAATGATTTAATTTATTTTGGTGGTTTTTACGACCATCACAAACTTATATCATTTTATTTTATATCATGTTTATATATTGGTTCTAAAACATTATATAACTTATAATATCTATAATAAAATATTATTTAACCATAATAATGGTTTTATGACCAACCTTGAAGGTGTTAATGGAAAATGAAAACACATCTTTCATGATGATGATAAATCGCCACATCATGGACAATGTTTTCATTTTTAGAATAAAAGGGAGAGGAGAAGGGGTATGATGATGAATATTCCATTAACATAATACAATTACAGTATATATAAGATACTGGAGTTATCATGGTTGTTTTTATATAGGAGGTATGTAGAGGATAAGAAAATAAAATAAAATTAAAATAAATTAATATAAATTAAAAGAAATTAAAATAAATTAAAATAAATTAAAGGAAATTAAAAGAGAACAAAAAAAAATTTACCTCTTGTATAGAGTCTCCTTGAGAACCTCATTAAGAAACTTGGGATTGGTCTTTTGGTAAGGAAAAAAATACTAGGAAGCAGGGAAGATATTTGGGAGAGTAATTGGGCATAATATAATAAATATCTAAGTCTTAAAAGGTGTGAGGAGAATGAGTGTTGAGGGGTGGTATTTATAGTGGAGTGAAGAGGTATTTTTTGATTATTTTATTTATTTGTTTATTATTTTTTCTCAAGACTATAAATAATTATGATTCTATTGACCAATTACAATAACTAGTGCTTTTTATTTTGAACTAATCATGCTTACATCAACCATATATCATCCATGAATCAATAATTTATCTATTTAGCTAATACTGTAAATTATATATTTCACTATTCACAAAAAATAAAATATTTTAGAAAAATCCCAAAAATTCACTCTAACTATTTTTATATGTGTAGATTTCAAAAAATGGAATCCGTTTTTCAAAAATAATTTTATAAATATGATAAATTTAATTTTTAATTCAAATATTTATTTATTTGAAAAATATTGATTTTAAAATTATAACCAATTTTATAGCACTTTGAAAAAATAATTGAGGTCACATAAAATTATTTTATAATCATAAGAAAATAAAATTTTAATTTAAAAATCTATTTTATAAAAATAAAATTTCTTTTAAATCATTATATTAATTATAAAATTGTAAATAAACATTTACATTTCACAAAAATAGTAACACTTAATTTATCATTTTTAAAACATTTGTTTACTTATTACATGATATAAATATATCATATTTTTATTTATAAGATACCTAAATTTTATTTATACTTTCATAGGTGATTTTATTATTCTAAGGGTCACATTATTATTCATAATAGTCACATTACTATTCCAATGGTTAGGTTAATATTTACTAGTATATCGCGGTTCGTTTAAGATCGGTGTTACATGAAACATAAGATATACATTAAATTGATTTTATTTAAGAAGATACGTACCATAAATCTCGGGGTGTTATATTCTTCCCTCCTTCAAAAATTTAATCCTCAAATTGTTTCCTGAAAATTTCCTTCTAAATAGATGAGGGTGGTTCTTCTTAATAACATCCTTAGGTTCCCATACTGATTCTTACATTTTATGGTTTCTCCAAATAAATTTTACCAATCGAGTCATCCAATTTCTCAATACTTTCCCTCTTGTGTTAAAAATCTCAATATGCTCTTCATAGTAAAACAAATCAGATTCCAGTTCTATTTCTTCATAGGTTAGTACATGTTTTAGTCTTGGCATTTATTTCTTTAACAATGATATGTGGAACACATCATGAACTTTGGAGAGACTTGGAAGAATTTATAATTGGTAAGATACAGTCCCAATTCTTTCAAGAATTTCAAATGGTCTGATGTAACTAGGGCTCGATTTTCCTTTTTTACCAAACCTTATGACACCTTTCTAGGGAGATACTTTTAGAATGACATGATCACACACTTGAAATTGTAAATCTTTTCTCCAGTTATTATTATAACTCTTTTTCCTATTTTGATGTACTTTAATATTATCTTGAATATTATTTACCTTTTTCATTGTCTCTTCAATAAGTTATGGTCCTATAAGTTTCCTCTTACCAACTTCATCCCAACAAGTTTGAGTATGAATTATCTTTCCATATAATGCTTCATATAGAACCATTGAAAAACTAGAATGGAAACTATTATTGTAAGAAAATTCTACCAAAGGTAAATACTAATCCCACATACCTTAAAATTCAAGTGATCATGATCTCAACATGTCTTCTAATGTTTGAATAGTCTTTTCAGAATGTCCGTCGAATTGAGGGTGATAAGTAGTACTTAAATGAAGCTCAGTATCCAAAGCCTTCTAACGACTCTTCCATGATTTTGATGTAAAATGAGGATCTTGATCAGACATAATCAATAGAGGTGCACCATTAAGTCTTACAACTTCATTAATATAGAGTATTTCTAGGCACTCAAGAGGTGAATATTTTCATATTGAAAGAAAATGTGCCAATTTTGTAAGGCGATCAACAATAAAACATACTGTATCATTCTTTCTAGGGGTATTTTGTAATTCAGTGAAAAATTATATTGTAATTTCATCCCCCTTCCAGATAGGAATAGGTAGAGGCTTCATGAATCCACTAGGACATTGTCTATCCTCCTTCACTTGTTGAAAAACAAGAAATCTTGACACATAGTCAACAATTTTCTACTTCATATTATCTCACAAAAAAATGTTCCTTCATATATCTATACATATTGGTATGAAAAGGGTGTATAAAGAAATCTGAGCTATGAAAATAATATAACAGTTTTCTTTTTAGATCAGGTATTTATGGAACAAAAGACCTATTTCCAAATTTCATAATTCCATCCTCATTCATGAAGTCTTCCAATCTTCCATCCTTAATAGCTTTAATTTTCTTTTGAAAATTCTCATCATCATATTGATAACTTTTTATCTTCTCTAATAAATATGGTTTAGAAATCATTCGATAAAGGAGTGATGTTTCCCCTTCTTTAACAATTCCCATATCATTCTTTACTAAATCCATGAATATGAGATCTTTCTCAATCCTCATTTGGGTCATAAGTCCATGATCTCTCCTTCTTAATGAATATACTATCTTATTTTCTTTTCCTAGGTAGTAGTGCATTAGGAAATCATAATATTTGAGTAACTCAAGCCATAATATTTTCCTCATATTGAGTTCTTTCTATGTAAATATGTATTTAAAAATCTTGTGATCCATATATATCTCACATCTTTCACCATAGAGATATATTTTCCATATCTTTAAAGAAAATATTGTGGATGCTAACTTAAGATCACGAGTTTGACAATTTTGTTCACGAGTCTTCAACTATATTGATGCATATGCAATAACTTTTTCATTTTTCATAAGGACACAACTTAACCCTATCTTCGATGCATCACTATATATTTCAAACCCATCATTTTATAATGGTAAATTCAAAATTGGACTATTGAATATTATTCTCTTCAATTCTTCAAAACATTCTACACATTTTTTTGTCCATAAGAACCTAACCCTTTACATGTGATCTTGGTTAACGGGTTATCTAATTAGGAAAAATTATGAACAAAACTTTAATAGTAACCTGCTAAACCAATGAAACTATGTACCTCAATTATTTTCATTAGTGTAGGCTATTATTGGATTGCCTTTGACTTCACAAGATCAATTGAAATTCCATACTTAGAGATAATATGGACAAGAAAATAAATTTCCTGAAGCCAAAATTCACACTTAATAAATTTTCCATATAACTCTTTCCTTATGAGAATCTCAATAATTATATTCAAGTGATTATCATGGTCTTCATAGCTTTTAGAATACACAAGAATATCATCAATGAATACTGCAAAAAAATCATCAAGATTTTCCTTGAATAATATATTCATTAGATCTATGAAAACAGAGGGTGAATTAGTCAATCCAAATAGAATTACGGTAAACTCTTAATATTCATATTTCATCCAAAAATCTATATTTGGAATATCTTCCTTTTTTACTCCCAATTGATGATACCCAAAAAGAAGGGAAATCTTTGAGAAATATTGATCTCCATGAAGATAATCAAATAAATCATCAATGATAGGCATAATATACTTGTTATTTATTTTAATAGAATTAGTTTTACTATAGTCAATGAACAACCTCAAGGATCTATCTTTATTCTTAACAAAGAGAATATGATCTCCCCATGGAGAAACACCAGGGTGAATAAATAACTTATTACTCAAACCCTATAGTTTTTTTATTAAAATACACTAATTCCACAATATATATTATATAAGGATTATTTAATATTAGTCTTGAATCATGGATTAAATTAATGGTAAACTCAACTTCATGCTCTGGGGGGTGTCCAGGTAATTCGTCAGGAAATACAAAAATGTATTCCCATACAATTGGTATATCCTCAGTTTGAATATTAATTTCCTCATCCCTAGACGTTGTTTTCTCTTCCCCTATAAGAATTTAATTTAGTAGAGCTACTGGGGGTGAATCTAGATAAGAATCAGATGATGATGTTTCTACTCTGAAGATAAGGGACTATACATCTTCCTCACAAATCATATTTTCCTTCTTGTAATAAATTTGTGCATCATATTTTGAAATCTAGTCCATAATGAGGATTATATTAAATTAAACCAAACATATGATGGCAAGTTTAGAAACTAAATCACAATTTTGTTTTATAAAGGGTAATGACCGACACATTTTTTTTACAATGAGAATTCCCTTAGTAGTTTTGACTATCAGATGCCTTATTAAATAAAAAGGTAAATGTATTATTTTATCAGAAAATTGGATAGATTTAAAAGAGTTAAATGATAAAAAATCAAATAAAGCATTGTATAAATTTTAATATAGGATTAACGTACCTTCCACAACATCATTGGGTACTTTTACTTCAGCTGTGGTGATCTCATAAGCTTGTCCATCTCCCCTTGAACTCTTCTAGAATAGATTACCTTGACACTTCAGATATTGATATGAATAATTACCCATTTCATTATAGTTTAAGCATTGAAAATTATTGATTTGTTTCTCCACCTTTCATTTATTAGCTCGATGAACCTTTTCTCCACACTTATAACAAACTCCCATGACTTTCAAGCATTTTCCAAGATGATTCTTTCCAAAATTTTCACATAATGTAAATTAATTAATTCCACTATTATTATTTGATGCTTCACCTTTTCCATGGTTATAATAAGACCTATTATTCTATTGATTTCCCTTAAACATATAAGATCTATAAAATTACTTCTTCATTTTAATAGCACTTAATACTATTTCATCATATGATGAAATTTTTTGAGAAGCCAGTGAAATTTAGAGATTTGGATTAAGAACTTCAAATAAATGATCAATATTTTTTTTTCTGAATCACATATGTAATATGTAGCATACCTATCCATTCTTGTGAAGGTAGATTCAAAATATATAATACTCTCTTATTACTTTTTTCTTTAAGCTAAGGAATTTTCTCTTCATTTTGGTTCATTTCTCACGAGGTAAATATTTATCAAAGAATGTTTCTTTAAAGAAATTACAATCCATGTGTTCTATGTCATCTTCCTCATTAGTATTATAGATCAATGACCACAATTGATCAATATATCCCTTGATGAAATATACTTATAATACTAACTTTTCATTTTCATTTCATCCCAATGCCATAAATATATTTTCAAGGGACTAAATCCACTGCTCAGCTACCACTGGATTAGTAGTTTCACTAAAAGATGGAGGATTTTTCTACATTAAATGATCCAACATAGGTGTAGTATGATTTTTTTTCATAAACTGAGTAATATATCCTAATATGGTCATGATCTTCTCTCCTACAACACTAACTATGTTGAATTTCTCGATGGGACAGTCCCTACATTGTCTATGGGTATTGAATCCATTTCTTCCATTTGGTTCCATCACTAAATAATGGCACACACTAAGTTAGCTGATAATAATCATGAGTATTGATCAAAAAAATACACTAGAAGGAACCATTATAATTCTAATGTTTACTTAACACCTAATCCCTAAGGTTTTTACCAAACCTGCTCTGATACCAACTATAACAACCTCGAACCCAGTAGCCCAGAGTCAGTGATTATTTTGTTTACAATGAAATAGATACAATAGATCAAATAACAAATGATTTATCAGTTTTGTATCCATTAAGAACTAAATATATACACATATCCCTTATTACATTTGTAATTAAACATATACATTAAAAAGGGAAATAATCTACTTCCTTGACACTTATTCAAAGATTTCATCTTCATATCCCAGGGAAGAAAAACAAATAAAAGGGTGTTCTAAAATGATCAATAAGGGTTACATGAATCAATAATAATTGAAGAAAATACAATAAGGAATAATCATTATATAAAGGTAAATAACTGAAAAACACATTCTATCAATAAAGTGAGAATGAAAATGAAACCATAAATTTTGTCACAGTGAAAATATCATGGAAAGTAATAACTAAATATTTAATGAAGAAAATGATTAATTATTGGATGTAATGTATCTGGAACATGAACCACCACCATAAAGACCTTTCCCAAGAAGGTTTATGTCTATGGGTATAAACACATCTAATTATTCTTGGAAACAAATGCGAAGGGTTTGTCTCCAACTGGTTTGTCTCATGAGACCTATCAATGCATTGAGGGGATATATAATACCCAGCTCTAACCGTAACTACAAGTATAAAATATTATTCATAAATATATTTAATTCAAGAATAATATGTCTTATAAAAATATAAATATTGAGTATAGGATACAGATTCATCAATATTTCCCCAGGTAAACAACATTCAAAATAAACACTGTATGTAAAAATGTTATACGACTAAGACAATAATCATATCCATGACACAAAAAATATGAATATTTAATGAAATATTCAATAAATGATGATCATAAATAAAAAGGGGTAGTGTAAATTTAACATACAAAATGAATAAGTGGTGAATAAGGCATATCTCATAGAAATAAAAGTGAGATTAAAAACCCCTTACAATGATCGTATCATTGGAGTGAGAATAAATATATGAAATAATTATGTGTAGAAAATTTAAATCAACACAGTAAAATTGGAAATATAGTTTAGAAAAATCAGAGATCATTTCACACATATTCATGGTATAATATAACAAATGATATAAAAGTTCAACCCAATGAATCAAAATTGAGTTAAGAAATCACTTACTTTATGTCTGAAAGCCTTCTTCACTTGTACTTAATGTCTTGGATAATAAAATTTGATTAATTAATTAATTAATTAAGAACATTTTATACATGTATTTTATTTATTATAATTTTATTAAGTTCATTTATGGCTTTTTTATGAGTTATAAGATTCAATTTCATCATTCTGAGAGTGTTCATTTTCTTTAGTTTTCATGATCAATTTACTTTTATACAAGTATGGAATTTCATGTAAAATGAAAATAGTTATCTAGAATTGAAGTTATATGTTATTAAAGAACTTATATAAGTTTAAATTATATTATATATCCTTTTTTATATGGTATGATAATGATTCATTAGATAAAATTTTAATGAAAATGATTTAATTTATTTTGGTGGTTTTTACGACCATCACAAACTTATATCATTTTATTTAATATCTTGTTTATATATTAGTTAAAGAACATTATATAACTTATAATACGTATAATAAAATATTATTTAACCATAATAATGGTTTTTTGACATGAATTTAAGGCTTTAATAGAAAATGAAAATGCATCGTCCACGATGATGGTAAATTGACACCTCACGAATGATATTTTCATTTTTTTGAATAAAAGAGAGCGGAGAAGGGATTTGATGATGGATATTAAATTAAAATAATAAAATTAAAGTATATATAACATATTGGAGTTATCATTGATGTTTTTATAGAGGATTTAAGGAGATAATAATAAAAAAAAAATAAATTAAAATAAATTAAAAGAAATTAAAAGAGAACAAGAGCAGATTTTACCTCTTGTATAACGTCTCCTTGAAAACCACCTTAAGGAACTTAATATTGGTATTTTAGTAAGAAAATAAAGACTAGGACATTGGGAATAGGTTTGGGAGAGTAATTGGGAAGAATACAAGAAAGATCCAAGTCTTAAAAGGTGTGAGGATAAGGGGTGGTGAGGGGTGTTTTTTGATTATTTTATTCACTTGTTTATTATTTTGGATAAAGAATATCAATAGTGATGAATCTTGTGTCCAATAATAGTAACTAGTTCATGTTATTTTTAACTAATGGTGTTTACATAAGCTATACATCACCCATGACTCAATAATTCATGTATTTAGCTAACACTGGAAATTACCATATTTTACTATACATTAAAAATTAACTATTTTAGAAAAATTACAAAATTAAATCTAGCCATTTTTTGACATTTATATTTCAAAAATGGATTCCATTTTTCGAAAATAATTTTCTAAATATGATAAATTTATTTTTTAATTAAAATCATCATTTTTTAAAAAAAATACCGATTTTAAAATTATAACATTTTTTATGGGACTTTAAAAAATTAATTAAGGCATCATAAAATTATCTTATAATCATAAGACAGCAAAATATTTATTTATGAATATATTTTATGAAAATAAATTTTCTTTTAAATCATTATATTAATTATAAAATTGTAAATAAACATTTACATTTTACAAAAATACCAGCACTTAATTTATCATTTTTAAAAAATTTATTTACTTATTACATGATATAAATATACCATATTTTAATTTATAAGGTACCTAAATTCTATTTATACTTTCATAGGTGAGGTTATTATTCTTATGGTCACATTACTATTCCAACGGTCATGTTAATATTTAATAGTATATCATGGTTCGTTTACGATTGGTGTTGCATACAAAACAATCTATCAAGTAAATTGAATTTATTTAATAAGATACATGCCATAAATCTTAGGGTGTTATGTTAAAATCTATAAGAAAGTTGTTCATTGTGGTGAAAAGGTTGAGATGGATTTTTTGACTCTTATGTGCCTCATGATGATGAAAGTAAGAAGCGGTTAAGATAACAGGTGTTGGAGAAACATACAACAAAGAAATCTATAGTTAAGAAGATAATGTTACAATATTGTGGTAAGTGTGGTAAAAATAACCATGGGGAATGTCTTATAAAGATTGGGAAGTGTTACCGATGTAGAAAGTTTGGCCACATGGCTTGTGAATGCATGGAAAAGAATCAAGAGGAATCAAAGAATGGGGTAAATAATAGAAATCCAATAGAGATATGTTTTAATTGTAATGATTTGGGTCATTATGATAATATGTATCCAAAGTTAGTTTCACAGGATGGAAATTTTCATGATTTAAAAGATAAAGGTGTTGAAAAGTTATTTTCAACTACTATATTTGATGTTGGGACATCAGATGAAGTGGTGAAAAGTATGTTAATTGTGAATTAAAGTTATTCCAATAACATGTTTGACTCTAGATCTTCAAATTCTTTCATTTCGGATAAGTTTTCAAGTAAATTAGGAATACCAACCAATGAAATTAAAATAGATATTTGGGTGAAAACTCCATGTGAAAGTATTAAAGTAAAAAAGATTTATAGGAATATTCATATTTTCATCAATGGGATGGTATTTACTACAAATATTGTTGAACTAGGCATAGTAGAGTTTGATACTATTCTTGGTATGGATTGAATTTCGGTTTATCATGCTAAAATTGAATGAAGTGCTAAGAAATTTGAGTTCAATGATTTCATGCCTTTGATAACTAACCAATAAGCTGAGAAATTGATCAGAGATAGAAACAGAATTCACTTAGCTCATATTGTTTAAAATAAATAAACTATTCAAATTATTTAAGTACAAGTAGTAAATGAATACATGGATGTTTTTTTGGATGATTTTTATAGTGTTATTCTTGACTGAGAAGTTAAATTTACTATTAACTTAGTACTTGATACTAAGCCTATTTATAAACCCCCTTAGCAAATGGATCAAGTGTAACTTTTATAATTGAAACAGATTTTAAATGAGTTATTGTATGAAGGTTTCATCTAACCGATAACTTCACCGTGGGGTGATCCTATATTATTTGTTAAAAAGGAAGTGGTTTAATGATACTTTTCATTGATTTTTGAGCCCTGAACAACATCACTGTTAAGAATAAGTATCATTTTATTCATATCAATGATTTTTTGATCCAATCTAAGGAGAAAAATATTATTTTAAGGTTGAGATGAGATCGGGGTACCATCAGTTGAAAGTAAAGGAAGCATAAATTCCGAAGACAACGTTTTAGACTAGATATGGGAATTATGAATTTGTAGTTATTCTGTTTGGGTTATATAATTCACCTTCTATATTCATGGATCGTATGAAGATAATATTTCCTGAGTTCTTGGATAAGTTTTTTATCGTGTTTATTTATGACATTTTGGTATACTCTAAAAGTAAAGAGGACCATTAAAGACATGTAAGGGTTTTTTTGAAAACCTTAAAAGAAAAAAAAACTCTATTGGAAATTTAGCAAGTGTGAATTTTGGTTACAAAAAAATTATTTCCTTGGTCAAATTGTTTCAAAATATGTAATAACCATTAATCCTATTAAAAAATAAATTTGTTGATGACTGGCCAAGACCCAAAAATATAACTGAGATTTTTAGTTTTATTAGTTTAACATGATATTATTAGAGGTTTTTTGAAAAAAATTCACAGTTATCTAGCCCAATGACTAAGTTAAATAAAAAAGGAGTTAAGTTAATATGGATAAAAGAATGCGATGATTGTTTTCAAGAATTTAAAAGAAGATTAGTGAATGCTTCAGTTTTGGCCCTAATTTCTAGAAATGGTGAATTTCACATCTATAGTGAATCTTCATTGAAAGGAATTGTTTGTGTCCAAATGTATATGATCAAGTAATTGATTATGCTTCACTTTATTTGAAATATTATGAGTTAAATTACCCTACATATGATTTGTAATTAGATGTTGTTATTTTTTCATTAAAAATTTGGACGCATAATTTGTATTGAGTAAATTGTGAAATATATATTAATCACAAAATTTTAAAGTATGTATTCACTTAGAAATAATTGAACATGAGATAGAGATGATGGATGGAACTAATCAAGGATTAATATTTCACAATTCATTACCATCATGGAAAAGAAAACAAAGTGACCGATGCTTTGAGTTGGAAATGTAATGCTACATTAACGATGTTATGTTTGGAATGTTACCCTTTGGTTAATGATTTGATGGATTTTTTCTTGGAAGTTATTAGTGTAAGAAATCAATCTATTTTGTTTCAAATGTCAATGTAATCATCCATATTAGACGGAATTAATAAAGCATAAAAGGAAGACTGTGAGTTTAATGAAAAGGTAGATTTGGTTAAAAGGGTAATTTTCCTGAATTTAACATTAATAGAGATTATGTTTTGAGATTTTGGATGAGATTATGTGTTCCTTGTGATTCACAATTGAAGAAAGAGTTGTTAAGTAAAGATTATAGTTCTCTATTTTCCATTCATCTGGGAAGCACTAAGATGTAAAAATACCTTTGAAAGTATTACTGGTGGGATAGAATGAAAAGTGATATTGATAAATCTATCGTGAAATGTTTGACTTATCAGTAGGTTAAAGTATAATGAAAGTTACTGAAGTCATTTCTTCAAACTTTTCTAGTACCATAGTGGAAATTGGATAATATATTCATAGGTTTTGTGGAAATATTTCCAAATACTTATCAAGGTAATAATGCAATTTGGGTTATTATTGATCGATTAACTAAATATGCACATTTCCTTCCCATTCAAGATATGATATCTTTAGATAATCTTTATCAACTTCATCTAAAGAAGATAGTCTGGTTACATGAAGTGCCTATCTATATTGTATCAGACCATGATCCTAGGGTCACATCCATTATTTTTAAAGGAATTTAGAAGTCAATGGGTACTGAATTAAATTTTAGTATGACTTTTCATCCTAAATCCGATGGACAGTCTGAACATACAATTCAAACCTTCGAATATATGCTTCATTATTATTCAATGGATTACCAGGGAAGTTGGGATCAAATTATTTTTTGGGTTGAATTTTCTTATAATAATAGTTTTCATTCCATTATATAGATGAAACCATTTGAGGAATTATATAGAAATTAGTGTTGGGCATCATCTTTTTGGGATAATATTAGAGAAAGGGAGTTGATGGGATCAGAGTTGGAAGAGAAAAAAACAAAGAAAGTTTAGTTTATTTAATGATACATGGGAACATATTAAAGTTGGTAGAAAATTTATATAGATAACTGTAGGATGGATCTTTTTTTGAAGGCAGGTGATCATGTCTTTCTGAAAGTTTCTCCATTGAAAAATGTGGTGCATTTTTTAAGAAGGGAAAACTGAGGCCAAGGTTCATTAGACCCTATGAAATCCTAGAGAAAGTTGGATAATTTTCCTAGCTAGTGTATTTGACTCTAATTTTATCCCATGCACAAAACATATTTCATGTTTCAATGTTAAGGAAATATGTTCCAAATTTATCTCATGTTTTAAGCCATGAAGTAATTCAGTTGGAAGAGAATAATTCTTATGAGGAACAACCAGTTCAGGTTATTTAATTCAGATAGAAATTATTGTGGAATATGGTGATTCATCAGGTTAATTTTTATGGAAAAACCATATGGTTGAATAGGAATCATGATAATATGAAAATACTATGAGGGAAATATATCCCCACTCATTTAATAAGTGAATAAAATTATGGGGACGTAATTTCCAAAAGAGGAGAAGAATGTAAAAACCCACATAATGATATAATAATATTTTTTTAATGTTTATTAATATTTATGAATTATATAGTAATTCTAAATTAAAATGATTCTATGTTCAATGGTGTATACGATAGATCAATTTTTAATCTTAAAAACTGTATTTTTCTAAAAAACAGTTTTATGACCTTTTAATGGTACACTTGTTTTAAAACTAAAATTTTACACTTTATAAATTTTATTTGAGATAATAAAATTATTTTTTTGAAATATTAATATCAAAATTTTCTTTGTTTGAATATTTTGTATTTTCCTGATAAGTTTTATTTTTTGATGAAAAGTGAAAAATAATGCATTTTAATTGAAAACTTCATTTTAGTCTAATATTTTATATAGTTAAGTTACATTTTAAATTAATTTTAATGTATAATTAGTTAAATTATACATAAATAAATATAATTTAGTTCATTTTAATCAATCTCACATTGAAATTGGATATAAAAATATTTCAAACATTTAAACATTTTTACTTTTAAAACCCGTTGTTTCATCCTGTCTGCGGGATTAATTTTATCCACTTATATGTTTTGAATTTTAAAAAATGGATTCCATATTTAGAATCAGTGGTTTAAAATTATTAAAATGGTTCCCTCTTATTTTTGGACATTATGAATAGTAACTTTAGTAATTTTTATTAACACGATTAAGTGTAAATTAAGTAATTAAGGGTAAGAATAATATTAAAAATATTATCAAATTGCCCTAACAATTGTACTAATTTCATTGTATAAGTGAGTTTTGAAAAAAATAATCCTTGGGCTGAAATTATAACCTTTTTAAGCCATTTGGATGAGAGCATGACATTTAGAATATTTTATTTAAAGAAAATTCAAAGATGTTATACTCATATTTTTAATAACTATTGCATTTTTTAATATGTGGTTATTCCAAAGACATATTTTAATATAAATAGTCTTTTGAAATATAAAAAATTTACCTTGATCATGTTATTTTATTTTTAATTTTTATGAAATAAATAATTTCCTTAAAGGATTACACAAGGATGATGCAATAATTGTTTAATTAATGAAAATATCAAATAAATAATATTAAAAATATTAAAATAAATATAATTTGAGATAATTAAGGTCATAAAAAAATTTTATAGATAAATTTTACATTTTAGATAAGTTTTGAAATACTTGGTTCAAATTTATCTTATTGTTTTGATTTTTGTAAAAGACAAAATAACGAATAGTGTTAAAATTGACATTAATGATATTATAAAATAAATAATATTTTATTAAATGATATAAAACTTATAAAAATCTAAAATTTGGCTAAATGATATTGATATGGTTTAAAATTTCACCAATGATTCATTTATGGGTCCTTTGGAATTTTATAGTAATTATATTAACCCTCAAAGTGTAAATTACTTGTTATCATAGTAAGAGTTAAAGGGGTTAAATAAGTGTTAAAACCCAAAAGATAAAGATTAAAAAATATTAAAAACGTGTATAATTTTCATTGGATGAATTTATTTTGACCCCTAATAATCATATCGTCTAAATTAATCACTTTTTATCCTTTTGGAAAAAAATTATTTATATTAATTTAATATTTTAGAGAATTCCAAGAGTACCCCTCTCCTCTCTTATACAATGACACCTCTTCTTATCTTTTATTCACACTTAAAATCATATTTTTATTAGAAAATATCTTAAAAAATACCTTCCTATAATCCATCCCCACAATTTTAAGCTCTTATTTTATGGATAACACTATCCTTAGTGATCTTAAGTTGTTAAGAAACAAAGGATTTCTTAAGAAGATGTGTCGTCTTTATTAAGTGTTTCTATTTTATTTCTTCATCCACTTCCTTAAAATATTCTTAAAACATTATAAAAAATAAAATATCCTAAATATAATGAGATATTATTAGGTTTTTTTATGACCTATATCCATCTCCACTTTCATCAAATGTGAAACGAATTAATTGTTCGTGTGTACAACAAACTACCACCTTGCCACCCAATATAATTGATTTTCCATCACCATCTCTGAAGAATGGTTATAATGATTGAATTAATGTTTATATATGATATTAATGAAATATTTATCATTATTAAAGGATAATATATCATTTAAATTCTTACCCTTCTATGAACATAAAAATGATAACGTCGTTCGTGCGTACATGTGAACTATTAACTCCATGAAGCGATGTGATTCATTTTTCATCATCACATCACATGGATGATATATATAAGTATATTTAAATTATTAATATGATATTAATGATATTATGATCATTTTTAAAGATAAAATAATACTTACTTTATTTCCATAATGATCGTTAAAAAATGAAAACGATATTCATGTGTATGTATGACCTACCATCTCCATGATTGTAACGTAATTCATTTTTCATATCCATATGTAATGTATGGATTTTAAAATATAGTTAATATATAAAATTTATAATTATTTTATGATTATTATTTTGTATATAATGGAGTAATGACCAATTTGACTATACACATCATACCAAAGTTATTTTGCACCCATGTACCGAATATCATCAAATTGTCCAATGTGAACTTAAATATTTAATTAATTGTTATAACATGGTAATAAGTGATATTAAAGGAATAATAAAATCTAAAAAGTTTCTCAAAAAATTAAATAATTAACTTAAGTTTATTATACAGGAAGATAAAGGAAATACTGATGAATTGGACTCAAGGCAAGGGACTTCGTCTCAATTTCCTTTCATTAAGTCATATCTTGATGTTATGCACTTTTATTTTTTATAAGGTGTATATAAATAAACTTTGACATTATATATCAATAATTTAACTATTATCATGATTTTAATGTATTTTTTAATTTCATTTTTTAATTTTGTTTATGATTCAAGTTTTTCTCAATTGATAATGGGATTTTCTTTGAAACATTTCTCTTTTTAAAATGATATTTGAAATGTTTTTTGTTCATATTGTGGTTCTTGAAGATTATGATTGATGGGTGCACCTAGATAGAACTGGTTGATACTATTATATATTAATCAATGGGTACAACTAGATATCACTCTAATGTAGTGGGTAATGATTGTTTTCTCCAGGTAATTATATTGGAAGTTGGCCGTATGCTTATTCCAATCTGTAAGGATTATATGCGATGATTTCCAAGGTACCTACATGAATTTTCTATGCTTTATAACAATTTTTTATGGAATAATTATTTTTCAAAAGGTAAAATAAATTATATTTTTAAATTAATGTAATTTACCTTTATGCTTAAAATGTTATATTTTCAATAAAAGTGTTTTCCATAGGCTTTCATGTTTTTAATGAACTAATAGTTTCCTTTATTTTTGTATACCTTACCAAGATTCTGTTCTCATCCTAAGTTTTAATTTTTTTAACAATATTTAAGGGAGAAGAGATACAAAGATGAGATCAAGGGGATAATTGTGAAGATTGATCATGAAATGAAACCATATTTTATTTTAAAAAGTGTTTTTTGTTAAAAAAATTGATATTGAGTAGAAGTGTCTACTCTATAATATTTGAGTTGTTAAGTATAAGTTATGGACTAAATCTATAAAACTATAAATCTGAAAATATAAACAATTTGAAAGAAAGTAATTTCTTGAATAAAACTCAATATTTTCTAATTTTTAAGGTCGAGGCCTTATACATAAACAACCGATCTATAAGTGAGCAACGTAATATCCCACTATTGTCTTCATAACTAGTAATATTTTTAGACATATCATACATAATAACTTTCATAATAACCTTGGGAAAGAAAACATAATAAAGGGTGATCTCAAATGCTTAGTAAGGGTAAAAAAGGGAGATATCAACATACCATGAGCATAAGTGTATGAGAACATGATAATGACATTTGGAAACCATACCCTACATACCATAGATCATAAAATTGAGTCATGGAACAAATCTTGGCAGTTTATAAGACATTAATCATAAAGGAATCAAAGAAAAAGAGTCATTATAACTAAAAATTATAATAAGACATATATTTATGACATACACATAATCATAGAAAATATTATGTCAAGGATACCCACCAAGACATTCATAACATTTTAGGATTGGTCTAACCACCAGTACACCTACTTTAGGCTTAAGATAACCTATTATGTAACCTCTTTTGAGCATGGGATAACCTCTCTTGTGCCCTCTTTCAGGCTTGGGATAACCTCCCGTATACCCTTTGAGATCATATAACAGTAATCACTACCCAATGCATTTGAGAGAGATATAGGCCCCACCCGTCACATAATGAAAATAATACATATGTGTACCATAATATTATAAAACATTCATCATATCAAAATCCATGAAATGAAATGGGTTTTATAATCATTTTATCATATTAAACTATATTGAAATGAAATGGGATTCATAATCATTTCATCACTTAATCAAAGCATACCCATATAAAAAAGTGGGGTTCATAATCATTTTATCATGGTATAACCAATGGAATAGAAACAAGTTTTATAAAAATATTGTCATGATAAAAATAAACCATTCATAGAGAGAATATGAATGGTATCCTTGAATCATATCCCCAGTAAATCAGAATTAACATCAAAGGATGTAATATTAGATGGAAAATGATTTTGAATGAAAAATCACTTGGATTGTTTCGTGAGGAAAATATACTTTCATTTAAAATTACTTTTTTTTTAAAATTAAAAATTCATAAAATATTGTTCAAATCCTTTTATTTTAAAATAAACTTGAAAATTTATAAAGGAAACTACAAAAACTATTTAAAACATTTCTTGAATAAATTATCCTTTCCACTTTGATTTTTTTAAAACATTAAAAATTTTCAAAATAGTTTTCTTTGAAAACAACCCTTGATACTGATAAATAAATATTTAAAACATTTATTGTTTGTGATGGTGGAAAATTATGTACATTCCATACACATTTAAAAAAATATTCCTTTCACATTTTGGTAAAATCCAAACGAGATTTGTTTGTAAAAAGACATGAATATTCCTTCCATTTTTTTAGAAAGTAAAAAATGGTTAAAAATGTATTTAATAAATAATTTTGAGAATGATAATATTTTTAAAACATTTTCAGAAAACATAATTTTTGGAATAAAAATAATTTTCGACCGAAGAGAGAAATAAAATCATATTTTATTAAAAAGATTATTTTGAAATCTTGAGTACATAAAGAGAGGAAAATAAAGTTAAATTTTTACCCTCATGAAATAAACACAGGAGAATAAAAGACATGCATTTATTTAGAGATAGATCATAATATTTCATCATTGGAACCATAATCATGAATAATCCCAATAAATGATGAGATTATAACATAAAACCCTTACCACTTTGGTAACTTTGAATCATAAGTGCCATGAAATAATAAAATTAAATGTAACTTATAATATAATTATAATAAGTAAATTAATGATATTACATGTCAAATGGGATGTATATACACATAATAAAATAATATAGGTGCATAACATAATATATGTCTCAAAGAAGGTAAATCGAGATAAACTTCCCTTACCGATTTGGTAACTTTTGAATAAAAAACCACATAAAATAGAGACCTTAAAATAGATATGTAAATAACCATAATTATATTTATTTTCATAATAAAATAAATTCATGTATATTATATACACAACATAAAATAAATAGGTGGTGAATATGGATGGCGTCTCACAAATTTAAAAATTGAGGAAGAAATCTTTTACCTTCAGTCTCAAATTCCTTTGTAGACATTAAAATATCCAATATAATAGAAATAAGTTTTTTATATATATATTACAGAACCAAAATTATATATATCTTACCATATATTATTTAATTATGAACTTTTATCACCCATTTATTAACAATTCTATGTTAAAGTCATGTTTTAGGTAACAACTGATTTGTTTTTCGTGTATGTTTTAATTTGGTATTTTCAGTCCTCTTAATTTGATCATGGTTCTATAATATAAAAAATGTTAACCATGATATAAATACGATATATATTCATAATATATTTATTTATAGTAATTTATAAAATTTAGAGATGTAAAGTGAAATACACCGTTCATGGAGATGGTAGGTCGCACGTATGCATAAACACTGTTTCCATTTTCTCAATAGATTCAAAGAAAGTAAGGTAAATAATATTTTACCATTAAAGAATAATTTTTATTTCATATTTATCACATATTTATATTTAAAACTATCCTTATTACCTTCTTTGTAAAGTGTAAGTGAATAACGAATCACATCGCTTCATGAGGCTATAGTCCTCCGTACACATGAACGATGTTATCATATTCTAAAAAAATGGAAATTAGGAAGGAATATGTGATATCATGATTATAAAAGAATAATAATAGTATAAATATAATATATAAACAATAAATATATCATTATATCCACCTGTGATAGGTGGTGATGGAAAAGGAACAACATCAGTTCATGAGGCGATAGTTCGTTATAGACACAAATGGTGATTTCGTAACCCATTTAATGGAAGAAGATATGGATATAGGTTATGTGCTTAATATAAAAACATATAATTATATGTAATATATTTATATTTTTATATCATCACACTTTATTAATAATTAAAGGAGGTGGAGGAAGAAATAAAATAAAGCACTCGGTTAGGGACATTACCTCTTCTTCAGGTAACTTCTATTGGTTTTCACAAAAAGCCTTCCTAGGTTGTATTTATGTCCAAAATAAGGAATATAGTATGAGATGATATAATTAAGAAGGTTATTTTTTCCATTATTTTCCAAACAAATGTGTTTTTTAAGTGTGAAGAGAATATGAGATGGGGTGGCCTTTTATAAGTGAGGTGAGTGACACACTTGTAATGTTTGAAAAGAAAAATGTGTACCCACATTTTTTACATTAAAAAGTATATAAAATGGGAAATTATAGACCCTAAAAGAGATAAGGTCTATATATGTCTAGAAAATGGGGTTTTAAAAAGTTTTGGGTAATTTTTAACCCTTATCTTTCTAGTTTAGCCCTCGGTAAACACATTCTTCCTTAACCACAATATATATTTTTTACTATTTTTACTATTAATTATGGTAAAAATTAATTTTAACTTATTATATAATATAAATTATTATGATTAATAATATTGAATACATTTTTCCAAATTACATTCACATAATTAAAAAAAATTAATTTAAATTTAATCCCATAGACGCGACGAGAAATTGAGTTTTCAAAGAGAAAATGTTCAAAAGTTTACAATCTTTTTATATCAAAATTCAGTATAAAATTAATTAAAATGACCTAAATTGGACTAATATAAATATTATTGAACTAATTTTACTTTTAAAACATCTTAAAACAATTTTAAAAAAATTAAAAAATTTAATATATATGACAATTCTTAACAAAAACCGATATTTTTCACCATTCACTAAAAAATTTATCTTTTCAGTAAATTATGAAAAATTCACTCTAAGAAAATTTTGAAATTTAAATATCAAAAATTAACTTTACTTTGGAAAATAAATTTTCTAAAATTGGTAAAAATTACTTTAATTATTTTTTCACATAATGCAATAAAAACATTTTTTTTGTGAAAATGGTATTTAAAAAACATATAAAGACTTTTATAAAAATTAATTACCATTTTATAAATATTTTTTATTTATATAAAACCATTATAATTAATATTTAAAAATTAGTTATTACTATTCATATTTCTTTTAATGGCTAGGTTATAAAAGTCGCATTTAAATAATAATATTAATAATATATCATGTTTTGTTAAAACTTAATATCACATGTAACATAAGCTAAACTTAGTGTTGTGTGTAACACAAGATTAAATTGGTGTTTCATGTAATGAAAAATATTGATAAGATAAAATTTATTTGAAAAATATATTTTACAAAATCTCGGGGTGTTACATGATATCCCTGTATATATTGTATCCTAAGAATGTGATCTCCATGTCCTTCCCATACATGTTGTGACACGTGTGACTATTTTTTAATAAAAATTGAACCAAGATAATTACCTATAATTCTCATAGATTCCATGTAGACATAATAATTAAATTGAAAAAATCTCTATTTTTTAAACTAATCATTCAAGAATAACATCACAAATAATATAATGTTCTTTTAGTACAAGGATATTCACTCTTAAAGGCAATTTATTAACACTTGATTTATAAACTACCGCTAAAAAATTTAATTAAAAATTACATACTTATCAGAGTTGTCTTCATTAAACCACCTATAAAATATTTTTTTAATTATTAATTAACGATGGTTTCAATAAACCACTAATATTTATTTTAACATAAATCCTCGATGATTCTCCCTCCTTCCCTGTTCACTTTTTCCTAGTTCTTCCCCTCCCCATCATCACTTATAAATGATCCCTACTTGATCCTATGATACCAATTGTTTTCTGAGTTTACCATCTCCTATTTTCCAAGTTCCATAGTCGTGATAAACTATACACTCATCCCCTCCTCCCTACCCCATTTTAATGTTTTCTTTTGGTGGTCTTGGGATATCATGCATCCATCCTAGACTCCCTACAACATCCCTATTTGTTTCACTGCCAATGTTTATTGTCTTGGGATATCATGGTATTGGGATATTATATTTGATGTGCATGAATAGTCTATAATATTTTTAAAAATTAATTGTGATTATTTCATTAAAAATATTTAAGTAGAAGAAATATGCATGAATTTCTTAGTTGTAACTATTACTAAAAAATTTTTGATTAAAAAATTGTTTTAATTTAATAAATAATTATATATATATATATTCATTCATTATTTTTAACTTGTGGATACTTTATTTGATCTAATAAATTCATCTAAAATTATACATCAGTTTTTATAAGCACTGGTATTGTTTGTTTTATTTAGTAATTTTAGTTTATTAATAAGAGTACCTTTGAGATTTATTTGGTCTTCAAAGAGTTAGAGTATGAAGTTATAATGTATTTTTATTGTTCATAAATGAATTGGGGTTTAGTCTCCTATATTATCTTGTTTCTCTTCCTTAGTTTCTTTTTAGGATGATGTAGTTATAAATGAACTTTACATTATGGATTCAAAGGATCTTTCAAAATTTCTTAGATCTTCAACTCACCAATTTTTTAAGGATGATGTGATATATTTTAATCCCACTATTATAGAGTCAATTATATTAGGTGATAAATTTTATTATCACTTATAAAAAATTTCATAAAAGGGTATCTTTATTATATATTATTTAGTGTTGATAACCACACATTTCTCAATGATAAATAATCATGAAGAGAGGCTGAATTTTGTTAATGCTAAATAAGCTTTGAAAAAAGTCCCTTTTCTCAGCATTTAGCACTATAAAGGGTCACCTTATTTAACTCAATACATCCATTCTTCTTTCCATCTTCTTCCTCTTTGCAATACATTGCACCAAACCACTATTTCATCTTTGTGTTTCTCAATTTTCTTCATCAAATCAATATAACAACCTTTGTATAAGACATTTATTTTCTATTTTTATGTTGTGTTTTTTTTATAAAAACATTCACCATTTTCGAGTTATTAAATATTTATTGGATATGTGTGTGTGTGTATATGTATGTATGTATGTATTTAGATTCACACACCACCCTACACACACACATTCTATCTCTATCTCTCTCTCACACACACATATATATATATATATATGTGTGTGTGTGTGTTGTATATATATATATATATATATTTGATTTATGCACAAACATACTGATTTATACACACACATACACATGCACATGTTATATATGTATATATACATATTAAAATTTATTCACACACACACATATAAATATACATGTGTTTATATTTATGCACATGTGTGTGTGTGTATGTTTTTTTATTTATGTTACTTGTGTATCCTATATAATATATATATATATATGTGTGTGTGTGTGTGTATATCTATATATTTTATAATATTTATATATATAAATATTGATATATAACACACAAATACAAAACATATAATTAAATTTATGTTTATGTATATATAAAATATATTTTCAATTTTTTTATGTATATAGACTAATAAAATAAATAAAATTCACGATGGGATTTTAACATCAGTTATAAAATAATCGATGTTGAAAATATTTTTAAAGTTTATTATATAATTATTGACATTGAAAGCCTAAAAATAAAATTTTTTCACTGGTTATGACAAAAACAACACGAAATCTTTGTTTATAACATCAAGTTTTCTAAAAAGTGATACTAAAATCGTTTTAAAAAATTAAAATGCATGAATCTCATTTTCCTCCCCATTTTGAAAGACCCTCAATTTTTAAACTTTAGACACGAATCTTGATGACCTCACTTAATATTTTATTATCACCCCACTACTACCATTCCATAGGCTTTCCACCATAGGGTGATAATTCCTTCATATTCATTCTATTGTTCTACCATAATTGTGCTATCAGTTCACCGCTTTTCATTCCCCATCTCAAATTTTTAAGTCCTCAATCACTATTTTCATTTTTTAATGATTTCTTTTTATTTTTGGTATAATTTTTTTAGAAATCATAATTATTTAAAAAATCATTTTATATTACATTAACAAAATTTGGATGATGTATTTTCAGTGAAAATTTATTTATTTTTTAATTTATTTAGATAACACTTTTTATATATTTATATTTAGGTGATTTTTTTGTTAAAATTAATTGTTTTATTAGATGAATGTATAATTATTGTATAAAAATTACATAAATATGTTTATATAAATATATATATAAACTAATAGGTTTCTAATCATAGATTAGTGATTAATCAAAGCAGTGTAATATTAAAGTAACCATGAAACCCAAGAACACTATACCATTGAAACTAAAATCATATATAAGATGGAAATGAATAATTTGTAAATTAATACCTTAATATTACACTATAATTTCATTTGTAAGATTTTTTAATAAGATCCCCAAGGAACAACCAAAAGTTTCTTCGCTATGAGGTGTATCCTTGAATTTCACCAAATCACCCAAACACTTTAGGTAGGACCTTCTTATTCTTCATGATATACTAGTACCTTAGAACCAAAGAAGAAAGAAAGAAGAGGGAATATTTTTGACCAGTGACTAATTTTAGAGATCTCACACACACTAATATATCCTTATATAGGCTATAAGGATTATCCCAAGCCATGAATTTACATGTACATTTCATAAATTTATGAGTAAAAGCTTAAGTTATATCCCATGTAACTCTTGACCAATAAATCTTCTTCCCATTTAATTTTATGAAATTACTTATTAATTTTAGAAAATGTGTTTTATATTTGAACATTAACTCATTATCATTCATATTTCTAAGTACTTCATGTATGTGATAAATGAATAAAACCATTAGATTCATGGAACTATGACTCAAACACATTTTGAAATATGACATGCCCAATAACCAGCATACAAAATCTCAATTTCATAAAAGACGATATGATAATAAGACTAAACATAATTTTTTTCTTAGGGTGTGTCATACTATAGAACACACTATATTGTATTATATAATACATGGATTTAAGGAATATTCCTTTTAATCTACTACATACACTAAAGCCTAAAAGTCTTTCATTCCTTTTCACCTTATATCATATTATATATTCTAACTTTGTGGAATAATATTAAAAAATAGTTTAGATATTTTCCAATTTTTTTTGGAAATATATAATTAAATTCATCTTATATTACATTTTATTCATACCTCATGAAATCCAAATCCAAAAAATTATTTTGGATAAAACTATAAAGAACTTTTAGAACTATTCTCTAAATCAAACTCAATCCCCATTCAATCGATCACAAAGTGTGACCCCACATGCATTTGTAGCATTAGAAACAAATTTGAATAACTTGATCCATAAATGTAAGAAAATAGTGGCATCATGATAATAATTAATACCACTCAAGAAAAGAAAGAGATCTGGAGAGATCACCATCAAACACATGTATCTCTGTACCCTTGTACAACATATGGATCACATGATAGCATGAATTTTCAAAAGTTACTTCTATTCATAACATCAAGTGACCATGGTACATAGTGTATGCCAATCCCATATATCCCAATTAAACATTCTAAAATTTGAGTATATATTGACCAGGTTGATTAATACATCACATATCATTCATCTAGCAGATGAGCACATCATATGTACCTTATCCAAGTAGATAAGCACACCATATATAACTTCTAAGTATGACTATATATTTCATTATTCTATCTCAATCGAGGGTCCAAATTTCATAATTGTCATATGAGAGGAAAAGTACCATCTTTATTAATCTCCAACCAATGATATGATCAACAACATACCTAACCACTTCTAAATAGCTAATCCACAATGCTTGCATAAGAAAGGCATAAAAGTATAAAGGTTCTTATTCTAGGAATACCACCAACCTCCAATGCATGGATTCTAAATATTATAAATTCATCCTTGGTATACCAAATACATAGTGTATGACACTCTATCTAGTATACATTATGGGATATCCAGTGCACAAAACACTTTTATTCCTCATGAGTATATTTTTATCTTGATATAAGAATCCTACTCATGCTAACTTTAACATTTCACCATAACCTATAATACTCCATGATTGACATCAGTTAAAGATAACTAAAATTCATACTTTGAGTGGTTAATTATCATTAAAATTCATGTAATATATATATATATATATGAAACCATTATAAAAGAGAAATAAAGTGTATATTTCTTATTATATGATACATTTTATATTATTAAACTCTTTTAATAATACTTAACAAAACCCTATATAAAAACCCATATAATGTATTATATAATATAGATTTATAGACCATCCTTATGTTTTCTGTATATTATAGGGTTTTGTTAACTTATTACAACTTTATATAATTCCTACCACATCTCTATGTGACCATTTGATTAAGCCCTCCCAATAAAACTTTTAGTGAGTAACATCTATGAAGTAAGTTAGTTTTCATAACAGTGAGACTTAGGAATCATATTCCTAATGTTCATATAAATAAAAATATTCAAACTCCATAAAGAAAAATTCAATTTTACAGTGATAATAACTTCTATTTCCTACTTAAAACTTGTTTAAGTACATCACCATCATTCTTAGAACACTTTCATCAAACTTTTTCCTTGAAATCTATTGGTAACTAATGTAACTCTTTACCTTATATATTTACCAACATATCTTAAACATTTTAGGATATAAAGTGAAATTCACACTTTCATGAAAACTAATTTAATTTTTTACATTGTTTCTTTACCATCATTTATTTAACCTTTTAGGATATCTAATGAAATTCACTAAGAACTTTGATTTGTATAATATTTTATTTGTTTACTTTGAAATTTTTAAGACCAAATATACTCTCATTAACCTCTTAGACACTTTATTTTATTTAGAATATAATGATAAGATAAAAAATGTAACACTCCAAGATTTTAAAATAATAATATTATATTAAATAGTATATAAGATAAGAAACACTAAGCTTAAATGACCTAGAAAATATATTATTTAAATATGACCATTATAACATAACCATTAAATTGGAGGGTATGAATAAAATTAACATATTTATAAAATATATATGAAAGTAATACCAAATAAAAATTTATTGATAAATTATTAGTAAATAATCACTTAATTTTTAGTAAATTCATTTTATACTTCAAAAATATGTTTTCTTCAAAAATGATTTTTATTTCTTTTTTGAGAAAACAATATTAGTAATTTTTTCCACTTTTATAAAATTTATTTGAAAAATTAACTTCTTTTTTTAAGTCATAATATGAAAATTAACTTATGGTAAATTTTATTATTTTTCTAAAAAGTTTTATTTTTTAATGAATAATGAAAAATACCGTTTTTATTGAAAACTTTTTTTAAATGCACAATGTCTTTCCATTTTAATTAATTAAAATAATTTTTAATAATTAATAATTTAAATTAAATTTATAGATAATATATATAAATATATAAATTTAAATCTATGAAATGATGATCACTAGTCATATAGTTAATGTAAGATCATCTTATGCTTTAAAATTGCATCCCTTAAAAAACTATTTTTCGACACGTTTTTTTGGTTTATTTTTAAATTAAATTCCACCAATTATGTGAATTGAATTTGATAAAATGTATTATATATTTAGAATAATCATAATTAATATTAGGTAATAAGGCCAACTTATGTTTTTTTCATAATGAATAATAAACAGTAAAAATAGTTTACCGTGATTAAGGGTAAAACATGTTTACTGAGGGTCAAATTGAAGAGATAAGGGTTATACTGACTTAAAAACTTATCTAGTTTATTTTAGTTGGAAATATTTAGACCCTATATCATATAATTTATATAAATTTATCATTTTTGAGACATATGTCCAAGATTTTCACATTTATAATACTTTATGTAAAGAAAAGAAAAAATGTAAATTTCTTTCTTTTAATAACTATAATATTTTGTGATAGGGGAAAAATAACCTAGGTAATTATATAAATATTAATTTTTAATATAAACTTTTATAATAATAATTTATTTATAATTTTTAGTAATAAAATAATTACCTTAAATACTTATGCAATGCCGACATAATAATCATTTAATTAAAAGGAAAAATAAAAAAATGAATTTAAAAATATTAAAAGTAATATAAGTTGAATAAATTATATTTTTACAATTTTTTTTAGATAATTAGAACATTTTAGGGATTTTTTAAAGTTATATATTCTAATTCCATCCTTGTATTGATGTTTTTAAAGTCAAATTTCATGAATAGTGTTAAAATTGACATTAATAATATTTTATGAAAAAATAATGTTTTATTAAATGATTTAAAATTAATAAAAATATTATATTCATCCAAGTAAATTTTAAATGTTTTATAATATCAACCATGGTCCATTTATGGTATTTTTATCCTTTTATAGTAACTTTCTTGAGTAAAAACCTTAATACCTCGGTAATTGTCTAAAAGGGCTAAAAGGGGTTAAAATAAAAAGATAAGGGAGAAAAAATCACCTAAACTTGTCTATTTTTTATTGGATGATAGGATTTAGAATAACAATAATATTTTCCTATAATAATATCAAATTATAACCATTTTAATATCAAAATTTATTTAAATTAATTTAACACTGTAAGAAATTCCAAGAGTTCCCCTCTTCTCTCTTATAAAAGGTCCCTTCTATCCTATTTTATTCATACTTAAATAGAAATTTTGTATAGAAAATACCCAATAAAATAACCTAATTACATCCCTAAAAACTTCTTATAGGAATTATTTTGATCATAAAACCATCTTAGGAAATATTTTGGTGAAAACCTAAAGTGGTTATCCAAAGAAGTGGTGTCATTCTTAACCTAGTGTTTTTGTTTTATTTCTTCTTCCACATCCTTAAAATATTATTCAACCATTTTGATATAATAACATTAGTATATATTATATAATTTTATGATGTTATGTTAATTTTATACCCTATATCCATCTCCACTTAAATTAAATGGGAAAATAAATCATTGTTCATGTGCATAGTGGACTACTGCCTCACGAACTGATGTAATTCATTTACCATCGCTACCACTCACAGTTGGGTGCAATGATGGATTTAATATATATATATATTTATATAAATTAAATATTTATCATTTTGGAAATATAATATATAAAATAATTTATTATCTTTCCAATTATTTAAAAATGATAACTTTGTTCGTGTGTATGTGTGGATTACCACCTCCACGAACAAATACAATTCATTTTTATTAACCACATGAAATAAATGATATACATAATTTTATTAAAAAAATAATATGATATTTATTTTATAATTATAATCATTTAAATATAAAATAATACTTATGTTCTTTCCATTATGATCGTTGGAAAATGGAAATATTATTCATGCGTACATACGACTTACCATTTATATGATTGTAACGTCGTTCATTTTTCATATCCGTAATTCATGGTTTGTTTAAAAATTATAGTTTATGTATAAAAATGATAATTATTTCATGATTTATATTCTGGATATGATGGAATAATTACCACTTTTAATATATTCAAATTACTAAAGTCATTTCCGACATATGAACTGAATATCGTCAAAAAATCCGACATGAACTTAATCAATTAAGAAATTAAAAATAACTTGGTATTAAATAAAATATAAGGAATTATAAACATGAAATTTTTTGTTAATAAATTAAATAATTAATATATTTTTATTATTCAAGAAGATAAATAACATATGTGATGAGTCATACCTAAGGTAAGGGATTTCATCTCTATTTTCCTTTATTGAGGCATATTTTATTATCATGAACCTAATTTATTTTATGTACCGAAATGGATTTTTTTGAATTATGTTTTATTTCCACTTTTTTGTGTGGATTTAAATTTCTTATGCATAATCACTTCATTGATTGATTCTCACTTCAACATTATGATCATTTTAAGGGTTCTTCATCTCAAATTGTCTTCTTTGGGACATTTGTTATGTTATACACCTATCTTGTTTTATAAGGTGAATATAATTTACATTTGATAAGATGTATCATTGTTCTATTTATTTTCATGTTATTTAAATATTTATTTTAAGTTATTTCTTTCATGGGGATTATGATTCAAAAGTTACCAAAGCGGTAAGAGTTTATCTCATTATATCATCCTAATCCGAGATTGTTTATGTTTAATTATCAATTGGGTGAATTATATGATATTTTTATCTTAAAGAAAATGAATTTTATTCTCATGTGTTTATTTATTATAATTATATGTTTTCCATTCATTTTTGACTCCTTAAATACTCACGATAATAAAACTATGTTTTTAAAGAAAACTGATTTTTTTTCTACTCGGTCGTGAATATTTTTCTTCCATATCCATATTTTCCTTAAAATATTTTAAATTTTATTTCTTCCATTCTATATTGATTTATTGAATACATTTATACCCATATATTATTTTTAAAAAATGATCTAAAAGGAATTTTCCTGTCATTTTTCAAATGAGGCACTTTTTGTATTTTTTTATATAAGTGTGAAAGAAATGTTGTATTTTAACTTATTATGAATGAATGGAATTTACCACAATAATCTGTACTAAATTATTTTAATCATACTTTACAAGTTTATATGATTATTTTAAAAGAAAATATTTTTTTCCTAATATTCTGATTTTTTTTGTTTTTAAGAGTGATTTTCAGATTGAAAATGCTATTTTCCTCAAGAATAATTTTAATGTTTTTTATGGAATTTATATTAATCAATGAAAAAACCCTTTATTTTAATCATATTAAACTGATAATATTTTTTAATTTTACCATCCTTATTCTTTCTCCAAATGGGTTATGATCAATTTTATCCAGGGAAATATTAGCATTTCATATGCTAGTTTTCTAGTTCAAATGTTTATATTTATTATATATTGAATTGTTATTCTCAACTTTTATATGATGAATTAATTAGACTTATAAAGTTATGGTATAAGATTTTTATATCTCCTAGATGTATAAATAGATCTCATGAGACAAACTAGTTTGGGTATTTGGTTGAGGCCTTATCCATTTATGTAATATTTCTTAGAATGAGGTCTTGATGATATATTTATGATGTATGGAATTATGAGTTACATAATTATGAGATTAATTATTAATTTAAATGTGGTTATTTTAATGTTACAATATCTATTTGTGATTTTTAATATCATGTGATTATTTATATGGCATTATTTGATAATCATTTATTCATTCCATATTATCCTTTATGCTCAAGTTATTGATTAAATGACATGTGTTTTATGTTATTACCTATGAAATATTAATTATTCCTTATTTATTAATGATATATTCCATGGTATTTAACCCTCAATGATCATCTGATCTCACCCTTATTTTGTTTCCTTTCCCTAGAATACGAAGAATAAATATTTGAATGAGTTTAAGGATGCATAATATTTACTTTCACAATGTTTTTTATTTTATGTTTTCAAATGTAATGTGAGATTCAAGTATGTATATAGGTTAACAGTAATATTAAATTATTCATTCATTTAGGATATATTTACTTTCATATAGTTCGAATATAATAAAGTAACCACCAGATATGGGCTACTAAGGTTGGGTTCTTTATAGTTGGTATTAGAGGAAGTATAGTAGAAACCTTTTGAATTAGATTTAATGAAACATATATTAGGAAACATAACCCTATGATTGACATTGAGGATAAGTATAAGTATAAGATAACATCCTAATGTTTTGTTAAGGAATATATTATATTATTTTCCTAGAAATAGTCTCTATTTGGATACTACAAGTGGACATGGTTTTAGCAAAGATGCATCTTGGGGTAATAACTTCAAAAAGAGTTGTTCAAGTATATCTCAACCATTATTTTGGTGCACAATGAGTTTTACATTACTACACACCATGTATAACACTACAAGAGGATATTCTTGGGTTAATACACATTTTCTTTATAAACCATTATGATGAATGAGAGAATAGAACCTTTGGAAACCTTTGATATTCCATAGTGATATGAGATAAACCTAAAGTGTATTGGGTTGATATGTATAAGTATAATCATAAATTTAATGTCATAGATATCCCTTTTGAGTTTTTATGTGATGGGGTTTTATCATGATTAAGGATATTTTGAAATAAATTTATGGGAATACGACCCTTTGGTTTAGTATATATTATCGTGAAAAGGTTATTTGAGGAATAATGATTTTATATTTTGTGTATATAAGTTTAAAGGTATTGATAAACATAAGGTTTTATATGATATCTGATGATTAAGTTTATTTTTAAGGATTTCCACCATATTTATGGGGATTTCATAAGAATTATATTAATATAGTTTTAGTAAAAAGGAAAGTCTGTCACATCTGGTAAGGTTTTGGGGCTTGAAACTACAAACAATGAGCGACATGGGTCCATCAAATACCACTAGAATTTATGATTTATAAGTCCATGTGACATTTTAAATGATTTTATGGATAAATATTAAGTTGATTTTGGGAATCATATTATGGGATCTAATCTTTTTGAATTTTTGGGATTTTGAAGTAATTTATGATAGTTCATGAGATGTTTTATTGAGTTGAGGTATATATAACCTTTAGGTTTAACATAAAGTATAATTTGGGAAGAATTTTATTATGATTATTGGGATTTAATCTAAAGAGTTTTTAGGATAAATACTTATGGAATGGCTTAAGTTGAACTTTGGGTGTTACTATTGAGCTTTTAGAGATTAATGTATTATATTGGATTACATGTGCTAACTATTTTGGGATTGTTAAATATTTAGAGATAGGCATAAAGACGTGTCAATATTTTATATACTTTATGATCTATTAAAAGTTAATTTTTTCTTTAGGCATAAAAAATCATCTTGGATATTCATTTCTTGGAGTAATAAATAAAGAGGAAATTGATCGAAGCACAAACAAAGGATGAAATTGTGATTATGAAATAAAATATATCAAGTATATTTTATATTTTTTTCTATATTGACTATAAAATAATCCCTCAACTTTAGGAAAAGTATCTCAAAATAAAAATGTTATACATTTACCTTCATTTCAAATGAATTCATGGTCTTTTCAACCATCACATATTTATGAATTTTTGGTTGTTAACCTTTTCCGGACCATGTTCTCTATCACTCTCTATTATTCCTTGGGAGTTATTTTTCTCATCCATGTCCATATTTTCACTTTCCATTAATATTATTATATTTTGAAACATAGTTTTTTGACCTTCATATTTTTCTTTCCCACTTTTTAAGATGAAGTTTTATTAACCCATTTATGATGTTGGTTTTCCGAAAAGTAATTTTCAAATGTCAAAACCATGATTTCTATGCGCAAGTTAATATTGTAGGGACACAATTTATTAAAGGTGAGAAGAATTTAATACCCTAATATTTTAAAAGAATAATATTATGTTTGATGGTGTATATGACACGCAACACCAAGCTTAAACGACCAGTGATATATATTATTTAAATATGACTATTATAAACTAGCTCTTAAATTGGTAGATATGAATAGGATCAACTTCATTATGAGATATATATTAAATTACTATTTAATATAAATGTATTGATAAATTTATATTAAATAATTACTCAATTCTTAGTAAAGTCAATTTAATCTTCAAAAATATGTTTTATTCAAAAATTATTTTTTATTGGTTTTTTTTAAAAAAATATAATTTTTTTTTTCAATTTTAGAAAATTTATTTGATAAAATGAATTTCATTTTTAAAGTCAACATATGTAAATTATATTAGGGTGAATTTTTGGGATTTTTAATATTTTCAAATGCATAATGTCTTTCCATTTTAATTAATTAAAATAATCTTTAATAAAATATCATTAAATGAAATTTATAGATTATATATCTAACTATATGAATTTAAATCCATAAAATTATGATCACTAGTCATATATTTAATGTAATATCATCTTATTCTTGAAAAATTCATTCCTTAAAAAACCATTTTTTGAAACGTTTTGTGGGTTTATTTTTAAAATAAAAATTTCCACTTCTATGAATTGAATTTGATAAAATGGATTAAATATTTTGAATCAGTATAATTAATATTAACCAATAAGGTTAACTTAATTTTTGGTCATAATTAATAGTAAAAATAGTAAATATTTGTCGCTATGGTGAAGGGTAAAACAAGTTTATTAGGGGTTAAACAAAATAGATAAGGGTTATAATGACACGAAAACTTGTCTATTTTCTATTGGATGGCCATATTTCGACCCTATATAATATTAGTTCTATAAATTTCCATTTAAGATCCATATTTCCAGGATTGTGACCTTTATAATACTTTATATAAAGAAAATCCAAAAATGCCACTTTCTTACTTTTAATAACAATAAAATTTTTGTAACAGGGATCAAAATGACCTATATCCAGTTATAAATATTCATTTCAAATCTAATTTTTTTTATCATGATAACTTATTTCTAATTTTTAGTAATAAAATAATTACCTTAAATGCTTATGCAACGCCGACACGATAAGTATTTAATTTAAAGGAAAATAAAATAAATGGTTTTAAAAATATTAAAAGTAATATAATTTAAATAAGTTATTGCACTAATTTATTTTATATAAAATGATAAAAATTTAGGTATTTTTTTAAATGTATATATTCTAATTACATACTTTTCTTGATGTTTTTAAATTTAAATTAACTGAATAGTGTCAAAAATGACATTAATAATATTTTATAATAAATAATGTTTTACTAAATGATTTAAAATTACTAAAAATATTATATTTGTCCAAGTGAATGGTAAATGGTTTATATTATCAACCATTATACATTTATGGTCCTTTTTTCCTTTTATAGTAACTTTCTTGACCCATAAAGAATAAAAACCTTAATACCTCGGTAATTGTAAAAAAGGGTTAAATGGGGATAAAACAAAAATATAAGGCTAAAAACATCACCTAAACTTGTATAATTTTTATTTTATGAGAGTATTTTGAACCAAAATTATATTTTTCTATAATATTCTCAATTTGGATCCATTTGAATATGAAAAGTAATTTATATTAATTTTGAGCATTTTTGTTTTATTTCTTCTTCCACCACCTTAATTTTTTTAAACCATAATTATATAATAAAATAATAATATATAATATATTGATATATTGTTATGTTAATTTAATACACTATATCTATCCCATATTCCATCAAATGGGAAAAGATATTGTCGTTTGTGTGTACGGCGGACTACCGCCTTGCAAACCAATGTAATTCATTGACCATCACCACTACTCATGTATGGTTTTAATGATGGATTTAATATATATATATATATATATATTTAATGACATATATATCACTCTGTATAAATAACATCTCATATCATTTCTTACCTTTCCATTCATTTAAAAACGATAATGTCGTTCATGCGTACGTGTGGATTACCACCTCCATAAAGTGATGCGATTTGTTTTTCATAACCACATCACATGAATGATATATATAAGTAAATTTAAAGAAATTATATGATATTTATGTTATAATTATAATTGTATAAATAAAAAATAATACTTATTTTTTTCCATCATGAATGTTGAAAAATGGAAATGTTACTCATGCATACGTATGATTTTCCATCTCCATGATTGTAACATAGTTCATTTTTCATAACCAAGCAACATGGTTGTTTTAAAAATTAAAATTTATGAATAAAAATTGTAATTATGACATTATTATTATTTTGGATATTATGGAACAATGAAATCTTTTACCATATTCAAATTACCGAAGTCATTTTGGACATATGAACTGAATATCATCAAAACACCCGACATGAACTTAATTGATTAAGTAATTAAATATAAAATGGTATTAAATAAAATATAAGGAGTAATAAACATAAAAATGGTTCTTAATAAAGTAAATAATTAACATAATTTTATTATTGAGGAATATAAATAACAAACGTGATGAGTCCGACCCGAGGTAAGGGATTTCGTCTCGATTTTCCTTCATTGAGGAACATTTTATTGTTATTCACATAATTTATTTCATATGGTGTATATAATTCCACTTTACATGTTATATCATGAATAATTCATACTCAATGTTATTTTAAAGTTTCAATTTAAATTATTTCATCCAAGGGGATTTTACTTGAATGATACCAAGTGGTAAGTGTTTCACAACTCAATTTTATTTCATTTGGTTATATCACTTATTAATTGATTATATTATGTAAATATTATGTGTGAAATATAATTTGATTTTGATTTATATCATATTCACTATTTTTTTGGATTTAGTTTTTTTACACATAATCCCTTCATTGGTTAATTCTCACTTCAACATTATGATCACTGTGAGGGTTCTTTTTCTCAAATTGTCTTCTTTGGGATATTTGTTTTTCTATACACATATCTTCTTATATGAGGTGTATATACTTACCATTTGATAATATATATCATTATTCAATTCATTTTAATGGTATTTAAATATTCATTTTATGTTATTCCTTTCATTGGGATTATGATTTAAAATTTACCAAAATTGTAAGGCATTATCACACAATCTCATCATTATTTGTAATTTTTTATGTTTATGTCTTCATTGGGAATTATATGATTTTTGTATCTTAAAAAAATCATTCTTCTTATCCTATGATTATTTATGGAAATTATATGTTTTCCTTTCATTTTACACTCCTTAAATACTAAAAAAACTAGAATCAAGTTTTTAAGAAAAATCAACTTTTATTTCTACTTAGTCAGGAATCTTTTTCTTTCATATCAATATTTTCATTAAAATATTTAAATATATTTTTACCATTATCCATCGATTAATTAAATAAAATTTTACCCATGTTTTAATTTTAAAAAATTGTTTAAAAGGAATAATCTTGTTATTTTTTGAATGATTTACTTTTTTGTATTTTTTTGTAGAAGTGTGAGAGAAATGTTTTCTCTTAACTTATTAGACATGAGTAGTATTTCCCACCATCATGGTCGCTCAATGTTTTGAAGTTTCTTTTTAAATTTCCCATGATTGTTTTCAAAGAAAATACGTTTTCTTAATATTATGACTAGTTGAAAATTATATTTTTATTTTATTTTCAAAATCCACTTTTTGGGTGAGCGGGAACCATAAAATTCCAGATAACTGATTCAAAAACACCACAAAATACACTACACCATTCAACAAAGTCATATGATTTTCGGTAAAACCAGATTGAAAATTCAAATGTAGAGAAATGCCATAGCCTCAGGCCGTAAACCGAGAGCTTTCGGAGCCACGAGTCGCAGACCATGGCGCACCTACAAACCCAAACCCTTCATCATTGAATGCTCGAGAAATTATCATCAGAGCCATCCTCTACGCCGCTGGAACCGCCTCATAAAACCCACAAAACACACAATCTTCGCAGTTTCAAAAAAAAAACATCAACCAACACAAACCAAAACAAATAAATCGCCAGCATTTCACCATTGTCATCACTATCAATGAGACTCAAAATCCACACCAAAAACAGAATTACTCAAAATAGAACAACTTCACCCAACAAGAAAAAATCCCGCACAACAGTTTAACCAAAATGGGAACGTGATTAAAAAATCAAGGAGCAAAGAACATCACCGGAATGGAAGCCACCCAAACACGTGAAGATTCCAGAAGAGAGGCAACATCGCAAGCTAGATCTCCAATCCCACCACCGCCATCAATACCACACTCGAAAACCACAGAGAACCCCACAATTCTCCCACAGTCGGCGCAGAAACAAGGATGAAACTCTCATACCGTAAAGCTGGTACTCGACCACGGACTCACGGCGCTGCTGTGAGAAACCCTAGCCAGATCGAGCCCACGAATCCGTTGAAAGATAATCATACACCATGACCACACCGAGTAGAGGAGCGAAAGAGAGGAGCCGCCACCGTCCTGAGCTGGAGAAGAGAAAGGCGGTGACAGGGGGAAACCCTAGTGATGAGGATCCCCTTACGGGCTCCTCGACAATCCCCCTTCCTAATATTATGAGATTTTTTATTTTTTAAAATTATTTTCAAAGTGAAAATGGTATTTTCCTAAAGAATGATCTTAATGATTTTTTAATGGAATTTATACTCATCAATGACAAAAAAAACTTTATTTTTATTATTCTCCATTGATGATATATTGTAATGATACCATCCTTATTATTTCTATGGATATTTTATGATCAATTTGAATGGGGAAATATTAACATTTCATATTCCATTTTTCCAATATGAATGTTTATGTTTAATATGTATTGAATTTTTTTCTACCCTTTCTTATGATGAATTCATTGGACTTAGTAAGTGATGGGTGGAGCCTACTATAGCCCCTCGATGCATCAGTAGGTCTCATGAGGCAAACTAGTTAGGGTATTTGGCTAAGGCCTTAACTATAAGATGTATTAGAATAAGTCTATGATAGTATGTTTATGATATAAACATTATGAATTCCATAACTAATAGATTAATTATTAATTTCCATGTGATTATTTAAATAGTTATGATATCCATGGATAAGTTTCAATAATATGGGATTATTTATATGGAATTATTTGATCACCATTTATTCCTACCATACTATTTATTTTTCTCATGTTATTCATTAAATGACATGTGTTTTCAATTATTCACTATGACATATTTATTATGAATTATTTAGTCATGATATATTACATTGTATGTAAAAATTACTAATAATATGAGCTTGCCCTTTTTTTCCTTTATCCAAGATATGAAGAATGAATCTATGAATGAGTTCAAGGATATAGAGTATTTACTTCCATAATGATTTTTATTTTATGTTTTAAAATGTAATGTGATATTCAAGTATATATCTAGTTTACTAATTATAATAAACTATTCGGTTCTCTGCGGTATGATTCCTTGGATCTAGTGATAATGTAATAAAGTAACCACTAACCATGGACTACTAGGGTTTCCTTACATCACTCATAATTCTTGCTTTGATTTTATTTAGCTCATTTTTTTTATCATGGAATCATTTGATCCTGAATGGGAATCTGCATTCAAGGATCATGGAATCAAGGTTCATAATAGTGAAACTCCTACAATGGAAAGATCGAAAGGGATCTCCTTCCTTGAAGTGCTCAAGGGTTCCGATCTGTGAAAATGTACCATAAAGAAAGTGTCTCTCTACAAGAAACTTGATGATGGTTGATTTGTAGTTGATGATGACCCTAAGGATTTGTAGTAGTGTTCGCTATTATGTAAGTTTTTGATTATGGGTCTTATTTCATATATCAAAGGAGATAAACCTTGGTCGAACTCTAAACTTAAAGCAAGGATTTCTCATTTTCGGGGTTTCTCCTATTGGAAGCTTGTGACAATAGGAAAGGGTTACTTTCATATGCTATTTCGATCCTAGGATGAACTTGATCAAGTCTGGAAACTAGGAAATATTCAGCTAAACCCCAACATCCTTTGAATCTCTGAATGGGACTTTTATTTCAATCCGCATACCTCAAGGAACACTATGGCCCAGATCTGGGTTATACTTCACAAACTCAGCTGGTTCTTATGGAATCCTAAGATCATGAATGACATTTCATTATGCATAGGTTCCCCTATCAAAATCAATCAATGAACACTTAATGCTAAGATTGTCCTATATGCTGGGGTGATGGTTGAAGTTTATATTGCCTCTAAACTCCCGGAGGTTATTGTTTTCAATGAAAATGACTACAAAATAGAAGTTCGGGTTGAATTCAAACGTATTCCACCATATTTCGAACTCTGTAAAATTGTAGGACACTCTTTGCTGAAGTGTAGATTCGTGAAAAGCCAAGTTGCTCAACCAAGTGATGATGAATGGACTGAAATAAGAAGGAATAAGAATGAAAAAGTCACTACCTATAAAAATACCGAGCCCTCTAGAAAGAAATATGATGTTTGGGTAAAGAAGTCAAAGTTTCTGGGGGAAAGTTCAAGTATCACCTGGGATGAATAGGTGGATGAATAAGAGGATGAAAATATTGATCATAGAATCCTTGAAGAAATAGAAAATCTAGTTTTGGATTCTTGTGAACAATCCCAGTCTGATACCTCTATTGAGGACCCAAGTCGACTTTCCTCTATTGAAGATGGATATCCCCAGGATATAACATCTAGTGGGAATCTCATTTCAATATTGGAAGCCAATGAGGACTCCACCCATAAGAGGCAACTGGAGCTTCTTGAAACTCCAAAGGGATCTGATCTAAACTCAAATGGCTATGCTCCTGCTAATAAATACATGTCACAAGAGAAGGGAGAGCCTAAGAAAATGGTTCACAAGGCTGAAGGTGGACAGAAAGAAGTGATACCTACAGCTCGGGCTCTCCTGGATGGGAATGCAGGGATGACTGAAGCTGGACATATTGAAGTGAAACCTTTAGCTCGGGCTCTCCTGTATGGGAATGAAGTTATGAATCCTCAAGTTGATTTAGATTTAGTTTTTTAGAACCCAATGGCAATTTGAACACAACCTACACCAGTCTCGTGCACTATCACTAGTATGACTTCACTGAACAAAAATTCAGGTAAGAAAAATAAAATGATCTTACCCATTGAGTCCACAGGGTCAATAGGCACACAACTTTTCCTTGTGGTTGCTACTTTCACTGAAGTTATGGACTCATCCATGGAGTCAAAGGATGGTCCCATGACCACCCCCATGAATATTAAATCAATTGATATAAATTAGTCGATTGATAATACATGTGTTGCTAACAATTTTTCTATTTCTCCCATGAGTAAATAAGACAAGAATCCTAGTCTGAACTCTTCTCAAAAATATTAGGATATCAAAGAAGAAGAAAGGCTTGGGAGGATCAAAAAATAAAAAGGGGGATCCTTCTCCAAATCTAGGTTTTAATGGATATTCTATTTTGGAATTGTCAGGGCATTGCGAACCTTGACACAATTTCTATGATTAAACGACTTATTTTGACTCATAAACCTAAAATATTTTCTATTTACGAACCAAAAATTAACTTTTCACTAACTTTATTCATCTTTGTGCTTATGGTTATAACTTTCTAGGTGCTTGAAAAGATGGTACTAGTATTGATTATATTTGGATATTTTATCATGCCTATTTACAGAATGTTAATGCTTTCAAATTCTCTGATCAAATTTTTACTTGTGACTTTTCCATTTATGGCTTGCATATTTTTTTGCACAATGGTTTATGCTAAGAATATATATCAAGATCTAAGACCTCTTTGGCATGATGTTCTTCCTTTATCCAACACTATTCATGACCCCTGGTTTGTGATCAGTTATTTTAATGCTATTCTTACTCCCAGCGAGAAAATTGGTCCATCACACTCTCATATTTCCTCAATAGAATTTAGAACATCTCTAGAAGATTTTAACCTTATCAAAATTAACCTTATGAGTGATAAATTCACATGGTACATAAGACACTACAATAGGGTTGTTTCTAGAAAACTGGATATGGATTTCACAAATATCCCGTCTCTAGATAATTGGGACACAATCTCTAGCATTAATTTTCCCAAGATCAATTTGGACCATCACCCCATCCTTGTTAGTCTTTTCTCAAAAAGTTCCAAACCCATTTTTCTTTTCAAATTCAAAAACTCTTGATCTGATGACTTGGAATGCTCAAATCTCATAAAAAATTGTTGGGAGTCTATCAAACATCATTCTGATGCTTTTTCCTATATCACTAATCTAAAACATCTCAAATAGTGTCTCAAAGGTTGGTGTGGGACTAAATCTAAACAAATGGACAAGGAAATATCCACCCTTGAGAATGAGCTTAACCAAATTCAAAATATCACTGCTAGCTCTGATTTCTCTTTAGATCCCCAAAACAAAATCAACATCACTATGAAACTTAATTCTCTTTTGGTTCTTAAAGACAACATATATAAGCAAGTATTCAAAACTAAATGGATTTCAGATGGTGATAAAAACACTAATTTTTACAATTTTCTTCAAAGAATTACAAAAGTTTGTAGAGCTATTTCTTTCTTTAGAGACTGTGACACTGTCTTTGACTCTGAGATGGACATTTCTAATCATGTGGTCTCTTAATTTGATAATATTTTCAATGGCCCAAATTTCAACAAGGACCTCCTCCCCGGTGTCATTCTAGTTTTGGTTAATGAGGAAGACAATGTATTTATTTTGAGTATCCCTATTGACCATGAAATCAAAGGCATTGTCTTTATCCTCAACCCTGTTAGTGCCCCGGGCCTCGATGGCTTCAACAATGGATTCTTTCAACACTACTGGGAGATCATCCGCATATATGTTTGTAAACTTTTCATATCCTTTTTTCTAATGGTGTACTCCCTCATGGCCTTAATGTTCAATTTCTTACCTTAATTCCTAAAGTGGATAATGCCTTTGAAATTCATCTTTTCTTTCCTATCGCTCTCATTAACTCTCTTTAAAAAATTATTATGAAGATTATTTCCAACAGACTTTCTTTCATATGTAATAAAAGCATATCTTGGAATCAATTTGGTTTTATCAATGGTAGGTCCATACAAGATTGTATTGACCTCGCCTCAGAATGAACTAACTATCTAAATAAAGTTTCTAGAGGAGGCTATATTGCTATTAAACTTGATATCAGGAAATCCTTTAATACCATTTATTGGAGCTTCATTTTCAATGTTCTTTAGGGTTTTGGTTTCAATGATTCTTTTATCAGTAGGATAAACTCTTTATTTAAATCATCTTCTATCTCCATCCTTGTTAATGGATCCCCTAAAGGGTATTTTAAATGCACCAAGGGTGTCAGGAAAGGTGATCCCTCATCTGCCATTATTTTTTATATTACTAAATATTATCTTATTAGATTTATCACTATCCTTGTTGATTAAAATAAACTCAAACCCAATCAAGTATCCAGAAACCTAAATGTGACTACACATATTTTATATGCTGATGACATAATCCTATTCTTACATGGAGACAAAATAAATATTCAAAATTTAAAAAATGCCTTATCTCATTATGAAGATATCTCTAGTCAATCAATCGGCTGGAACAAATCTTTTTTTTTCAGAAAAAATCTTTTATCTCATTAGGAAAAGTATCATCATTAATAGTTTAGGCATCAAAGAAGGATCCTTCCCCCTCACCTACCTGGGAGTTCCCATTTTTTGGGGAAGTCCTAAATCCATGTACTTCACCACTGTAGTTAACCAAGTTATCAATAAACTATCCTCCTATAAAGGAAAATCCCTCTCTATTTCTGGCAAGATCAGTATGGTAAAATATACCATTGTCTCTAAAATGGTTTACTCACTAATGGTCTATAAATGGCCCACCAGTATTCTTAATAAAATTAAGGTTTATATAAATTTATTTGTTTGGATAGGCATCATTATTGAAATAAATCTTATAACCATCCCATGGTATACCTGTTGAAAACCTCTTGAGAAGGGTGGTCTTGTCATAAAAAAATCTCAAAATCTTTAATGAGGCCCTTCATGACAGACTCACTTGGATATTGATTAATAACAACTCTGATTCCATTGATTTTCTTAAAAATAGATTCCTTACGAATTTAAAGAAGGGTGATTTGAGCTATGTTAATTCTTCGACCTGGCCATCCATTAGACAATATTTCACCAACATCATGAATAACTCTAGATGGATGGTTAACGTGGATTATTTCATGAATTTCTGGCTAGAAAACTAGACTGGTACCCCCCTTATATCCATGTTATATCATAATTACCCTATGGATAACACCAACTGCACTATAAAAGATGTGATTCAATCTTGTAACTTCAATTTTACAAATAACATCATGTATGTTTTTGATAATTACCCATACTATAACTCTGAGGATTTCCTTGTCTGGGAGCATACCCGTAATGGTGTTCTTGATTCCAAAAGTTTTTACAACCACAATTTCACAAATTCATATCCTAGCTATTTTTGGTTGAAATTATTTGACAAGCCCTGTATTAAACCCTCAATACTCAACCTGGTTTGGCGTACTGCTCACAACCGTATTCCTACTGAGGTTTTTCTTCAATCTTTTGGTATCCAACTTTTCTCTAAGTGTCACTTCTATTACCAACATAGAGAGGATACTAACTATCTATTTTTGTCTTGTGTTATGGATTCCACCCTTTGGAATTATATTACTGACATATTTGACTACAGATGGTTATTTCTTGACTCTATTTAATCCCAATTAAAATGTTGTGTGAAGCATGACTTTTCATAGAAAATCAAGAATATATTCCTAACCACTATTGATGATATCCTCCACATGATCTAGTATGACAAAAATTCTATTATCCACAACAACTACTCATTCAATATTAATGTAGTTCATGCACAGATTCTCATTGCAATTAGGGATTCTTCCTTGATTCAAAAAGCTTATTGTGATAATACTATTGGAGACTTTGACATCCTTCATCAAATTAGTATCGAAGGTCTCTACAGACATCTGAGGTGCACCTTTGAGGTGTTCTGGCAAGCATCGCTCTCAGGATGGATCAAAGATAAGGTTGATGGAGCTTCCAAAGGCAATCTGGGACCTACGGGCTGTGGTTCTATCTTCAGAGACTTTCTTGGCCATTTTTATGGATTCTTCTTCGAAAGTTGCAGTACAACCTCTTCTCTAGAAGTGGAAATGATGGTTGTGATTCATGCTATTGAATTCATTAAACAAATAGGTTGTAACAATATTTAGATTAAAAGTGATTTAACCACTATTGTCCAATCTATTTAGAATGGTGTGGTGCAACTTTCCTGGCCGTTTACTACCCATTGGATGAGCTTCCTTGATTCACTTATAGAGATCAGATACATTGTCTCTCATGCATTTTGTGAAGTGAACATGGTTGCAGATGGTCTTTCCAATCAGGAAATCAACCAGGGCATTAATTGGCTAGATGATCTACTAGTTGATCTTCTCCCTCTTTGTAAGAACCCGGTTCTTATTTTTGAGGTACGTGTTTCTTATTTTCTCTTTTCCTTAAGTGTTTTTGAGAAAATAAGGAAATAGGGGAAAATCATAAATTTCAGGACTACATGCCGTATACTATTCCACACACCGTGTACTTTGGCCATGTGGGATGAGTACACAGGGTGTGTAGCTATGTCGGCGAAGAAGGGTGTAAAAACCGACTACACGACGTGTAGTGGATATTTTCATGCCGTGTAGTCAGTCGGAAGGAAAATAGTAAGGCAGTGGAAGCAGCTGCCGACTGAGTAGTAGTACACGCCGTGTAATCAGAAATACTCTCTGTGTGCTCATGTCAACTAATGAACAGTGCGGCGGTGCCACCAAAGGAATAGTTAAATGAGAAAATTACACGCCGTGTAGTCAATAGTACATGACATGTAGTTTGTTTTTTTGCTTAAAATGGACAGTAGCCAACCCTGTTCACAGGATTGGTTATGAACCAGAGGAAGGATTCAGGAGAGGATGACAGACCTTCAAGGATCTCTAGATCGAGCGTCGGGAAATTATTTTCACCTCTGACGATCTTGTTGGAACCGCATGGGTAAGCCCTCCACTCTCCTTAAGCCATTCTTGCCAATTCTTCCTCTAAGGGAAGTTATTTGAGTTTGAAAAAGGTTTTATTTCATGCCAGATATACGTCATTCTTGGACGATTCGAGGATCGTCATTCATGTATATCGTTCAGGGGCGTTTAAGGTAGGTGTCTTGGTGTTTAAATTCCAATTATTGTGCATTTTTGTGCACCGTTGTGATACGCACCCATGAATGGGGTGACGTATGGCTGAGGCCTTATTGAATTAAATACCTAGAATTGTATAGGTAATTAAATGTGATAATAAACTGTTGTTTGGGATCGCTGCTTGGATCTAGGACCACCCCAGGGGTGCATTCCTCTGTTTATCCATTTGGCCAGAATACCCAAGGGTATGCCATGTTTACTTTATGCATTACTTTTTCCTAGAGAGGAATTGTAAATTATTTCATGTTTAAATGTTGGGAATGGCATGATTACTTTATATCCTGAGGGCGTGGTTACTTGTTTATCCTGAGGGCATTGATATATTAGCCTGAGGGCAATGTTATATTTCACCTGAGGGCAACTTCTTCCGTGCCTGAGGGCAGTAGATTCTGTGCCTGAGGGCGACACTTCGTACGCCAGAGGGAAATACTTGATAGCCTAGGGCAAGATTGAGGGCGTGGTTTTACTATATTCACCCGAGGGAAAGATTCTGATTGTCCCGAGGTCTTGGTTCTGATGAGCACAGAATATTATTAAATTAAATGGTTAAAATGAAAATGGAAAAAAAACTAGTAGTGATAGTTACTTTTGAGTACTTACTGGTTTACTGCATTTCCTTTTTCACACTGTAGTTTCATATTTTCACACAGTTGGACACATGCCATTGGTGGGTGCCTACTGGGATTCATTTCTCACACCCTGTTTGGGGTCATGTCTTCGACCCCAAACAGATTTTGTTTCTATTGGTGTGGATAGGGGAAAGAGTCCCTATACAGGTACTTTATTGCTACTGAGGAGTAGGGGAGCATGGGACCGAGCTTAGGCTCGTGATGCTACCAGTTGTTTTGTTTTGTTTTTCTGTACTCTGTATTATATTGTACTTTATTGTTGTGTAACATGTTTTGGATGTTTTCTTATAACTTGAGACATGTTTCATCATTATCTATATAACTGTTGGTTATCTTTTACTGTAGTTGCCTATTTTAAATGTGTATGGTTTATTGCTTCCGCTATTGTTGTATGCTTTTTATTTTATTCCGCTGCGCTACACTTTGACAAATGAGGGCATAGTTTCCCCACTATCAGACCAAGGCCCTCACTGATAGTCGGCAGCCTCTGGCATTTGGGGAAATGCACTTGAGGTCGTGTGACCAACCGGGTTCGGGGCACCCATTGAGTGGCACCCGAGCCCAGGACGTTACAATGTGGTATCAAAGGGGCAGGTTCTTTTCTCTGACTTACTATTTGGAGCCTTAGTCAGGGATATGAAGAAAATGGTAGTTGGTAATAAGCTGTGCCTGGGAGTAGCTAACCCGTGTACATGGAAAATCCAATTTACCTCGTGTTGAAATTTTATTGATTTTGCAATTTACAGTTGATCTGATTTCACCGTTGGGTGACGCACTTAGGAATTGTGCTATTTATATTTTATCCATGAGTTCTATTTAGTTGCACTCCAATGAGATGAGGGTGTGCCATCTCATGCATAATTTAGGCACATGTTAGAAATCACATGCCATGCATAGTTCCATGCCATGTAGGTGCATTATAAATTTCATGTTTTTGTGATAGTTGTTGTGCTAGAAAAAGCATTCTGTTGTGATAGCTGCTTTGATAAATACCTGCTATGTGATAGGGTATGTTTGGGTGAGACTGATGATTTAATGGACACCAAACTTTGGTTTCTGGGGAGTATAGTCCCTCATTCAACGGAATTTTGTGGACCATTGACTATTTATTTTGTGTATAACATGTATAAGAGATCAAACTTTGATTTGCGAGGAGTATGGGCCCTCACGGATCAGAATTTGGCACTTCAGTGTTGTTTTTTAGTATTTTCTGGGTTCCAGAGTAGTATCTAAGCCTTACTGTCTGGAAAAACTAGGATACACACCGTGTAGTTCCTTGGACACATGCCGTGTGATCTTCTGTTCGGGAAGAAAAGAAAACTTTTTAAGTACATGCCGCGTACCATCAGTACACGCCATGTAGTCTCTTTCCATTTCATAGACCATGTGGGTGGGGACACAAGGAAGGGAAATGTTTGGGGAAAATACTCCGTGTACCGTATGTACACACCGTGTAGTGTTGACCTGGTGTCCGCCCGTGTAACTAACAAACACGGACGAAGGATACCTTAAGACATACACGTCGTGTCCACTGTGGAACACGCCATGTAGTCAGACCTGAGATCTGGCCGTGTAACTAACAACATGGTTGGTGTAATCCTTTCGTGTACACACTATGTGTATATCGAACATTACGTGTAGTGTGAGCTGTGTATCCAGCCGTGTAACTAACAACACGGGTCGGCGGAGCTCGTCTAGTGCACACTGTGTTCCTGAGGGGCACGCCGTGTAGTCTTGTCTGAGGAAAGACTGCGTGGTTTAGCCGTGTGGCTGGGATATGGGGTCGTATACACACTGTGTGCGGGTGTAACATGCCTTGTAGTGTTAGTCGAGTAGTTGGCTGTGTCACAAACAACACTGGCAGTTGGAAAATTACACTATACACACCGTGTAGATTATATACATGCCGTGTAGTTTTGTTCAACGGGAGCCGTGTGGCTTAGCCGTGTAGAAGGACCCGGGTAGGGGAAGAGAAGTTAGGTACACGCTGTGTAGTCAGTATACATGCCGTGTAGTCTTGTTTTGAAAATATTGAATGCCTTCTTCCTCTTGTTCCCCTTTTGGTCCCTTCATTTCCAGTCTTTGATAATCTTGATCTAAGGTGTGCGTTTGACCTTGTAGTGTCATGCCGCCAAGACAACCACGTGTTGTTTTCCAGGAGAGCAGTAATGATTATACTCTAGAGACGGTGGACCATGGGATACCAGTGGATCCTCCAGTAGAGCCAGATGTGGTGCCAACCGTTATACTAGACACAGGCGCAGATGCAAAGTTCCATGAAGGCTTCATGCGGTTCCTGCAGACCTTTCAGGGAGCACCACCAGTTTCCACATCTATGGCCGAGATGAATCGTATCTTCCAACAGCAGCATCCTCCTACGTTTTCAGGGGATGGAGGACCACAGGCTGCGGAGTCTTGGATGAATTCTATGCAGACTATTTTTGAGCATCTAGAGATGCCTCCAGGGCGGAGGGTCAAGCTCGCGACGTATATGCTGCGTGATTCCACCAAGAGGTGGTGGGATGTTACCACCCAGACAGAGCATCACAGAGACATGTTGTGGGAATATTTTTAGGTAGTATTCTATGGATTCTTCTTTCCAGAGATGCTGAGAGCAGATAGAGCTCGAGAGTTCATGAATCTGCAGCAGAGCGCTATGTCGGTGATGGATTATTCTACTCGTTTCACCGGGATTCATTGTTTTGCACCCGTTCTGGTGGGTGATGAGACGTTGAGAGCCATACGCTTTGAGGATGGTCTTCGATATGAAATCTGAGCACTGGTGAATGTTTTCAGGTTGCCTTTAGTACATGCTATTGTGAAACAGATACTGATTACAGAGAGGAACTTGTAGGAATCTAGTGGTGTGGGCCAGGGAAGTTTGTCACCAGTTTCTGGTACTGTTTCTGCCGGTAAGAGTAAGCGACAGATGGGTTTCTCTCACGGTGGAAGTACTAGCCAGACGATTTCTTCAGGTGGCCCGGTCAGGTGCTACTAGTGTGGTAATGAGGGGAACAAGAGAACTCAGTGTCCATGAGACCCAATGGAGTGCTGAGCTTGCAGAAAGATGGGTCATCTACAACGATTTTGCAGGGCATTTGTACCAGTGACTAGTGAGAGGGGTTCTGTACAGACTCTGCATGCGGGAGCAGGACCAACAGCTTCTTACCAGTCGGGAAACTGGAATACGTTAGGGCATGCAGGCAGGGACGGTGGTCGTGGTCGTGGTAGCCAGACACCAGGATCTCAGAGGCAGTAAGGCAGGACAGCTCAGGGTAGCCAGGCTGTGTCATAGGGCTGCGACACTGGGCAAGCATATGCAGTGCAACAGACCCAGCAGGAGCAGGATCCCAGACCTTCTACTGTCATAGGTACTATTATAGTAGCTTCTATTTTATCTTCAGTGTTTTTTGATACGGGTGCTACACATAACTTGATATCTGTACCCATTGTGGAGATCCTTAGGCTCTGTGTTTCTTCTTCTTCTACTGTTATGATGCTAGAAACTCCGTTGGGAACTAGAACGGCTGGTGTGCGTCAGTGAAGGGAGTTCCCCCTAGAGGTTGGTGGGTGTAACTTTTTTTTGGGACCTCTATGTCTTAGAGATGACGACTTATGACATCATTATCAGGATGGACTGGTTGGTTCCCTTTAAAGCCTTTGTAGATTTCTATCATCGTAGGGCGAGTTTCACATCACCAGAGGGAGGAGAGTTTATATACAAAGGTGAATGGGATGTTTAGGCGAGTCGAGCTAGACGAGAGCATCATGGGTGAGGTGGAGTCACAGTCCAGATTGCGAGTTTATATCTGGATAATCAGGGAACTTTTTAGCAGTATTTCCCTCTATTAGTTGACAGTTTCAGGGATGTCTTCCCGGATGACTTTTCAGGTCTACCTCTAGAGCGTGTGGTGGATTTCTCTATTGAGATTTTTCCAGGAGCAGAAACGGTGTCCATTCCTCCTTATAGGATGGCTACACCAGATTTGAAGGATCTCAAGAGGCAGTTAGAGGAGTTACATTCAAAGGGTTTCATCCAACCCAATACTTCTCCTTGGGGTTTGCTTGTCCTTTTTACGAAGAAGGTAGATGGTACCCTCAGACTCTATGTGGATTATCGGAAGCTGAACCAGTTGACGATCAAGAACCGATATCCCTTGCCGAGGATTGATGATCTTTTTGATCAAATTTGTGGAGAATGAGTGTTCTCGAAGATTTAATTGAGATCCAGATATCATCAGTTTCGCGTTAGACCATTTGATATACCGCTTACAGCTTTTCGGAGCAGATATGGTCTATATGAGTACTTGGTTATGCCGTTCGGACTCACAAACGCACCAACAATTTTCATGGATCTAATGAATCATGTATTCCATCCTTATATGGATTATTTTGTGGTAGTATTCATGGAAGATATCTTGGTGTACTCTTACACTCGACACGACCATGCCACCCATCCTGAGATCGTATTGAGTACACTGAGAGAGCATCAGCTGTTTGCTAAGCTCTCAAAGTGCCACTTTTGGATGGACCAGATTCACTTCCTGGGTCATATTATCTCAGAGGAAAGAGTTGCAGTAGACCCAGAGAAGGTGAGAGAAGTAGTTTCCTGGGATCATCCTAATAACATGTTTGAGATACGAATTTTATTGGAGCTGGATGGTTACTAAAGGCATTTTATACAGGAATTATCCCACTTAGAAGCACCGTTGATGGGTTTGACTAAGAAGGGTGTGAAATTCTTTTGGTCAGAAGTTTGTGAGACAACCTTCTAGGAGCTAAAGGGAAAGTTGACATCAACACCAATTCTGATACTCCCAGAGCAAGGGAAGAGCTATATAGTTTACTGTGATACATCAGGTATTGGGTTGGGAGCTGTGTTGATGCAGGGCAATCGAGTTGTTGCGTACGGTTCTCGGCAGTTGAGGCCACATGATAGGAATTACCCGACACATGATCTCAAGTTGGCTTTAGTTGTACATGCGTTGCACTGTTGGAGACATTATCTTTTGGGAGAGAATTTTGTGGTTTTCACTGACCACAAAAGTCTCAAGTACATCTTTACTCAACATGAATTGAATCTGAGGCAGTGAAGGTGGGTCAAATACCTTCATTCCTTCGATTTTGAGCTTTCCTATACACCTGGTAAGGGTAATGCAGTTACTGGTGCACTGAGCAGGAAGACTCAAACACAGGAAGTTCATGAGGCCAGTGGTGAGTGGTAGCTTATGACTTTGTTCTCTGAGATGCATTTGAAGGTGCACGCTAGTCAGGGGAAAACCTATCTTTATTCTTTAGCTGTGACCACTACCCTCCTGGATAGAGTGAGGATGAGACAACTATCTGATTCAGAAGGCATAGTCCTACAAGAGTCAGTGGCAAGTAAGGACCCTCCTCCTGGGTGGACGATAGGTGATGATTAGGTAATGCGTTTCAATGGATGAGTGTGGGTTCCAGGGGATATAGGTGAGGAGATGATGCGAAAGTTTCATGCTTCAGCTTGGGCAGTTCATCCCAGAGTTACCAAGATGTACCGTGACTTGAGACGTCAGTACTGGTGGCTGAGTATGAAGAGAGAAGTATCTGGTTTTTTTATGAGATGTTCCACCTGTCAGCAGGTGCAGGCGGAGCATCAGAGGCCATCCGGACTGTTACAGTAGTTACCTATTCCATAGTGGAAATGGGATGATGTCACGATGGACTTCATGACTGGATTGCCGAGGTCACCTCACGGAAATGAGCTCGTGTGGGTTGTTGTGGAAAGACTCACAGAGGTAGCTCACTTTTTTCCGATCAAGGAGACCTTCGATGTTGATGAGATCTGTATATCTGAGAGGTCGTATGTATTCACGGGGTTCCTCGTTCTATCGTTTCTGATATGGACTCCCATTTTACGTCTCATTTCTGGAAGAGTTTTCAGAGGGCACTGGGTACACAAGTGATTCTGAGAATAGCTTACCACCCTCAGACTGATGGTCAGTCAAAGCGTACGATATAGGTGCTTGAGGACATGCTGCGTGCATTCATCCTAGACTTTGGGGGCTCTTGGGAGAAGCATATACCCCTAGTCGAGTTTTCCTATAATAACAGTTTTCAGGAAACTATTGAGATGACACCTTATGAGGCTTTATATGGTAGGCCATTCCGATCACCTTTGTGCTGGATAGAGGTAGGTGAGACAACTTTACTAGGGCCGCGTCTCGTGCAAGAGACTTCTGAGCAGGTCCAGTTGATTCAGAAGCGGATGGCTACTGTACAGTCTCGTCAAAAATCTTATGCTAATCACCGCAGATGACCCTTGGAGTTCATGGTCGGGGATCATGTTTTCTCGCGTGTTTCTCTGAGGTTGGGACACAGATAGATTAGGAGACAGGGTAAACTTTCACCGAGGTATGTGGGGCCATTTGAGATTCTGGAGAGAGTCGGGCTGGTTGCCTATCGGTTGCAGTTACCACAGAGGTACCGAGCCATGCACGACATCTTCCATGTATCTCAGTTGCGTCACTATCATTCAGACCCATCTCACATATTTCTGTCGGAGGAGGTTGAGCTTCAATTAGATGCGTCCTTTGAGGAGCATCTGATTCGTATCATTGATAGGAGCACGAAGGTTCTCTGAGGCCGGTCAGTTCCTCTCGTACGAGTGCTATGACAGCATGGCCAAGTACATGATGAAACATAGGAGCAGGAGACCGATGTACGTGCTCAGTGGAGAGAGTTGTTCTGAGATTTATCTTCACCACCCTTAGAAGGGAAATTCGGGGACGAATTTCTTTAAGGGGGGAAGTTTGTAAGAACCTGATTCTTATTTTTGAGGTACGAGTTTCTTCTTTTCTATTTTCCTTAAGTGTTTTTGAGAAAATAAGGAAAAGGGGGAAAAATACTAAATTTTAAGACTACACACCATGTACTATTCCACACACCGTGTACTTTGGCTGTGTGTGATGAGTACATTGGGTATGTAGCCATGTCGGTGACGAAGGGTGTAAAAACCGACTATAGGCCGTGTAGTGGATATTTACACACCGCGTAGTCAGTTGGAAGGCACATAGTAAGGTGGTGGAAGCAGCCACCAGCTGAGCGGCAGTACATGCCGTGTAATCAGAAATACTCACTGTGTACTCATGTCAATGGATGAATAGTGCGGCAGTGCCGGCAAAGGAACTATTACATGAGAAAAGTACACGCCGTGTAGTCAATAGTACACGCCGTGTAGTTTGTTTTTTTCGCTTAAAATGGGCAGTAGCCAACCCTGTTCACAGGATTGGCTTAGAACTAGAGGAAGGAGTTAGGAGAGGAGGTTGGACCTTCAAGGATCTCCAGATCGAGTGTCGGGAATCCGTTTTATCCTCTGACGATCTCGTTGGAACCGCACGGGTAATCCCTTCACTATCCTTAAGACGTTCTTGAAAATTATTCCTCTAAGGGAAGTTAATTGAGTTTGAACAAGGTTTTACTTCACGTCAGATCTACATCATTCTTGGACGATTCGAGGATCGTTGTTCGCATATACCGTTCAGGGGAATTTAAGGTAGGTGGCTTGGTGTTTAAATTACAACTGTTGTGCATTTTTGTGTACCATTGTGATACGCTCCCATTAATGGGGTGATGTATGGATGAGGCCTTGTTGAATTAAATACCTAGAATTGTATAGGTAATTAAATGTGATAATAAACTTTTGTTTGGGATCACTTCTTGGATCCAGGACCACCCGGGGGTGCGTTCCTTTTTTTAGCCACTTGGCCAAGATACCTGAGGGTATGCCATGTTTACTATTTTCATTACTTTTGCCTTGAGAGGAATTGTAAATAATTGCATGTTTAAATGTTGGGCATGGCCCAGTTACTTTATAGCCCGAGGGTGTGGTTACTTGTTTATCTGGAGGGCAGTGATATATTAGCCTGAGGGCAGTGTTATATTTTGCCTGAGGGAAACTTCTTCTGTGCCTGAGGACAGTAGATTCTGTGCCTGAGGGCGAAACTTTGTACACCTGAGGGAAATACTCGATATCCTGAGGGCAAGCTTGAGGGCGTGGTTTTACTATATTCTCCTGAGGGAAAGATTCTGATTGGCCTGAGGGCTTGGTTCTGAGGAGCACAAAATATTATTAAATTAAATGTTTAAAATTAAAATGGAAAAGAAACTGGTAGTGATAGTTAATTTTGAGTACTTACTGGTTTACTACATTTCCTTTTTCACACTGTAGTTGCATATTTTCACACAGTTGGACACGGGCCTTTGGTGGGTGCCTATTGGGATTCATTTATCACACCCTATTTGGGGTCATGTCTTCGTCCCCAAATAGATTTCATTTCTGCAGGTGTGGATATGGTCATGAGTCCCTATACAGGTACTTGATTGCTGCTGAGGAGTAGGGGAGCATGGGACTGGGCTTAAGATCACGATGCTACCGGCTGTTTTGTTTTGTTTTGATGTACTATGTATTGTACTGTACTGTATTGTTGTGTAACATGTTCTGGCTGTTTTCTTAGAACTTGAGACATGTTGCATCATTATCTATATAACTGTTGGTTATCTTTTACTGTAGTTTCCTATTTTAAATGTGTATGGTTTATTGATTCCTCTGTTGTTATATTCTTTTTATTTTATTCCGTTGCGCTACACTTTGAAAAATGAGGGCATAGTTTCCCCACTATCAGACCTGGGCCCTCACTGCTAGTCAGCAGCCTCTGGCATTTGGGGAAATGCACTTGAGGTCGTGTGACCAACTGAGTTCGGGGAACCCGTTGAGTGGCACCTGGGCCCGGGACGTTACACTCTTTATGATAAATATTGTAATAATATCCCCTCCTTCAGACTCATGTAGTTCCTTAATTTTTATTTTCTATTTAATATTGTGTCTTGGTCTTTGACTGAGTCACCACCTTTAAAAAAGTATTCTATGTGTTTGAAAATTTTCTAAGAGAAATACTTTATCAAATATGCCACTATTAGTGGTGGAATCATATTCCCTCATATTCTTGTATAGACGCATTACCCCATATAAAACCCCTTTTATCCTTGTCTCCTTTTCAAGCATGATATAGATTTTATAAAAATCACAAATGATTCCATTCATTTAAAAATGATTGTTTAAAATTTCTAAAAAGTAATCATAAATGAGGAAAAAATACACACCGTTTTCTCAAATTTTTTCCAATATTGAAGCAATTTTGCATACAAGTTCTCAATACAGATACTCCTTACTCCATTACTAAAAAAACAAAACTCCAAGCTCCCATATTTAAATATTTCTTAATTCTTTAACTATTGTATATTTACAACACTTTTAAAACACACATTTAGTATCATATACCCTTGAGAGTAAAATAATTGAATTCCATAACATTAATACTTGATGTAAAATATCTATAAAGTTTTTTTAAACAATTAAAGTATTTCAGATTTTTTTTTTCCAATATTTAGTTTTACCACTATAAAATCACTATCCCTCATTCATTTTATTCAATTTAGCGAGTGTTATGGTGTCTTCAGAACCAATTTTATTCTCTCTATAGACCAAATATTTAACCTTATCCTTTTATTTCATCATTATGGCACTTGATACTACAACTCCCATGTCATTCTATATTATATTGAACATATTGAGGATATTAGGTAAAGTTTTACTAAACTCATTCATATTATAATCACAATAAACCTCTAAAACATTTTTATAAGTATTTTCAAAATAAAGTATGTGGCCAAGTTGAGTATAATAGGTAAACCCAAACTCTATAATTCATTGACATACCCAATAATATTTAGCACATGAGTTGAGACTAAGGTTCCTTATACCATTTTACACCGAAAGAGAGGCTTCAATAGCTTGTACCTCTCATATCTAGCTTGTTCTTTGTAGAGACTCTTTAGTTTGTATATCATATTACATGCATCAATGATCTCATGTTTATTTTGAAACATAGATCCCATGGTCAAAATCATGATAATAGAGACTTCCAATGAATCCTTCAGATGCCTATCATAGGAATTTATCTCAATTTGTTGAACAATTTCACCATTCTATTACTTAAGTAGGGGTTCTTAAAACACATTGAATTTTACTTCATGCTTATGAACAATTATTAAGTTTCAATACTAGTCAATGAAATCAATACAATTTATTTTTTCATTATCAAAATTTATTTCAAAGTTAATCTCGATTATAATGATTCCATTATCTACAAAGAAGTTTTTATCATCTGAGTATTATGTTTTATATACATCTAATAGGATATTTTATTAAAATTACTCCCACTAAAAATGTTGACACATACACTATATCCATTTAGTGATACAAGACCCATATTGCATCATGATATTAACTAGGTATCACATAAAAAATTCATGACTATATCTTCTATAAAACTATTTTCAATCTTATCATATATTAATCTAGGATAAATGAGTGGATAACTCTATCCAAATCTATCATATAGATTCAATAAAATCTATTCCTTTGGTATACTAATGATTTGGGATTTTTATCTAAGTGTGACCCAAAGAAAACTCTAAGATTAAGGAACCTATCATTTAGGGTCACATCATTACTTGATTACCTAACACAAGATAATCCATGATTACCTAACAGTTAGGGTCACTGATACTAAATGATTGAGTTCTTGATAAGTGACAGTTTTTATGGAATGCTACATTCAGTATTTGAGTGGTTTTCTTTTAATTCTCACTAATTCAATATACACCATATGCATATTAAATTTATAACTATTACACCTCACAAAATATTTATTATATCATGGTTTATTCCTTTATGTATGCATGCTTATTACAACTTAGTTTCAAAATACCTATTTCATCCAAAAAATTAATATGATGAAACCATATTAATGTGTAACTCTTTACCCAACCATCAATCAATCTTACTCACCCAAAAATAGAAGCTAAATATATTCATACATATCTAGATGCATCCTATTCATAAGGTTCATGAACATTTCATGTATTTTTTTAGAATTTTATGAAATTAATAATCTCCAAATGAGTAATATTGGAGCCACTGATAGCCAACCAACACCTTTCTAGAATAATACACAAGCCTTCAGGATAATGAGAAGTCTAACTCAAAGTCCCTCTACTCAGGGATACTTTATTCAAGAGAGATCCAATTCATCATAACTCTAACACCTAATATGTACAAACTATATTCAATATAATACATTTAATTATAAAATGATGTCAGTATTCATATTTGATAAAAAAAATTATGAACATGAATATTTAAAAGGAATAAATAAATAAACCTTTTATTTATTTTCAAACATGAGATATTAATTTATGAAAAATTTATAAATTAATAATTATAAACACTTTATAATTCATTATGTAAATTACTTAATTATATTAATTACGCTTTATATTTATTCTAAACATGAACTCCTTCATATTATTCATTTTATGGTATTTACTGTAAATATATGATATTTACTGAAATATTAACATTTTATATTCCAATTTCTAGTAGGTAAACACTTTACATAATATAAATATCATATATTAATACTATTTAAACCTTTGATCAAATCATTTATCAAAACTCGTTTGATATTTTTGAAATGATTTCTTTAAATAAGTATCCTTTTAATTTAAAAAATTAAAATTAAATATTATAAACAATTCATAATTTTTAAATATAGACATATTATATTTAGCCTTATTTTTTAAATTTATAAACCCTTTATAAATTGAATACATAATTTCCATATAAAATTTTATATTTAAATTATAATTCATGCCATATATTCCCTGAAAATATATTTTAATATAAACACTGAATATTAAGGAATATTTATTAATAGATTTTTTTTAAACATTTAGTCAATTTAATATAAACATTTTATAATTAATTAATTTATAAGTACTTTCATTAATTAATAAATATCCTAGAATAAATTTTATTGTAATATATAAAAAATAATAAATTATATAATTCAATTCACATATGAAAATAAAGAAAAGTAATTTTTCTTCACTAATTTTATTTTATGATATATGGTGAGTCATAAAATACAATTGATAAGGAAACGACACATACACCCTTTGTACCATATCAACTGTACATTATGAATGATAATATAATTGTCATATACAATAAGTAGTCATATTTTATGATACACATAGATATCATAAAAGCAATACGATGCTCTATTTTCAAAGACCATGACATAGTGCTATCCTAGTACACGATACACCAATGTCATATTCTATGGATTATACAAAATCAAAGTATTTTTACCCATCCACAAGTTACGATATTCAATATTTTAAGCCATTCTTCAATCAGGAAGAACAAATTATTTATCATATTTTATGACTGGTAATACGAAAACTATTAAAATTTCATAAAACTCAATTTATCAAATGATTTCATGAATCAAAATTTATATAAAGGATTTGATACCACTGATATGTTTAAGAATATATTAATGATTAATCAAATTAGCGAAGGCTCAAAACCCAAGAAAACCATGTCATTGAATCTAAAATCATATGAAATCTAGAAATAAAGAACATGTACCTTTGAACCATACAATTATACTACTATTTTATTCATTAAATGTTTGAATAAGATCAATAAGGAACAATGAAAAGGCTCTTTCCTTTGAGGTGTATCAAAAAATTTCACTAAATCACCCATACAATTTAGGTAGGACCATTATATTCTTCATGATATGCTAGTATCTCAAAATAAAAGAATAAAGGAAGAGGAGAGATTCAGGGATGGAAGAGTTTCAGGCAATGATCGGTTCACGAGATCTCACACCCACTACCCATGGGAAAAACAAATTTATATAGGCTACGGGATGATTCATGAGCCATGAATTTACTTATATTTTTCTTAAATGTTTGAGTAATGACTTTAATTACATCCCATGTAATCCTCGACCAATAAATCTTCCATACACTTCATTTTATGAAACACATTATTAATAATAGAAAATGTGTTAGATATTTGAACATTAAATCTATAAAATTCATATGGAAAAGTCATGGTAGTTCCAAATGAATCGAACCATTTGTTTCATGGAACCATGACTCAAACACATCATACAGTATGACATGATAAATGACCAATATATGACATTTCTATGTCATAAAATATGATATTCTCATAGGCTTAAACATAATAATTTTTTCATATAGTGTATCATACTCTATGACATAAAATATTGTATTATATGATACATGGATTTAGAAAATATTCCTTTCATAAACATATAAACATATATCTAAAATATAAACATGTAAACATACATATTTAAACACAAAAACATTTAAACATATAAACATACATACATATAAACATATAAACATATAAACATATAAACATATAAACATATAAACATATAAACATATAAACATATAAACGTATAAACATATAAACATATAAACATATAAACATATAAATATATAAACATATAAACATATAAACATATAAACACATAAACACATAAACACATAAACACATAAACACATAAACACATAAACACATAAACACATAAACATATAAACATATAAACATATAAACATATAAACATATAAACATATAAACATATAAACATATAAACATATAAACATATAAACATATAAACATATAAATATATAAACATATAAACCTATAAACATAGATAAACAGATAAACACATAAACACATAAACACATAAACACATAAACACATAAACACATAAACTTATAAACATATAAACATATAAACATATAAACATATAAACATATAAACATATAAACATATAAACATATAAACATATAAACATATAAACATATAAACATATAAACATATAAACATATAAACATATAAACATATAAACATATAAACATATAAACATATAAAAATATAAACATATAAACATATAAACATATAAACACACTGTTTCCGACGCTTTCGCCAGGGCGCGCGCATCCGTCCGTGGAGGAGGACGCGCTGCTTGTTGCCCCGCATTCCTGCTTTCCAAAGGCGGGCGACATTCGTTCCTTGTTCAGGTATGTCTACTCCTTGATCGAAACGGGATGATGGGATGTCAGTTCTTCCTTCCATGGATTCCTCCTCAGATCTCATCACCTAGTCTAGGTCTCCCTCATAGATTTAAGATGTGCTCGTAAATCTCATTCCCGGTGCCATATCTTCATGGATTCCAGTTAATTACACTACTTCTGTCAAGACTCTCCAAGGGGTCTTGTCGTGGTAGCGACCTTCGGTCGGAGTAGATGACAGCATCAGGCATGTCTGGGCATCTCTGGGTGCGTGGACATTGGGGAACCTGTATTCTTCCTCACAAGAGGGCATCTCAAGGGTGCAGAACCTGAGGCATCCCATATCGGATGCGGGGAATCATATGACATCTAAAGTTTTCCTCAGCTTCCCATGTTTATCATGAGGAACGCCACGCGTTTAATTTCTTTCAGAGACGGTTATGCCAAAGGCGTGTCATCCGAGGTTTTCCTCAGTCATCTCATGTTTATCACGAGGTCGGTCGTGAGTTTAACATCTTGCGGAGACAGAATGAGGGTGATCATAACATCCCATATAGACAGATCGATGGTGGTGTGCCCCGTAGAGGGGAGATGTCACACCGTAATGGCTGATCTGAACACCACTGAGGGAGGATTAGGGGAAGTGCACCCCAGGATGGGGTACATTACCATTGGTTGGGATTGAACCTCTTGGAGGTTTCCTATGTACCCTGTGTAGAGGACAGGGATCAAAACCCACGTAGTTAGAAGGGGTGATGAATCGGGGTGTACACAGAAGACAACGACCCGGAGGTATGCTGGGTCTTACACGTGGAATGTGGCCCATGTGCCGCTAGGAGTAGTGAGGAGGTGAATGGCATGATCCTACTGGGATGTGGTGGCCCAGGTGAAAATCATGATGGGTGATGGATGGGTGAATGAAGCGGGGGGGGAATGAAATGGGACCGTCGCAGGGGTGACAGTGAAGTTGGGCTTGAGCCTTGAAGAGGCTTCCTACGTATCCCTGTGGCAGGGAATCAAAGTCCGCGTAGTTTGAGAAGGATTGGGGCTTACGCAAAGGTGCTGCCCAGGTGCCGCTAGGGATCGAAAATGGTGGATGGGGCTTACGCTCTGAGGCGGCCCACAGTGTATGGGGCTTAGGCTCTGAGGCGGCCCATGGTGGATAGTGAACCGACGTGAAGAGGTCGGAACAACTGGGTGGTGGTCTTGAACCTCGTGAAGGCTTCCTACGTATCCCTGTGGCAGGGAATCAAAGTCCACGTAGTTCGGGAAGGATTGGGGCCTATGCAAGGGTGCTGCCTGGGTGCCGCTAGGGAGCGACAAAGGTGGATGGGGCTTACGCTCTGAGGCGGTCCATGGTGGATAGTGAACTGACATGAAGAGGTCGGAACAACTGGGTGGTGGGCTTGAACCTCATGGAGGCTTCCTACGTATCCCTGTGGCAGGGAATCAAAGTCCACGTAGTTCGAGAAGGATTGGGGCTTACGCAAGGGTGCTGCCCGGGTGTCGCTAGGGAGCGGCAAAGGTGGATGGGGATTACGCTCTAAGGCGGCCCATGGTGGATGGGGATTACGCTCTGAGGTGGCCCACAGTGTATGGGGCTTACGCTCTGAGGCGGACCACAGTGTATGGGCTTATGCTTTGAGGCGGCCCATGGTGGATGGGGCTTACGCTCTGAGGCGGCCCATGGTGGATGGGGATTACGCTCTGAGGCGGGCCATGGTGGATAGTGAACTGACATGAAGAGGTCAGAACAACTGGGTGGTGGGCTTGAACCTCGTGGAGGCTTCCTACGTATCCCTGTGGCAGGGAATAAAAGTCCACGTAGTTCGGGAAGGATTGGGGCTTACGCAATGGTGCTACCTGGGTGCCACTAGGGAGCGGCAAAGGTAGATGGGGCTTACGCTCTGAGGCGGCCCATGGTGGATGGGGCTTACGCTCTGAGGTGGCCCACAGTGTATGGGGATTATTCTCTGAGGAGGCCCACAGTGTATGGGGCTTACGCTTTGAGGCGGCCCATGGTGGATGGGGCTTACGCTCTGAGGTGGCCCATGGTGGATGGGGCTTACACTCTGAGGTGGGCCATGGTGGATAGTGAACCGACATGAAGAGGTCAGAACAACTGGGTGGTGGGCTTGAACCTCATGGAGGCTTCCAACGTATCCCTGTGGCAGGGAATCAAAGTCTACATAGTTCGGGAAGGATTGGGGCTTACGCAAGGGTGCTGCCCGGGTGCCGCTAGGGAGCGGCAAAGGTGGATGGGGCTTACGCTCTGAGGCAGCCCATGGTGGATGGGGCTTACGCTATGAGGCGGCCCACAGTGTATGGGGATTATGCTCTGAGTCGGCCCACAGTGTATGGGGCTTACGCTCTGAGGCGACCCATGGTGGATGGGGCTTACGCTTTGAGGCGGCCCATGGTGGATGGGTCTTATGCTATGAGGCAGGCCATGGTGGATAGTGAACTGACATGAAGAGGTCGGAACAACTAGGTGGTGGGATTGAACCTCGTGGAGGCTTCCTACGTATCCCTGTGGCAGGGAATCAAAGTCCACGTAGTTCGGGAAGGATTGGGGCTTACGCAAGGGTGCTGCCCGGGTACCACTAGGGAGCGGAAAAGGTGGATGGGGCTTACGCTCTGAGGCGGCCCATGGTGGATGGGGATTACACTTTGAGGTGGGCCATGGTGGATAGTGAACCTACATGAATAGGTCGGAACAAATGGGTGGTGGGATTGAACCTCGTGGAGGCTTCCTACGTATCCCTGTGGCAGGGAATCAAAGTCCACGTAGTTCGGGAAGGATTGGGGCTTACGCAAGGGTGCTGCCCGGGTGCCGCTAGGGAGAGAAAAAGGTGGATGGGTCTTATGCTCTGAGGCGGCCCATGGTGGATGGGGCTTACGCTCTGAGGCGGCCCATGGTGGATGGGGCTTACGCTCTGAGGTGGGCCATGGTGGATAGTGAACCGACATGAAGAGGTCGGAATGACTGGGTGGTGGGCTTGAACCTCGTGGAGGCTTCCTACGTATCCCTGTGGCAGGGAATCAAAGTCCACGTAGTTCAGGAAGGATTGGGACTTACGCAAGGGTGCTGCCCGGGTGCCGCTAGGGAGCGGAAAAGGTGGATGGGGCTTACGCTCTGAGGCGGCCCATGGTGGATGGTGCTTACGCTCTGAGGCGGCCCACAGTGTATGGGGCTTATGCTCTGAGGCGGACCACAGTGTATGGGGCTTACGCTCTGAGGCGGCCCATGGTGGATGGGGCTTACGCTCTGAGGCGGCCCATGGTGGATGGGGCTTATGCTCTGAGGCGACCCATGGTGGATAGTGAACCGACATGAAGAGGTCGGAACAACTGGGTGGTGGGGTTGAACCTCGTGGATGCTTCCTACGTATCCATGTGGCAGGGAATCAAAGTCCACGTAGTTCAGGAAGGATTGGGGCTTACGCAAGGGTGCTACCTGGGTGCCGCTAGGGAGCGGCAAAGGTGGATGGGGCTTACGCTCTGAGGCGGAACATGGTGTCTTCCTCATGTCTGGCCATGAGGGCATCCCAACCCACTAGCGGGTCGAGGTAATCACCTATGCGCTAGTGCACAAGAGGGATAACGCCAAGGGCATTGGAATCTATCTGAATGAAGGGAGATGAAAAGTGTGAATCACATGACCGATATTCAGAACGTCGTGAGAGTGGCGTGGTGATGGAGGATAACTGTTGACCATGGTGGAAACGCAACATCCATATCACGTTATCCAGAAATGAGGACAAACAAATGAGGGTCGACTGCTGACCGTGTTCGAAACACAGGACCTGACTCAACATGTCACCCAAAGTCTTCCGGGGCATTGGCCCAGGACAGCAGGCAGACCAAAGGTCTATCATCCATACTGTTACAGCAGGCGGACCGTAGGTCTATCATCTATTCTGTTAGGGGGTCCCATTAGACTTGTAAGTGAGTGACGATCCGAATGAAGGACACACAAAGCGTGAGGTGGAGTGATGGAATGTTTTAATGGATTCCAACGCTCTTGATATTACGCCACTGTGATCATGGCATAATGAATCTTATACATAGAGCATAAGGCATCTCTTATTTGGAACAAGAGGCATCCTATGTTTGGAACATAGGGAGTACTACAGTTTAAAGTCATGTAGATAGGACTACTAACATATCATGCTAGGAGCATGAGGAATCTCTCGTATAGGGAAAGAGGCATCCTATGTTTGGAACATAGGGATTACTACAGTTTATAGTCATGTATATAGGACTACTGGCATCTCATGCTAGGAGCATAAGGCATCTCTCGTTCAGGGAAGAGGCATCCTACGTTTGGAACATAGGGATTACTACAGTTTAAAGTCATGTAGATAGGACTTCTGGCATCTCATGCTAAGAGCATGAGGTATCTCTCTTATAGGGCAAGAGGCATCCTATGTTTGGAACATAGGGATTACTATAGTTTATAGTCATGTAGATAGGACTACTGGCATCTCATGCTAGGAGCATAAGGCATCTCTCGTATAGGGAAAGAGGCATCCTATGTTTGGAACATAGGGATTACTACAGTTTATAGTAATGCAGATAGGACTACTGGAATATCATGCTAGGAGCATAAGGCATCTCTCGTATAGGGAAAGAGGCATCCTATGTTTGGAACATAGGGATTACTACAGTTTATAGTCATGTAGATAGGACTAATGCCATAAGGCGCCTAGAACGGCTGGTGTTGGGTCTTACGCAAGGGAGACCCATCCTAGTTCAACCTGACATAAGACCCAGGGGATAGGGTTTGACGGAGTTGCCTGAGGAATGGTTCGACTCAAGGTACTCAGGGAATTGATGATGAGAATCTCGACCCACGACACGTGATAGGGACCAAGAGGAATATGTCGACTCAAGGTACTTCATGGTGTGCAGAGGAGTATCTCAAATCATACTATTCCATAAGTGTAAAGAGGCTGCGCATAAGGGCGCAATGGAAAACCTCGACGTCCTGACCCAAGAAGTTCATAGTGCGACTCTCCATTTTTCATGGGGTCAGTGCTGGGCTGCGGTCCGGTATGGACCAGTGGGTGCAGGCCTGAACACTGTTGCGCAGCGTGGGCATGCGCGCAATTGAGGCTGTTGCGCGGGAAACACCAGGTCGGCGCGCAATAGGTGCGGCAGGCGCGCAACACTGGATGTGGGCGCGCAAAAGCGGTGGCGCGTGCAATAGCGGCGGGGCGCGCAATATGCGGCGGCGCGAGCAAAAGCGGCGGGGCACACAATATGTGGCGGCACGTGCAATAGCGGCGAGCGCGCAATATAGAAGGCTTGCATGAAATAGGACCGGTGCTGCACTAGCGTGCGAAAAATCGGGCTTAGTGGCACTGTTGCGCGCAAAAATTATGAGTTGCGTGGAAAACTGGGCAGGTTGGCCCTTTTCTGGGCAAAACTAATGTTTTGCGCGCCGAAGGGGAGTTTTCCGCGCGCGGCGTGGAAACTGCAGACTTACGCGCATCAGAGCGGCGGCCGACCTCCGAGGGTCCCTTCCTCAACGGGGGGGGGGGGGGGGGGGGTCCCTCGTATTTATAGGCGGAACACGGGTTCCAGTGAGCGGAAAATTCCATGCGCGCAAAGTGTTTTCCGCGCGCCAGACAGTGCGCATAGAATTTCACGCGGGCAAAGGCTGTGCGCGCAAAACTTCGTGCGGGCAAAGTGCTGCGCCTAAAATTCTGCTCCCGTAAAGATGGGTGCATAATATTCCGCGCGTGCATATGGTTTTCCACGCGGAACTCCTTTTTTACACGCAAACCCATACTTCACCCCAAAACCATCCTGGATGGCCATCCCCAGTAATCCAACTTCAAACATCCATAACTTCTGATCCGTAACTCCATTTGGGCTCCAAGACCAGTCAAATAAAAGCTTGCGGGACGAGCTACGCTCCGAGGTCATCTATGGGGATGTCTGGAAAATTTTGGGGACGCGTTTTCAGGGGTCAACACACACACACACGCATGTTTAGATATATATGTTTACATGTTTAAATAAATATATTTAAATATATCTATATGTTTATATGTCTATATATTTATATATGTTTAAATGTTTATATATATATATCTGTTTAAATTTTTATAAAATATACACAATATATGATAATATCTATATTTTAATTATTTTTTCATTGGAATTATTTGATTATATCCCCACCATTTTCATAATATACCAATTAATATTAGATGTTCATTAAATTGGTTTATTGTAAACACATCCTAAGTTTCATGATTTTATTGATTTAATTAATATTATGTAATTAATAATCTTGGATGAAATTGTTTTTTGTGTTTTTATGTTTTGCAGGTTAGGAGTATCCATGCCACATAAGATTAATTTAGGGTCTAAACTATCCATGTAAGGATAAACATGGAATTAGACTAGATTAATAAGAGTAACTTGTCTAAAACAATATCAGAGTATGCGATTTCCCTTTAGGATGAAAATAGAAATTTGGATCTTCTATAAATGATTAAAATGGACGTTCCAATAGATTATAGACACCCGTAGCTCTTAAGTTAAACTGAATTCCAAGAAAAATAAATAATTTTCATTGAAAATAACATGTTCTCATCTTTTGGTAAAAAATGAAATTTGAATAAAAAATTATTTCAAACCAAGGTAAAAACCTTTAATCTTGTAAATCAACCATTTTATATCTCACCTAGAAAATAATTTGTAAATAAAGGTGTTAAAATTGTTTCTAAATCCAATACATTTATAAAACCAACTCACACAAAAATTTATGAAATCAATTTAGAAAACCAATCATAAAATAATCATCAATTCGAATATCAATCCATTGTGAGTTCTAAAATATAACAACATGAATTCCAATTTTAATTCATTTTTTAAAAACACTTATAAATCATTTATAAAATGAATATTTAATCATAAATCGAGAATAATAAAAAACAACTCATAATAATAATCACACTATCCCACATCATGGTTTTATAATACTTGACCAGTTAACTCACCACCTGAATGAACCATCTAACTCATGTTATATATTCTTTTCAAGAATTTTAAGTTGATCAAGACCATTTTTATTTATAAGATCTTACCATACTACTTATAGGACAAGGACACAATAGAAATTGGGCATCAAAATCCATGCCTCTCAAGTGAGGTTGACCATTTAATTTATAGAGCGGTAAATACAACAACAACAATAAAAAGAAGATTTAAAACCAATTAAATGGTTTTGGATATGTGGATCAAACAATTTCAATTAGATCTATTTAAGACTATATTTTTATTGAAACCATTTAGAACAAGATCATATCAAATGAAAATTTTATGGTTATTTTTAAGTATACCTCTACCTATTTTAATAAGTATATTTTTCATTAATCTTAACCTATTAACAAGTTCATCCATAGGTATTATTCTAATATGTTCAAACCATATTAATGTTGTTATAAACACATTCTTGAAAAATAAATCCACTCCAATTTTCTCTTGAACACATTCGTTTTTAATATTATCTATCTTAGTATATCCATATATCTATCTTAATATTTTCATTTATGCTACCATAATTTTTTGTTCAAGATGTCCCATCAAAGTCAGACACTCACTATCATATAGAAAAGTTGTTATAATAACAGTCCTATAAAATTTAAACTATAATTTCAAAGGAATTGTATGATCATAAAGAACCCTAGAATCCTTTTCCAATTTTATCCATCCAGTTTGAATCATAAGAGAGACATATGCATTAATGTCTCCATAACATTGTTGAAATGAGTCTAAATATAAAAAATAATCACATTTTGAAATAATGTGGTCTCCCTATCTCACATTCAAAACACTAATAGAAAATAATTTCCTAAAATGAGACTTCATATATTCTATCTTATCCCAGATGCGTGGTAAAAAAAATAATAAAAAAATTACAAGTTAAGATAACTTGGAATAGGATAATCATTTTCAAAAATAAATATATCTAACACTCTAATTAATGCTAGGACATATATATTTTCATGTTTTTCTTGGTACATAAAAACTAAACATGTACTTCTTGAACCCCCTTGTAAAGCAGTTTGAAAGATGAAATGCATTGAAAAAATGACCAATAGTGATCATTTTTTATTATGATTCTCTTGGATGAAATTAGAATCAAAATAAATGTGTTTATTCCACTCATGAAATAATATATTGGTAGAAATTTTTATCACAACTTGATTATTAAACCAAATGTGTGCAATATTCCTTATAGGATATTCAATCTCTGTAGCATCTACTTTTCCCAAATAATTTCTATTGTCACATGATCCAAAACATGATACTCTAACATTTCATTAGATCTAGAGATAACTATATAATTTTTGATGAGATACAATTTGTATAATCTACATCATAAAAAGACATAATATCCATGTTCCTATGATTAGAATATATTAAGCATAACCCGTGCGCCTTCTTCACATATTTAATAATGAGAAGGATAGTCCCCCATCACAGATTTGTTGGGGCTTCCGTGAACCAAATCACCTCACTCACTAGACACATAAAATTTAGGGTGATTCATCATCAAATAGTTCAATTTTCCAACAAGCCATCGATGCCTATTTGGTGAGTAAAAAGTCTCACTATTTATGTGATAAGAATTTTCTCCAACATTAAGTAGTGAGTCCATAGAATCCACCAATGTTATACTAGTATATTATTGTAGATCAATGTCATATTTAATTTTATAAATAAATATAACATGAGAACATCTGAAAACCTCAATCCCTAATAAATATCTTAGTAGACCCATATCCTTCATTTAAAAATTCTATTGAAGAAAGGAATCAAGTCAAGTAGTCTTTATATCATCACCAAATGTAATGAAAATATCATAAATATGAAAAACTAGGAGAATGATACCTACAATATATAGATGATTAAAATTATAATGATCCTTCTTGCTCTAGGATATCCCAAAACTGGTCACAACTATGAAAAAGCATCCAAACTAAGATCATGTGACTACTTAGGGCGATAAAATGATCAGCAAAGGAAACATACCTTGAAGGACTCACGTCGAGAAAAAAATCTATAGGTTTCTATATATATACCTCCTCATTAAGAAATACACGAATAAATGCATTCTTTAAATCTAGCTTATGGGGATGCCAATGGAGAGTGACAATGAAAGAGATAAAAATACACACTGATCCCATCTTAGTTGCATGAAAAAAATATAAAATTATTCATTTTGTTTGGTTTATACATATAATTTTATAACTTAGAGAGCCTTAAAGTGATTTAGAGTTCCATCAACATTTAATTACAAGTTATAGATCCATTTACATCCAAAAATCTTCTTACTAGAGGAGAGGGAGACAATATCCCATGTATGATTAGTATCTAAAAAAAATTCATCCTACATATCTTATAATGACATTGGATATATTGGATCCAAAAATAGTATGGAATATAGAAAAATCTAAAAGGGTTCCAATAAATAGGGATGTATCTACTGATAATCCCTAGTAATAAGTAGAATAAAATAGTATGTCTCCACAAGAACATATACCTTTGTAAAGTGAAATAGTAAAATCAGATGGATGAGAGTCAAGAGTTGACAAGTCATTGGGTTCCAGAGTAGCATGAGACTCAAATGGAATGTGGATTCTTGGATATCAAGTGTAAATTAATAAAAATAAATATCCAATTTCTGGTGGAGGAGGAAGCTTAGATGATCAATATGTGAGATAATATTAATGGGAAACCCCGATATCGATAAGTGAGAGATGGGGAAAGATTATGGAATATAAAATGGAGGAATCAACAATTGAAACATTAGTTGAAACCACATAATGAAGTGAGCCTAGGGAGAAACAAAGACACTCACTTTGGGTCTGAGAGTAACCAAGGAAGGTGTTCTTAAAGGCATGATAATCCAATTTGGTAATAATGGGGGGAGTGTCACAGACATAACACACACATAAAAATATTTAAAGAGGTTAGGGATGTAGGGATTGGTGAGAGAATAAAGCATGAAAAGGCGTTTCCCTCTAAATAATGAAAGAGAGAATGTGGTTAATGTGATAAATGATAGTAATAATGGTTTAGATCCAAATAATTCTAATAACTTTCATTTGAAAGAGATGGGCTAGTGCGATTTCTAATAGATGATGGTTCCTATATTTAAAAACACTATTTTATTAGGGTTTAGCAGTGAAATAAATATAATATATGATATCATGCTCATCAATAAAGTATGGAAAATATCCATCAAATTATACATGAAAATTATTAAAATGGAAAGTTTTAAGGGTGGTTGTGTCACAAACCAAGCCGGGTCGCCATCTGACCCGGTGCCTGACCCAGTCCGCGGCAAGCCCCAAAGGGCGTTCCTGATCCCCACATCATGACACAAGTTCTCGGGTATAAAAAAATATATGGGAATGATTTACGTAAAATAATAAACAAAAACAACTAACAAGATAAATAAACTAAAACTGAAAACAGATAACCAAACACGCCTTTAAATTATAACCAAATTTAATGTTTATAACTCAACTCAAACCCAAAGAGAACTATAACAAAGAAAGAAAACTAAAACTCCAAAAAAAAACCACCAAGTGATATGAGAAGCCACATCCCCAAGCTACCAACACCATCTTTCATGAGAAGACCATCAACAACCCGAACCTCCATCACTAAGCATGATTCCTCAACATGGGATACACAATGAACAATGTCTACATACACCCAAAAGTGTGTGTAGGGTGTGAGACAAGATCCCAGTAGGTTCCACCCAATAAGAAGATTCCATTCCACAACATCAAGAGATAATTTAACATGTTTATTCAAATTCATTATTTTAAAACACTTTTATGGAAATCATTTACAAGATAAAAGTTAAAAAATAACACTTGAAAAAAATCAATTTCACAGACACTACTTTAAATTGAAAGAGAAAATTTATAAAGAACACACACACACTCAAGTGGTCCTCTATATGCTGATGGAAGGCACCCCGTCATGAATAGTAGAGCACCATGGGTAAATACCCTAACATTCATCTAGATCAAGTGGGGCCCTAGAGACAATTTATCTCTATGTAAACGTGGAATAAGAACCACAATGATCTATGTTCTCATGTACGAGCCACTAGCAGGGAACACACCCATAACCTAGTGGTCTCCAATCATCACAAATGTTTAGTTAGTGTTGTAGCATCAATATTTCTAGATGAAACCGAGATGAATCACTTACATATCATCTAGTGTACTAGGTCTAGTCCACCCACCTAGATACCTGGGGTTTCCCCTTATGCTCAAGTTAAAGCTCAAATGAACACACACCACATCTTTGATATCAAATCCCAACCATTTCAAAGAAAACATCATTCCTTTCAAGAAAAATCATTTCCATTCACGTACACCATTGAAAAGAAACTTTCAATACTTTTTTCATCACTTATAAATAATTCCTAATTCCCCTTTTTATAACACAAGAAAACACCCAATTAAGACCAACCAAAACAATGACCAAGACCCTTCATAAAACCACTCAAACTTTAAACTATTTTTAAAACAAGCTTTTAATCTTTTCAAATATTTCAAAAATTATACAAAAAATGTACAATAAGGAAAACACACCCAAAGTGAATCATTTTCATTTGAAAATATCTATTTAAATATACATACACCTCAAAGATCTTGAAAACACATTTTCACCATCCAAACAACCCTTAGAACACATTCTAGAAACATTACATCAATGAAAACACAAAAACATAGCCAATACCTATATTAAAAATACAATCTCAACCTTTAAATACACAAAACACTTCAAAAACACCAAATACACCACATAATAAAACCAAAGAATACATTAATAAATTTAAAAAAACATATTAAAGTAATCTAATGATTCTAGGGAACATAACCACCTAACTTAGTGTAGAAAAACCTCACAAACTTGGTGTGAAACTCCTATTTCCCTCTAGCCGCACCATAACAAACTTATATTGAATGCTAAAAACAAGACATCAGATAAAAATCATCACAATTGGACCCTAAAAACATGAAACCCTAACCTAACAACCTACCCTAGGAAAAAAATAACCAAACAAAGTGGAATGCACTTGCGGTGAGGGTGCATGAAGCTTTCCGAGTAAGAGGAAGGGATGTCAGTGATGTGTCGTGATGGAAAGTCCAGATGAAAAGGGGATACAGTGCGCAATTGATCATTAGATGCGGGGAGGAGGTGTGATGTGGTAGCAGGGGAAACACGTAGGAGGTTCGCTAGATGAGGGGGAGGTGCGCCGTTAGCGACATCGCTGGAGGGAGGCAAAGGGAGGGATTTGGATGGGAGTTATTCTAGGGTTAGGAGGGGGCCAAAATTTCATAGGGGGAGTGTGCAACCAGGTTGTGCGCGGTGGAGCGCCGGTGCAAGGTGTGACCAGGGTGCAGGGTGGCGTGGCTTGTTGATGAAGGGGAGGGAGGCGGTGTTATCCAAGGAGGGGAGACTATGGGGAAGAGTATAGTCATGCTAGGGTTAGGGAGGGGGAACTTGTGCATGATAGGGGATCAGAGAACAAGAGTAAAAGAAAAAAAAGAAAGAAGAAAAAAAAGAAAAAAATAAATTGAAATAAAACCCTAAAAAATTCCTAAAACAACTTAAAAGAATAATAATGATGATGATAATAATAATAATATGCTAATAGTTTTACAATTATGAAAATAATAATAAGAGGTTAATAATTTTAATAGTAATATTGACATTATTAATACAAATAATAATAAACACTAATAATAATAATAATAATAATAATGTTCTTGATAATAATCATACCAACTTAACAAAATATTAACAATAATAATAATTACCATTAGTATTATTATTCAAATGATTTATTAAAATTTATTTTATTTTTCTTATCTTACTTTGTCCTCATATTATTATTCATTTCATTTTTTATTTATTTGACTTGAACATCAGGTAGGCCACACAGGGACCCTGGTAAAGTCACATGGCTTCGACCATGTCCTACCCATGCATTGGACGATGCCAAGGACAAAATATTACTTTACAATAAAAACAAAATAAATTCAATCAGGCTCATCCCACACCTCAATAAAAAATTTCAAAATTTAGATAAAATAAAAAATAAAGTTATTTCAAAAGTTCAAGTGTAAAAATTCTCCTCACTATAAATCTTTCCACCTCTGGAAATCCACAAGGATACTTAGAAAATAGAACTGGTACCCCCTCTCAACTCAAAGAGGTTCCTAAAAAACAACATAAAAGAGAAGCAAGAACACTAAAAACAAAGAGAAAATACTTGAAAAATAAACTCAGAAGAACGAAATGGACTCCCTATTCCAAGCCACCCGCCCCTAGAAGTTCAAACATCTCCAGTTGATCGATCAAAGAAAAATAGATTTCCCACAACATAAAATCCAACTTATTAAATTAAAGCACCTCAAATACTGCCAGATAGAACCCACACCACTTTCCTGAAACAAGTGAGAAAAATTAAACCGCATCCTGAAGAATACTCCCATAACCTACCACTGAGCCATATCTAGAAATAAAACCAAAATATCGACATGGGGAGGCCCGAACGGACTCCCCACCAATAGGAACCAACCAACCCCTGAGAAAAAACTAGAAAACCGACATGGGGAGGACCGAACAGACTCCCCACCATTAAGAATATACTAACTTTGATTTATTCTTGAGGAATTTCAGTGAGACCCACAATGGGTCTCACCACTGTTAGAGCAAACGGAAACACACAAACGTAGAGAGAATTCCCGACACTGACCTAAAACCCCACAAAAGGGGCGGGGAGGTAAGAGACCAACTACCTAGGCGTCAAAACCATAGCTAAATACAAACCAACATCTTTACAACCCTGGATGAGCACTAATCAAAATTGAGACCGATTTACCCAATAAGACCCCATAAGGACCACTAAAAGGGATTACATCTGGTGGGACACAACCACTGGGACCTTAAGGTAATGAGATGACCATGACTCCTCATAGACACAGGAAACCTCACATACCCAAATGGTTCATTCAGAATGAAACAACTATAGGAAATGATTTAAACTGCCTTCACCTTCAACACCGATGACATAAATAAGGCCGAGGTCTCATACACACCTGGGGTTACTGACCACGTTCCAGCTTCAATCCAAGGCCTATGGATGGAGACCTAATGTGTGAATCATCTCCTGACTTTCAATAAGGAATTGAAGACTCTCAAATAGAGCTTCTCATTTTGGTTCCACATGCAACCACACTACAATTGAGGAAACACCATCAGGCACAACACACCCCAACATCCACTTACTCTGACTCAGAACATTCACTAACATGAAAGATAAGATGGTGCATTCACATCACCCCTTGTTACTCCGAATGAGAAACACGTAGAGGAATGACACATAAAATACACCTTCCTATAAAACGGAGGAATTCAAAATTTCCCAAAGGAAAATACACTTTTGTCAAGACAGCGACCCTTTTAGAGTTGCACAACCTTCACCCTATACCCAAACAAGAGTAAAACACTTCCAAACGTCACCAAACATGACCATTGATGCTGAAAGAAACATTACACAAAAAGGGAATTTAAAATGAGTCTTAAATGACACACAATTCCAATAAACGAACATAAAAACCTCTTATGATCTGACTTGCTACACTGGCGGTCTAACATGAATCCCTTCTTAGATAAAACCAACGAAAGTCCCAAAGGTCCTTTAAGATAGTATCCAACACCTTCAAATCTAGATTTATCACCTTTACTCACTAGAATTCCCTTCAACACTTCTAGATAGATCCTATTTACACAATGGTGTAAAACATCACCTTTAAAGACTCAGAAAACCCAAGGAGACCAAAAATCCCTTCAATACCTCTTGCATCTTCCATCCCACTGTGAGAGGATCCACTTAACTGAAAAGGAAAAAGGATAGAGTTAGCTCTAACACTAAAAAGATAAAGTCCTTAATTTTATCAACTAGAGGTCTGACCAATGACGAATTGCATGTGGCCGCACTTCAATTGCATGTTTACTCTTTATGGGGGTGTACATTAGCCAAAAAGAAAAACTATAGACCCAAAAAGCTGATCCGTTGGTTAAACACACCGTGAGAAAACACTGAAAGAATGGGGAAACCATTACAAGGACTCCCAAAACACTTCTCGAGAAAAACCACTAACCAACACCTGAAATCAACTTACCAACAAAACAAAAACATGAACCATCATACAAACAAGAAAGGTTTTCAAAACTCAAAACACCACACTAAAAGATTCCCAAACCACAAAAATACACACCGCACAAATATGGAACATCAAACACTCTATCCTTAAAAAAAAATTTCGAAATTAAAATCAAGAGGGTGGGCTGCACAATCACCAATGGTACATCATGGGCCTTACACATGAATTATCTCATGTCAATTGGGAACTAATTCACCTTTCACATATATCCCATGCATATGGTCACCCATGAAAGTACATAAGGTTAGAATAAAATTCTCTCCATTTTTCAAAACAACAATTGACCCACACATCCTCTTCTCAAAACCACTAGTCACAAAATTGAACCCATTTTGAATCTCATAAACATTTTAGAAAAATGAAAATCATCCCAAAAATAATTAATTTTTAAAACTTTCATGTCAATTTTCAAACATTTCATCCCACTCAAAATACATTTCACTGGTCTAACAAATTCCATTGAAAACAAAATTTCAAAACCCGCTTTAAAATCATACACGTTTTCCAAACCATCAAGTTTGTAAATCCACAAATCTCGATTATAAAAATTCAATATCAATGTTCACAAAAACCATTTCATGAAAATCCACTTTCCAAAAACTCATTCAAAATAGTTTTAAAAAACCCATTTCCCACCTATTAAAAATCAAGACATTCCCACTTTAAAATCTAGATTTCATAAATTTTCAAACAAAGGTTTTAAAATGAATTTTCAGAGCCCAATAAGTTATAAGACAATGAAAGAGGAAACTAGGGATGAAGGGTGAATCAAACATATGGTTAGCGGCCATACACCAATAACTCCACCTTCAAGGAGAGTATTCTTGGATAATGCCCCTAACTACACATGGATTTCCAGGCCCTGTGAGCTCTATTAGACCATTGATCATACTCCCTTTTCATCCCCTCAAACAAGATTAACCCCAAGGACCAAAGACTCAGAAAAATCTCAACTTCCCCTAGTAACTCAGGTCCCACCACAAGGTGTACTAGCTTGACACCTTACTCTTAGAAAAAACATCGATTTCATTCAATCCTAGATCTGGTCTATCCTGAATCTTCCTCAAGGTACATGACCGAAAATAGAAAACATCCCTCTAATACCATTTTTTCACAAACCAATCTAGGTCTCCATCTGACTCGGCGCCTGACCTAGTCTTTGGAAAGGCCCGAAGGGAATTCCTGATCCCTATGGGCTGGAATAAGTGCAAGGGTATAAAAATAGTATATAAGAATGATTTAATTAAAATAATAAATAGAAAACAACTAAAAATATAAATAAACTAAAACTAAAAATAGAGAACCAAAAAGGCCCTTAAACTATGACCAGATTTAAAGTTTACAACTCAACTCAAACCTAAAGGGAACTAAAATAAATAAAGAAAACTAAAACTCCAACACAAACCTACAAGTGACACGAGAAGACACATCCCCAAGATACCAACACAAACTTGCACAAGAAGACCATCAACAACCCGAACTTCCATCACTAAGCATGATGACTCAACCTGGTATATGAAAAGAACAAGCTCTATATACTTACAAATGTGTATGTAGGGTATGATCTAAGATCCTAATAGGATTCCACCTAATAAGAAGATTTCATGCCACATCATTAAGATATAATTTAAAATTTTTATTAAAATTCATGGTTTTTAAACACTTTTAATGAAAGCATTTACAAGCTAAAATTTAAAAAGTAATAGTTGAAGAAAAACCATTTCATAAATACTACTTTAAAGTGAAAGAAAAAATTCATAAAGAACACACACAAACACACTCAAGTGGTCCTCCATATGCTGGAGGAAGGCACCCCATCATGAATAGTAGAGCACCTTGGGTAAATAACCTAAGGTTCATCTAGCTTGAGTGGGGGCCTAGAGACATAGTATCTCGGTGTAAACATTGCATAGGAACCATAACGATCTATGTTCTGGTGCAAGAGACACTAGTAGGGAACAAACCCATAACCTAATGGTCTCCAATCATCACAAATGTTTAGTAAGTGTTGTAGCATCAATCCTGCTAGACAAAACCGGGACAAACCACCTACGTATCATCTAGAATACTAGTCCTAGTCCGTCCACCTATATACCCATAGTTCCCCTTGTTATCGAGTTAAAGTTCACATGCACACACACCGCATCTTTCATATCAAAGACGAACCATTTCATATAAAACATCATTACTTTCAAAATAAATCCTTTCCATTCACACACACCATTAAAAAGCGACTTTCAATACTTTTTTCATCACTTATAAATAATTCCCAATTCCCCCATTTTATAACACAATAAAACACCCAATTAATACTAACCAAAACAATGACCAAGTCCCTTCATAACACCACTCATACTTTTAACTATTTTTAAAATAATCTTTTCACCTTTTCAAACATTTCACAAATTATACATAAAATTCACAATATGAAAAACACACCCAAAGTGATTCATTTTTATTTGAAAATATCTATTTAAATATACACACACATCAAAGACCTTGAAAATTCAATTTAAACCATCCAAAAAACCCTCAGAACACATTCTAGAAACATTACATCAAATCACACATGAAAACACAACCAATCCCTATATTAAAAATACAATTCCAAACTTTAAATACACAAACCACTTCAAAAACACCAAATTCCCCACATAATAAAACCAAAGAATACATTAATAAAGTTAAAGAAACTTATTAAATTAATCTAATAATTCTAGGGCACAGAACCACCTACCTCAGTATAGAAAATCCTTACAAAATTGGTGTGCAACTCCAATTTCTCTCCATCCGCACCACAACATACTTAGATTGAATGTTAAAAACAAGACATTAGATCAAAATAATCATAATTGGTACCTAAACACATAAAACACTAACTATACAACCTACCCTAGGAAGAAAACAACCAAATAAAGTGGAACACACCTGTAGAGAGGGTGAAGGAAGCTAACTGAGTAATAGGAAGGTATGTTAGAGGGACATCATGCCAGAAAGTCCAATCAAGAAGGGGTGACATCACATGTATGATTTCTAGACGCGAGGAGGAGGTGCAATGTGGTAGCAGGGGTGGCACATAGGAGGTTCGCTGGATGAGGGGGAGGTGCACTGGTCAGCAGCATCGTAAGAGAGAGGCAAGAGAAGGGGCTCTAGATGGGAGTGGCACTAAGGTTAGGAGGGGGCCACAATTTTATAGGGGGCACACGCAGACAGGCTGTGTGCGATGGAGCACCGGTGTGAAGTGTGACCAGGGTGTGGGGTGGCAAGAATCTCCAGTGAAGGGGAGGGAGGAGGTGCTATCCAAGGAGCAAAGACCATGGGGGGGAGGATAGTTGCACTAGGTTTAGGGAGGGAGAGCCTGTGCGTGAAGAGGGAGGGAATAACAAGAGGAAAATAAAAAAAAACGAAATAAGAAAAAAAAGAAAAAAAAGAAAAAAATAAATTGAAATAAAACCCTAAAAAAGTCCTCAAACAATCTAAAAAAATAATGATAATAATAATAATAATTTAATAGTTTTAAAATTTTGATGATAATAATAAGAGGTTAATAATTTTAATAGTAATATTGACATTATTAATACTAATACTAATAAAAACTAATAATAATAATAATAATAATGTTATTGATACAAATCATACTAACTTAACAAAATATTAACAATATGAATAATCTTAATAATATTAATAATAATAACTTAATTAACATATTAACACTAATAGTAATAATAATAATAATAATAATAATAATTTCCATTATTATTACTATTAAAATTATTTATTAAAATTTATTTTATTTTTGTTATCTTACTTGGTCATCATATTATTATTCATTTCATTTTTTTATTTATTTGACTCGAACATCGAACATGCCACTCATAGACCTAGGCAAAGCTTCACAACTTCTACTATGTCCTCCCCATGCGCTAGATGATTCCAAGGCCAAAATATTCCATTATTAGTAAAAACACAAAAATTTCAATTGGGCTCGGCCCGCATCTTGACAGAAATTTCAAATTCAAATAAAATAACAAAATAAAATTATTCCAAAAGTCAGGGTGTGATAGGTTGAAAACTGTGTTTAGATTTCATGATGAAATGAGCAAAATATGGAAAATATTTTAAATCATCATTTTAAAAAATAAACCCAAGTCATTTGATAAAAATAATTAATGAAAGTAATGAAGTAATGATGAATCAATTTGATTGGAATAAGGTTGATTCTTTATACATCAGAATAAACTAAATTAAAAGGACTTGATACATGTGAGATAACCCGAGGAACATAGATAACCCTATGATGCTTGGTATAATGGAAAAAATCACAATTAAAAATGATAAATAGGATCCAACTCATATTATACTTTTTGAATAATTGATGTGAGAGTATGGTTATGCTTGTAGTGAATCTGGAGGACTAGAGTAGAAAGCATGGAGATAACAAGATAAGAGATTAAGTCTAGCATATACACACCACCGTGAAGTAATCCACTACAAAGAAAATGAGCTGTATAAATATCCTAAAACAAAACCATAACAGGTGAGAAGATGGTATTCCGATCTTAATAAAAAATAATATTTATATTTTACAATAAATTTTATGGATAGTGTGGAATAATGGGCATTGATGAGAGTATCAAATTGTATGTAAATAGATAAATACCATAACCAAAAATATGAATTGTGTATCCATCTACAACAATGATAAATGAACAAGTTAAAGTAGAGTAATAATACTAAAGAATATATGCATCATAGGTAGGATTCTCAGATGTTCCATAATCAAGGACTCAGTTAGTGGATTATAGGGTTTTTAATTCATGATAAAATGAGAAAAATATGGAAAATATTTCAACTCATTTTTTTACCAAATAAACATAAGTCATATAAGAATAATCACCATTAAAAGTAACAAAGTAATGATAACTCAGCTTTATTGGAATAAGGTTAGGTCCCCATACATCAAAATAAACTAAATCAAAAAGATTCAAGACACGTGAGTGCACTCGGGGAATATAGATAACCAGATGATGCTTGGAATAATAGAAAGACTCATAATGAAAAGGAGAAATAAGATACAACTCAGGTGCACTTTTTGAAGAATTGATGTGGGAGGATGGATGAGCTGGTAGTGAGGCTAGAGGACCAGAGTAGAAATCATAGAGTAGGAAATAGAAGAGACATGTTCTAGCACATACAAACCACCGTGAAGTCGACCACTATCAAGCACATGATCTATCAAAATCTCTTGAAACAAAACCGTAGTAGGTGAGAAGATGGTACAAAACTCTAAATCAATATTAATACTTTTAGTTAATAATAAATTAGATAAAAAGTGTGTAATAAGAGCCACTGGGGATAGTATCAAAGTGAATTTAACTAGAAAACTCCAATAACCAACAATATTAATTGTGGATCCATCTGCAATAATGATAAACTTTCAAGTTGAAGTAGACTTATAAGATTGAAGAATATATTAATTATCAACATGATTATTGGGTGAACTAGAATCAAGGAACCAATTAGTGGATTGGTAGGATAGATAGAAAGTAAGAATATTTCAATGATCCACAACTATGCTAGAGGATGCTCAAGTGTACTAATTTCATGAACCAACCTGGGATATCATGAACCAATACGCAATACAACCCTTGGAAAGAACCAAAGGGAATTCAAGATCCCCACATGATGGAAATTAGTGCTTAAGAATAAAGGAATCAATATTGGGAATGATCTCTCCAAATAATAATAATAAAGATGAAAAACAATCTACTGGAAACCCTATATGACTCGTCCATATATCAAATTCTAATGTACAATAAATAAAAAATTTCAAAATAAGGAAACAAATCAAATAATTCATATCCAAAATAGACATACATCTCACATAAATAATATAAAATTGGTACAAAAAAATGAACAAGATTATAAGAATTAAAACCAAATATAGATTAATTGATACATAATAGAGAAATAAATACACAAAAAACCAAATACCAAACTGAGAGGCTCATGTGACCCATGGTCACTATCCAAAATCATCATTAACACATTCTCCATGAGAAACATAAAATAAAGAGTCCACAAGATTGAGATCCTCAAGAATATATTCCTGGAATTTTATACAGGCATGATCAAAGAGTCTAGTATGTATCCTCCCCACTTCCTATGCATAATCTTTTAAAAAATATATTTTTATTCTAATTGAAAGTAACTTTATAAAATAAATATTCTGATTTTACTTTAAATAAAATCGTATGTGATAATCATTGAAATTCAGTTCTTTAAAAAATGACTATTTATCTATTTAATATAAATTCAAGCTTTTAAAATAATTTTAGAGGAGAAGGACATTAAAATAAATGGAAAATCTTCCAAAAAAACCATTTTAAGTGAATATATTTTAGAAAATATGGAAAGATAAATCAATTTTCAAATAATACCTCTTCAACTTAATTTCAATCATTAATAAATGAATACATATAGTATATTAAAAATGTACACATATAAGATAAATAAAAGTAATCGAAAATAGTAGCAACAATAACATCCACTATGAAAGAAGTGAAAAAAAAACACAAAAAATAATTAAATCTAAAAACAAAAGAAATAGATAAAAGTAAAAAATACCATGGGAGTGGTCCTAGGTAATCTAAGGTCAAGGAAACCTAGAACTATATACTATGTCAGTGATTGAACCATCATAAATAACTGTACGCAATTATTAGGGAGTGCAATCTCAATTCATAGTGGAAAAGGTCCACCCCAAAAAGTTTCACCCAAATAAAATTCATAGTAGAGTTTTGTTAGTGTTGTAACATAATCCAAAACTAGGCATGAATCACCATGCCTAAAAGTAATTTCCTAGTGTTCCTTTCCTATTTCATCAAGCTCACATGATCAATAGATAGAGGTAACTGTGAAAGTCAGAATCAATCTTATAAGACACCAAAAATATATAATACACCCCTCACCTCCTCCCCAAGAACATTTTTTTAAAATAACCCCCTTGCATTAAAAAATAATGCATCCCCCATTGTCATCAGACCCAAATAATGATAATAAACAAGGGGCTCAATCCTACTCATTACTTAAAATTCTAGATGGTCCTTTAATTTTAAAACGAAGGCTTAAACTAGGAAAATACATTTTTAAAACTACTCATGGTTAAATTATTTAAAACAAAAATTTTAAGATGAAATGAAACCTAAAAACAAAATAAAAACATCAACCACACTTAATAAAAATTTCAAACACTATTTAAAATTTCACTATAAACAAAGAGAATCAAACCAAATAATAATAATATTAATAAAACAATAACCAAGGAACACCAAATCTATTTGAAAATGATCTATTTAATTTAAAAAATAATTTGAATTATTGGGTAGTTAGCCATGGAAAACCTTTCAAATTAATTATGTAATTTTAAATATCCTTTTTTAAAACTTGAATTTCTCGATAGAGTTATTGAGGCATTTTATCTAACACATAAGGGGCTTTTGAAATCATTTACAGTTATAAGAGGCCTTAACACTATTAAATTTCCATTTACAAACCATAAAAAATATGAGATAGGGATAAAGAATTTCACATGGAATAATATTTAATTGATTTAATGTGTATCTTAAATGGAATTAGGCAAGCAATCAAAGTTTTTAAGTTAAATAACTAACCATGGAACAAGCATACTCAAACCAACGGAAACACATCACCTTTGACGAATAATTGTAGAAGAGGTCTCACATCGAGATCTATGATCCCTAGACATAAAAATACACAAACCACATAAAACCCCATGACTTAGGGTTTAACAAAAAAGCCTCTAAGACCAAGTAGAGAAAGATAAAAAATAGAAGGAGAAATTAAATAAAAGGAAGATAATACCTTAAGAAATCACCATAAAAATGAAGAAGAACAACCAAAATACAAGGTAGAAAGCAATAATAAGGATCATGGGTATCTACTTTGTGCATCACAAGAGTGAGGGGAAGAGGAGAGAAAATGGGTATTTAAAATTAGGGATGGGTAGATATGAATTTTCCATATTTTTTAAAGATGGAAAAGTTACATAGTTTAGCTGCACGGTTTACCAAACACTACACCACTAACTGAATATAACTATAAAACTATTTGGTTTTGATGCACGGCTAGTAAAACCACACACCAACCATGAAAATACCCATTAATAAGGAATTTTATTTTTTTCACGGTTAGCCGTACAACCAGTATTAACTGTGATATTACCATGTTTCATACACTACAACCCCAAAATTTTAAAAATTCAAAGAAATATGAATTAGAATTCAAGGTAAAGGACAAAAATCAATCAACAAATAAAATAATTGTAAAAATGGTGGTTAGGGTGCTACCATTCTCACCATCATGCCATTTTCTTCCCCCCCCAAAGTCACTAAGTTCAAGGAGTATGAAATACAAATAGTTCAAACTAAAAAGGAAGAAATAAATTTAACATAACCTCTTATCCCTTCTAAAATAAATTAGAATTATTTCACATAAATATATATCTAATTTCAAAATCCACACCTAAAATCTCTATGATAACCCAAAAACCTGAGACGTATAGTCGATCTCCCCTCTATTTAATAGAAAATCTAACATGGTGTGGAAACAAAGTGATACCAACTAGAGAGGACCACTATGAAATAAAACATGACAAAAATCAAACTAAATTTCCATATAAAAGAATAAAATAGAAAAATCCAATTGAAGTTACATCCAAAAATCCAAAAAATCATCATTTACACTCCAAATGAACACAAGGTATGAGATTCCTCAAAATACAATCCAATGATAAAAACCAACAACACAGGAAAAGGAGAAGGGAGAAAATAAAGGGTAAAGGAAATAGAATCACCCCTAACCATCTCTATAAACTAAATTCAGGATTTGAAATTCCAATTTTTAGAAGATTTAAAGATGAATCGGTCAGCTATAATGAGAACAAGTCATCAAGTCTTCAAATAAGAATAGTCATAGAATGACCAAGCTGATCACAATGGACATATAAAGTTTCTCCTTTTAGGATAGTGATAATAGGATGAGAAATTATTCTAAATGAAATCCCAAACCTCCTGCTCAAGTTAACCCTACTTTCTCTTCCCACAGGAAAGGAGATTCCCATTAAATAGAAGAAACAAATGCACCACTTATCACATGGGATGCCTTACAAAGGTCGAAACCACCACCATCACCATAGTCTTATTGACTACATCCCTAGTCACATCTAGACTAGAAGTGAGTACTTGTAATCCAAGGCCCAAACTGTGGCCATGAAGGATAAATGAAATCTAAAACTAAGTAATATTAGATAAATAACAACCACTAAGAAGGGTTCAAATCCACAATAGACCACCATAAGGACTACACTGAACCCATGAAAGACACTAACTATAGAAACATCATGAAACTCACCAAACATTATGGGAGGAACATTTTAAATAAAAAAAGACAAAATAATCAATGAAAAATACCTAAAAATTAACCTAATATTAATAAGAGAAACCCTTTTTCAAAACAAAACCATAAGGGAGAAATTCGTCAATTTCACCCAAGGAATAAAACACCCAGCACAATAAAATGGTCTATTTTAATAGTTTTTTTGCTCAAAACCACAAATTCCTCAAATTATTTTTAACATACCATTAAAAGATTCATTTATAGATCTTAATACTAATATTTCACTATTAAAACCTTCAAAACCATTAAATAATGTATTAATCAAAAAATCTCAATTCAAAATACTTTTTAAATTTCTTTATGATGAAGTTCTAAAATAATACCCATTAATCTAAAAATTAATAAATTTCACTTAAAATTTAGTTCTCATTTTCAAAAAACCCTCATTGAAATAATTTTGGAAATCTAAAACATTAAATTCATTTCAAACCATCTTAGGAAATCCCATTTTTAATTTTAAAATTCAGAATTATTTAAAATAAATCTCTATCACAAAAAATTTAAAAACCCAAACCAAATAACACCAAAACATCTCAAAACCCACCTTTAATCCATTCGAAATAAAATTTACAGAAAACCCAAAGAAATCTAAAATCAAATGGAGTCTAAAAAAAATTCAAAATGGCTAGTTACTATGCATAATTTGTCTATGTGGTTTGGTCAACCGTGTGCCAACCTTGAAACATCCACTGGAAAGAAAAACAACCCCATGCACATAGGGTCTGCATGAAAAAAGATCCCAATAGGTATCCTCTATACACCAATGCATATCTTTGAAAATTAAATCCTTTCATGGTGGTTTGAAAGTACATTTCTAAAATCAATATTTCCATTTTAATTTAAATAAAATAAAATGTGGTCAACTTAGAAATTTATTTCTTTAAAAAATGTCTATTTGAAATTAAATTTAAATTTAGGCCTTTAAAATAGTTTTGTAAGGGGAGGACATTAAAATAAAAGAAAAAATTTTCCAACAAAAACCTTTTTAAGTAACCATATTTTAAAAAATAAGGAAAGACAACTCACTTTTAAAATAACCCATTTTCAACTTAATTTCAATTATCAACAAATGAGTAAAACTAAAAACTTATGAATGTACACATATAAGAGAACTAAAATTAAACAAAAATATAAGAAAAAATAACATCCACTATGAAAAAATCATAAACAAATACATTTAGTAACAAATTCCAAGAAAAGAAAGAACTTAAAGTCAACAATATCATGGTAGTGGCCCTAGGGAAGATAAGGCCAAGTAAACCTATAATCCTATACTATTTAGATGATTTAATCATCATAAATAACTATATAGAAACTCTAGGGAGAGTAATATCAATGACTAGTAGAAAGGTCCACCCTAGAAAGTGGAACCCTAATACTTATAATAGGATTTTTTTAGTGTTGTAATGTAATCCAAAACTAGATATGATACGCCATGACTGCCAGTATTTTTCTAGTGTTCATTACCCAATCTCTTGGGTTCCCATGATAAATAATGTAAGGTGAGTATTCCAATCACAATCAATCCCATATAACACCAAAAATACACAAGAAACTCATCACCTCCTCCCCAAGAACCTTTTCTTTTCAAAAAAACCCCTTTAATTAAAACATATTGTATACCTAATAGTCATCAGACCCAAATAATAAGAATAAACAAGGGGATCAATATAATTCTTTAAATAAAATTCCAACTATGAATTAAATTTTTAAACCAAGGCTTAAACTATGAAATCCATTTTTAAAACTAAATATGGTCCAATTCTTGAAAAGAAAAATTTCAAGATAAAATTAAACTCAACTCCATTATAAAAACATCAATCACACTTGATACATAATCCAAACACCATTTGAAATGTCACTAAACACAGAAATAAACAAACCAAATAATAATAAGTGTCGTAAAAAATAACCAAGTATCACTAAAGATATTAAAAAATGATCTATTTAATTTGAAAACTAATTAGAATTTATGGGTTGTTACCCATGGATAACCATTCAAAGTCATTAGGTATTTAAACATCCTTTTTAAAAATAGGCATAAACACTATCAAAATACCATTTTCAACCCTTGAAAATCACAAGACTAGGATAAATAATTGAAAATAGCATAACCTTTAATAAATTTAAAGAGTAGCTCAAAATAAATTAGAAAACCAAAAAAAGTTTTTATGTTTAAAGAACAAATCATGGAGAAACCTACCTCAAACTAGAAGAAATGAATCAAATTTGATGAATAATGGTATAATAGGTCTCAAAACGAGCTCTATGAGTCCTAGATATCAAAATCCACAAGCCACATAAAACCCTAATGACATAGGATTTGACCAATAAGCCTCCAAGATAAGGAAGATAAAGAGAACTAAGGGAAGGATAAATAGAATAAAAGGAAGGTCATACCCTAAGAAACCGCCACAAAAATAAATAATGACCAAAATCCATGGTAGGAATCATGAGGAAGGCTCCTTCGGATCTCCCTTCACATGTTGCACAAGTGAGGGGATGGGGAGTCAATGGGGGTAGTTAAAATTGGGGCTGAATAAGAATTTACACATTTTTAAAACCTGGATCACATGGTTTGACCTTATGATTTACAAAACCGTGTGATCCTTATTGGAAAAACCTAAAAAGATGTAAGTTTTGGATCCAAAATTAGGAAAAATATGCACCAACTGTGCAAATCCTCACTAATAAGAGATTTTATATTTTCTATAGTAAGATACAGGGTTAAAATAATCGTTCTCCAGAAACTACAACACTAAAATTTTCAATGTTCAAAGAAAATGACTTTGAATTCAAGTTCAAGGATAAAAATAAATAAATAAATAAAATATTGGTGAAAATAGAGGTTGATGTGTGATAAATGGGACCAAAGGTTCTGATACTCATTAGAAATATTAGCTATAGGTTAGATGTCATGTTTTTCCATGAAGTTTATAATAGCATCCTTATCAGAACAAGAAAAACTAGGGGCTGGAGATCCATTAGAGAAACCTTAAAGAAAGAAAAAAATATCTATGGTGTGAAAATCCTTTCCATAATAGGTACAATCCTTATTGGGTGGGGTACAACCACTTTCACCCAATAATCTACTACCATGAGTGTTTTCCTTAGAAATTATCACAACAAAATCATAAGGTTCAGTAATGGACAATGTTGGGGAACAACTAGAAAACATGAGATATTTATAAATTAGTGAGTGATATAAAGTAGTGAGGATGGAAAAAATATCTATAAAAGTCATGAAGTACTCCGGATCAAGACCATTGAGTAAATAGAATAAAATTAAGTGGTTGTGAGACATCTTGATATCCTTAAGATTTTATGGAATATGACATATTCCATTAACTTAATCAATGATATATTTCCACTATTTGTAATATGGTAGAAATAAATGAGAACCCTGTTGGAGTGTGAAGTGATATTGAAACAAATCAATGATACTTGAAAGAATGTTAGTCTAAAAAAACTTAGTTAATAAGGAATCCCATAATTTCTTGTAGGTATTAGTTGTCTTGGAAACATGATTCACTAAATGATCCATCGAACTAAGTGGCATCCTTAGGATCTGGAGGAGAGGCAACAAGATGATTATAAAGGCCCATCCCTTTAAGTATGACTATAATGGAATTCTTCCATATAATGAAATTTATGGAGTCAAGATACTCATCCACTAGATAGATCAAAATGGTTATAATGTCTAGAAGGGAGGATGAAGAATCCATGTTGTAGTGCCTAAAAACTTATCCATAGTGGGTGTGGAATATTATAAATAATTGTGTTGAACACAGAGGGATAATCAATGTGGAAGATACATGGATTGATGGCATGAGAATAGTGAAAATTTGTAGGGTGTGTAGTTTAGGATGGAAAATGATCTTGAAATGAGGATTTAGGATGAATAAGGTGCGTTTAATGGCATAGGATGGGTGACAGTGTGAGACACATGATTTATGGGGCATGTGGTTAGTGGGGTACGTAACTAAGAGGGATGTGAGGTACGCGATTCATGTAGGGGGGGGGGTCAATGGTGGCATATGAATGGGGTGTGATGAAGACCCTATCCCATGTGAAATGAAAATTTGGTTGATTTTTTTTCATAATAAAAATATAGGGGTGTCCAAGGGTGGAGTTGGAGAAAAATTTTCACCCAACCTAATAAAAAATGGTTGGGTTGGGTTGGTTTAGGTCATTGAATTTTTTTTTGTGATGACCTCACCCAACCCAACTCGGAATGGATTGGATTGTATTGGGTTGAGTATTTATGTGTTGGTAAAGAAAAATTATTGTAATAAATAACAAAAAAACTATAAAACAATTAATTAAATTAAAAAAATTAAAACATTTAAAATATTACAAATAAAAATAGACCCAAAAATCCCCATTATGATTAATAAAAAATTATAAACTATTTTTAATAAAAAAAAACCTAGAAATATATCATCAAATGGAGAAACCAAGCCAAATAAAATAAATTAAGTATTGGTTGGGTTGGGTTGCTCGAGCGGGGTCGGGTTTAGACTACCCTAGGAAAATAGAAACCCTATGATACCCTATGGAAATTAGGCTTCATAATTCATTCTTCTTAAGTGAGGATGAACATTTTGTTTATAGAAAAACAAATACAAGAGATGAGTGGTAAATAAAAATCACAATGTTCAGGAATAAGGTTAGTCTATTCAAACATGAATATCTCCAAAAAAATAAAAAACAAAGTGTGGTCCAGCCTATTCCTGAGTGGTAAGAGCTACTGCTCCACATCACAGTTGTTGGTGGTTCAACCCCTGACGACCTTCAGGGGGGAACTATACTCGGAACTGTAGTAGTATTAATACTACAATGAATGTGGGTACTGTAGTCACATGGGTAATATTCCATGTATGGAAGTAAGAGTATTTTAACAATATTATTCACCGAAGGGGTTTTTGGGTCAAAAATATTGTGTCTTTCGATCATAAAAGGGCTTTTAATCCATAGGGTCTTTGGGTCATTAAATTGTAATGGAATAGCTTTTTCATGGATCTATTATTGTGGGGGATAAAGTCTAATCCATGCTAGACCAACATGTATGTGTGTGTGTGTGTGTGTCTATTTTCTTTGCAACCCCACTACCTAATAATAAGAATCGAGAGAGTAAAATCTACTTACCACATAAAAGCTCTATAAATTAATTTCCATGCATCTTGGGCATAAAATCACCATTTGAAATTCACTGAGTGGCAATCAAATTCCAAAAAATATTCCAATGGCATGAGAAATCCTTGTAGATCTCCCTTAGAGCCTTCCTGAAAAAAATCACTATTACATGTTTGGGTTTCAAAATTATTCAATGAAATACCTAAATAGAAATCCTTAAAAGTGGAGATAACTGAACCCAAGAAAATAACAATGAGAACAATTGAGAAGATAGAATTTAGTTATTTACCTTAGATTTAAAGGAAAAATCACCCCATAATCAAAGAGGAATGAAGGAGGGAATGAAAATTCCCTTAATCCATGTAGGTCACTTAGGAAGAATGGAAGAAGAAATGGAATAAAGAAGAGTTCAAATTGTGAAATAAAACCCACTTTTTATAAACATATGATTTATTTGCACAATTTGGAAATATTTTTGTTGGATACCTTTGAAGAGCCACTACCCCATTCAAATTGACCTATACGGCCCACATGTATGGTTCACAAAATATGCACCTTAGTCGTGCATATCTCAAAAACCTCTATTTCAAGATTTTTTGTCTCCCAGCTTCACCAAACAACTTTTACTGATAAAATCCTTGAAGAAAAAATTTCTTCTAGGGGACTTCTTTCTATGTATAACAATAATGTGTATCAGAATTAAATAATAAGGAAGAAGATGAATGGGAAATCAGATAAATCTATGAGGCCTATTTCCTCTCTCACCTAAGCTCACTGGATGAAACTATAACTAATTTCCCCATTTATCTCTCTCCCCCTTTTAAACACCTTGTTCCACCCTTATTCCTCACATGGGATCCCTAACAAACACCTATGGGGACCCTAACTAACAACCCAACTGTGGCGCTATTTTCCAGGATGTAGTTTCAATTATAGCGATCCATATTACCCATTATAGAATTTAACTTCTAAGATATATTTTCTCTTATAGTGACCCTTATTCCACTATGAGAGTGTGATTTCCATACTGTAGTGGTTCCATGGGATCTTCCACTCGCCCCTCCTTGAAGATAAGTCTTCTCCTTTAGATTGAGGTAATGAAATTGACTTTGGATGATGAGTTACTCTTCCCATATATCTTATTTGACATGAAAATCCTTCCATTTGATTAGCCACTAAGTCACTGCAACCTTATTCTATAGATAAAGATGCTATAAATTCATAATAATTAATATGTTACATGAAGGGCCTGTAGTGATAACTGATAGAGAAGAAATTATACTTAGATTTATGGGGATGAGAATATTCTTTCCATTTATAGACTCTTGATCCGTTGGGCCTATGGTGATCACATGGTTTTGCCTTTTCATTTAGGTGATCTTATTTCTCATATTTTCAGTTTATTAATACTGTAAATTTGATATTTTGGAGTGAACTACTCATCTAGTAACAGGATTTATGATTTTTTTATTCCATGGATGTTTTCCCTAACTCTTGTTTCTTTTATCCACCTTGAAGGTAACCTGATTTCTATCTTATTCTCAATCATAACCTTGTATGGTGTATTTTGTTTTAATTTTGAGCCAACACATTTCACTTTATGACATTTGGAAATTTATGAGTTGGAATGGACTTCACATACCTAGTTTTATGTATAATAACTTGATCTAATAGTTTAAAGATATCGAGAGACCTTTGAAAAGATATAGAATTTATGTCCACTAACTAGGTCAATGTAATGGAAGGGAATAATAATAAAGAAGAAAATTTTCCCAGTTTACAAGTTGGCATAATACTAAAGATTAAGTGTCCCATGATTTGATCTATGAAGATTGAGATTTGGATTTGGATATTCACCCTCACAACCATATTTTATTTGGGATACATGACTACTTTAATGAATAAAATATTTTTCCATAGAATAAAATATTTAATTTGTCTCACGCTGGCACATACCAATCAGGCAGAAACCATACCTGAAAACGCCCATATGATTGGACCAGTGGATCTCCGTTCGGCTGGCCCTCCCACTCGAAGAGATGAATGAGTTCATCCTAACCCCCAGGAGGACAAAACTCAAACATCTAGAGAGTTGGAGACAAAGCACATAGAACCACCAATACACTACTCAAAGCCAATGCTGATGCACATCGAACCACCAGATCTGGACCCTAATCCACAACCAACCGCTGTAGGCACTCTAACAATGGAGGCCCATGGAATGACATGGACTTCATTACCAGGCCCAAATAACTGTCAAACGTGGAAAAGGGTGCAATGAGGAGAGAGTTATGGTCTTATGGAAGACCCTAATCACGGGGTCTAGAAAAGACATAATGAAATAGGCCACCCAGAGAGAAATCCCACTAAAAGATGAAAAAAAAGCAGAGAAACAAGTCTGGAGGAACTAAAGGCGGTAGTGGGCGAGACCCAGCCCCTCCTAGAGCAATTATTGCCTTATTCTGGACCTGTCGTGGGCTTGGAAACCCATGAATGGTTCGCATGCTTCAGCGCAATTGCGCTCAAAGTCGCCCCGATATGGTTTTACTGTTCGAAACCATACTGGAAAACAAGGACACCAATGGTATTGCTCTGTAGTGCGGCTTCCAAGGCTGCTTTCTAGTGCCCATACAAGGCCATGCTGGGGGCCTCTGTCTCCTCTGGAAGGACTATATCGACGTCAAATTATTGTTTTTCTCCTCACACCATGTGGCTGCGACTATCCAAACAGACTCTCACCCACCATGGACCTTTGTGGGTTTCTATGGCTGGCTATCCCATACTGATAAGATGAATTCATGGGATCTTCTGTGCAAGCTGCGACATGACTTACCGAGACCTATCCTCTTCGGAGGAGATTTCAATGAAATTATGTTACATAAGGAAAAGAGGAGAGGATGCACTCGACCCTCAGCTTCGATGTCAAACTTCAAGGATGCAGTCTCTAGGGAGGACCTGGTCGATTTGGGGTATACAGGTAATCCTTTTACTTGGTTTCACAGAAATTCTGAAGGAACTCGTGTTGCTGAGCGCCTCGATAGATTTCTGGGCTCTACTGATTGGATCAATCTGTTCGGTATGTTTCACATCGTCCACATGACCCTTAAATGCTCGGACCACTGTCCAATTTTCATTGATTGCATGCAAGGCGAACGAAATAGACAACTTTGCAGACCCTTCATATTTGATAGATTCTGGTCAAAAGATCAGGAATGCAAAGAGGTGATCCGTTCAAGCTGGAATATCACTCAAGTGGATGTTTGCCTCAATCTCCAACAGGTCGCATCTGATCTGAGCTCTTAGAGAAATAAGAAATTCTTCCACCCTGACCAGCAATTTGGTGTTTTTGAAAATAGACTGAGCAACCTTCTCAATCAACTGACATTTAATTGCATTCTCTATAATATTGGAGCGACACAAAGAGAGTTGGACACAGCCCTGCATGTTAAGGAAAGTTTCTAGGCCATGCGGGCGCGGGATATCCACATTAAAGAGGGGGAAGCTAATACCCGGTTTTTTTACCAGAAAGCTTCATCCAGGAGAAGGAAAAATGCTATTACTTATATCTTAAAACCTGATGGAAGCAAAGTCTCTGACACCAATGGTATCCATGAGGCCTCGACAGACTATTTCCAGAACATTTTCGCTGCAGGAACCCCCTTCATGTCTGCTGAGGTGGAAGATTGTATCAGACCCATGATCACTGATGAGATCAATAGAAAACTCACCAAAGATGTGACAGATGACGAAATAAGCCAGGCACTACAACAACTTCATCCCACTAAGTCCCCAAGACCAGATGGGTTCCAAGCCCTCTTCTTTAAACAATACTGGCACATTATCAGTCCCGACATCTGCAACATGATAAAAAATATCTGGGATGGGAATACTAGAATTGGTACCATCAATGAAACTTTCCTTTTCCTCATTCCCAAAATAAAGAAACCTCTGGAGATCCCTGATTTTAGACCTATCGGCCTTTGCAATATCTCTTACAAAATCTTCTCTAAGATCCTTATCAATCGGCTGTGACCTTGGCTACCTGATATTATCTCTGAGAATCAGATCACCTTCGTGGCCAAGAGAATGATTACTGATAATGAGATTGTGGCCCATGAAGTGTTCCATTATATGAAATCACACTCCACCGCGAAAAGAGGAACCATGGCCTGGAAACTGGATATGACCAAGGCCTACGATAGAGTGGAATGACACTTCATTCGTATAGTCATGCTGAAAATGGGTTTTTGCGCTAAATGGACAAATATGATCATGGAATGCATCTCGACTGTCTCCTTAAAAATCAATGTCAACGAGGAGCTCACCAGAGGATTCACCCCATCTCGAGGCCTTCGCCAGGGAGTTCCCCTATCCCCTTTTCTCTTCATACTTGTGGCTGATGTGTACTTTAATCTTATTTCCAGGGCTGCATCCTCTAAATCTATTCATGGGGAAAAGGTCTGTCGTGTTATCCCACTAGTGTCACATCTTTTATTCGCCGATGACTGCCTCTTATTTTCCAGAGCAACAATTAATGAATGCCGGGTGATAAACCAAGCAATCCAACTATATGAGAGGGTGTCTGGACAATCGATCAATCATGGAAAATCTGAAATTTTTTCAGTGCTGGGGTGCCTCTTCTTAAGAGGGATGATCTTTTCACATCAGCTGGTATCCATATGGTCGTGAAACATTAGAAGTACCTTGGGCTTCCCATGGTGATTGGCCGATCTGAAAAAGAAATCTTTACTTCTCTTGTGGACATGATCAAGAAAAAAATTCTAGGTTGGTCCCCTAAAGGAATTTCTAAATCTGGAAAAGAGACCATCATCAAATCTGTCATACAATCCATTCCCAGCTACTTTATGTCCCTATTTAAGCTCCCGAATTTCATCGTCGACTAGATCCACACACACACTGCCAATTTCTGGTGGGGGAAGAATGATGGAAGGAATCATCCCCACTAGATGGCCTGGGATAAACTCTGCAATTCCAAATCAGAGGGAGGGATGGGATTCCAGAATCTGCATCTCTTCAATGATGCACTTTTGTCCAAGCAAGGATGGTGCCTTCTTAACCTCCCATCATCTCTTTGTGCACGGGTTCTCTGGGCTTAGTAACTTCCCCACACAGACTTTCATTCTTCTTCTCTTGGTCCCCATCCTAGCTTCCTCTGGAGACGCATCTGGGGGAATAAAATGCTCCTGAAAAAAGGACTAGGTTGGAGGATTGGGTCTGGCTCATCGGTCAATATCTAGACTGATCCTTGGCTTATAGATAAGGATGATATACAGGCTATTTCCCCCATCCAACTAGGTCTTGAAAACGCCATTGTCAGCTACCTCCTTTCCGACCAGGGACAGGGGTGGTGTCTGGAAAAAATCCTTGATTAGTTTAATGAAAGGGATCAAAGAATCATCCTTAGCATTCCATGGGTCCCTGATGCAGGCCCCAACCAGATTTTCTGGATCAATGAGTCCTCAAGAGAATACACAGTGAGGTCCGACTACAGACTGACTCTTGGCAACCACTCAGTCTGCCAGGTTGAGGGACCTTGGAATTTGGTGTGGAAGATCAATGTTCCCCCTAAAATTCGCCAATTTTGGTGGCAGTTCTGCACAGGTACTCTCCCAACCATGAGCCTCCTCGCTCACTAACAAATGGCCAGTACTAATTTTTTCCCTTTCCTCTTGAACATTCCAGAAACTCCTTTTCACGCCATCATACACTGCCCAGGAGCTGAGAAAATTTGGAATAAATGGGGCCTGACTTCTGCCTCTTCAAGGGCATCGGCCTATGACCTTACTGATCTCCTGACGCGGTGGTGCTCCTCTCTTTCCTTGGCTTCTTTTGGTTCACTTTGCGCCCTGGCCTGGATTATTTGGGTCTGGTGCAACGATGCCATTTTTCATCAAGCTCACAAACCCCCCGAATCCTGTATTGAACGGTCCACCTCCTGGATTGAGGGCTGGAAAGACCACAATGGACATTTTATTCTAGTTGATACCCTATCCTTTCCCCCTCATTGGAATCCCCCAACGGAAGGGACCCTTAAGATTAACGTGGACACGTTTCCCCCAAAGGATGGGCCTGTCGCCCTAGGCCTCCTGGCCCGAAATCATTTGGGGAAAATCCTTGCTGCAAAATATGAACCACATTAGGCTTGCTGGGAACCTGCTATTGCTGAGTTCATGTCCATCCTTTCCGGTATTATGCTTGCTGTGGTTTGTGGATGGGTTGATATCATCATTGAATCTGACTGCCTCACCATTATCGATGCTATTAACAACAACGATGGAGGACTCTAGTCATTTGGATTCATCATCAGGAGAACTCAGTCGCTTCTCCAAGGATTATCTCATTGTACCTTCTGCTTTACCAAAAGGGAAGGAAACAATGCGGCCCATCAGCTGGCGGTCTCAGGCCCCTTCGATGTCAACTAGCTATGGCTGGACAATTTCCCTTCATGGATTTTTGCTTGTACGTCTGCAGATCTTTGTCATTAATGTTATCTGTCCTTCTTTTCAAAAAAAAAATATTCTAGATGCTCCTCCCTGCCTCATATACTAGATTTGTAGAAATTAAGTTATGGGTTTCACCATTATCTAGTTGAATTAAAATGGAAATTTCATTCACTATCCCCTCAATCTTTATAAAAATAAAATCTTCTTTCTTCTGTCCCTAAGTTTGATAGTAAGTGTTTATACCCTATTACTATAGCATCATGCATTTTTCCTCTTCTTGTATTTCCACTACTACAAAAACGGGAAAGGGAAGCGCCCCTTATATCAGCGCTAAGCAAAACTGCTGATAAAGTTTACCTTGTATCAGCGCTAAACAAGTGCTGATAAAACGACACTTTATCAGTGCTAAAATTTTAGCGCTGATATAGGAAGGATTTATCAGCGCTTTTTAGCGCTGATAAAGAGTACCATTATCAGCACTAAAAAGCACTGATAAAGGATACCTTTATCAGCGCTAAAATGTTAGCACTGATAAAATGTTAGTCCATTTTTTTATAAAGTCGGCCGCACAGTGCCCTCATTTTATCACGACCTAAAGCTCTCGTGGTACTGGAACTCTGCGAATCCCCTCTGCCACCTGCTTAGTTCTCGTTTCCAGACCTCCGCTGCCCTCGCTTCTCATTGCTGGACCTCCGCCGCCTGCTGAGTTCACGTTGCCAGACCTCCGCCGCCCTCGAGCTTCGGTTTACCGGACCTCCGCCGCCCGCAACTCCCTCGAGCTTCAGTTTTCCGGACCTCCATTTAAGGCATGTTTTCTTAATCTTTTTTTAATATTATTCTCCTCTCCCATCACACATAACCATATGTTGATTTGGCATGATATATTTAATGGATATTTGAGATTGTGATGGTTGTAGGCTACATGATTCATCCTTTTCTGGAAACCTATGGATGTTTTAGGTTATTTCCATTTAAAATCCCTTATGTTTCCTTACATGGTTGTCTTATTTTGGTGGGTGTTAGAGACCATTGAGGTGGTTATTATTGTTTATTGTCCTCTGATTCACAACTTCTTGGTTAGATCTCAATCTTGATGTGTTGGGTGGTCTATCTTTTAAGGGATTATTTTTCCATATTTGTTCAAAAACCATTTTATATGATCTATTTATGGTTGGACATAGATAGGATTTTGGTGTGTACTCAAATGACTAGGATTATGAAGTCTCTTGATGGACCGAGCACTTGGAGGTGTTGGTGTCTACTTCAATGAGACCGTCAATGGGTGAAACTCTATAGTGGGAATTCAAGGTTTCCATCAAGTACTTGATCGAGGAATAAATCCTTTTTAGTTTTTTACTTTCTTGTTGTTGGTTGAATAATTGATGGATATTGATTGTGTTATTTCATTTGGATTCATTGGTATGTTTTGGGTGTACCTTTCCTTAGGTTTCGAATTATTCTCTTAGTGGTTCTTCATGGTTAGTGGTTGTAGTCTCTTATTTGGGTGAAGGGATGTGTTCTTAGTATATTTCCTTCTTATGTACCACCATTTTAGTGAAAATGTAAATGGTTGGGTGACCTATGCTAGGTCTCTGGACATTATTGGGATTTTCTCTCTTCTTAGTGATGTAGACGTGTCATTTAGAGATGTATGATGTTCCTGGAGGATATACATTAAGGGTTCTTGGGAATATTGGTTATCTGTTCATTTTAATTTTTTCGTAGTGGTCCTCTATTCGGTGAATCTTCCTATATTTTGTGAATTGTCTACACAACAATTATTATGTGGAATTTATTTTTGTCTCATCATTTTCTATCCTTCATACTAGAATATTTATTCGTATAAAAAGAAGAACAATGGGGAGAATTGCAACATCTCAGTATCTCTTTCATCAAAGCAATGATCTTTGAGTTTTTTTGGGTTTCTTGAGGGGTCATAGGATGTCCCAAACTTTCATAGAAGGTGTGGACGTGAACATGTAGGTTGAAAAGCTTCATGTGGTACACCGAATGGCTGGTGAGGGTAATTGGCTAGGCAATGGGATTCACAATGGATAAAAAAAAATTCTATAGCCATCAGCTAGCTGGTGGGTCTGTAGTGACTAGCCAGTGGGATAACCTATGGTTATAACATTGATACTATAACCACTGTCTAGATGGTGAGGGCCACTATCTAGCCAGTGGTGTCGTTGTATATGAGAAAGCATCGAGGTAGTAGGGTAATTACACCCCAATACCCCCATTTATTTATTTTATCTTCTCCATCAAGTTTAACTCAACCCACTCAAGCCTTGGGAGACCCTTTGGATAGTTTGGATCTTTTATGCTCATCACTAGGTGGATTGAAGTTTCATTCGAAATGGTGATCCTCTTTTGGTATTTATTTCTTTTCTTGAACTTCAATATCTCTCCATCACTTGATTATTTGTTCCTGGGGGCTATGGAAGCCTTGGTATTTACTAGACCTATAATTTTTATGGGTAATTATGGTTATAGTATCTCTTTTACCTTTTATTGAGATCCCTTTTATTTGATTAAATGTTCTTCATTTTAGTAGACTCATTCAGATTCATTGTGTTTTGATCCCAAATATTCCAAGTGGGTGTTTCTATACTATATCTTCATTTTGGGATTAATGTGTTTCATGAATTCATATTTTATCCATTTGAAGTTTGTTAGACATGTTTTGATCATTTTGAATCACAAAATAACCCTATTAATGAAAATAATATATGGAATGGATGGTATCTTGTTGTGAATTAACCTTTTTTATTGAAATAAATTAGGTTTCCTTCTACTGTTGGTGGATTTGATATTATAAATGAAAATCATGGTTTAAAATGAATACAAGTTGATTATTTAAATAAAATTCCAAATGGTTTGGCATGTGTTTGTTTATTGATTTTTTTTGGGAATGATTTCCAAAATAAATTAAAATGTCTTGTTTTTAAATGGTTTATGGTATTGCTATTTTAAAAAATTGAGATGGATTTATTGTCCTTTTGAACAAAATACCTTCGATCTCGGCCACCATCCATTGTTTGTTGGGGGTGACTTTAATGTCATTTCTAACCCAAAGGAAAGGAAAGGTAAAATCTCATTCCAGAGGAAGGCCATCATGGAGTTTGTTCAGTTCATGGATGGGAAGGGCCTCATTGATCTCAGCTTCTCAGGTGACAGTTTCACCTGGTGCAATAACTGTAGGGGCCATCACCGCTTGTGGAGTCTATTGGATAGGTGTCTAGCCAACATGAAATCCACTAAACTATTCTCAAATACCATGTTTTTCCATCTTTCTTGAGGTATTTTGATTCAGTCCCCCATTTTGGTTTCCATTTCTTCTTGGCATGATCATCAGGAACAGTTTCACTTCCACCAGTAGTGAGTTAACATCCTAGGGTACCGGGACATGTTTTGTGAAATATGGAATGAACCCTTGTAGGAGTATTGGGCCACCTTCAACCTCAGTGACCTGACCTCGAACCCCGATAGGTGCGTGTTCTCCCCTTCCTCCTCAGGAACCTTCACCACCTGGGACTACTATCACATATGGGCTCCTTCAGAGTATTTTGATAGAAGGAATGATACCTTTGGTTTATTGGATTATTAACACCAGTTTGAGATTTATTTGTGACTATATACTTATTATATTTTCTTATTATTTCTTACACACCACCACTTGAGTCGAGTAACCTGATTGAAATCTATATTGGTACTTTGGTTCTGATGTGGATATGGTTTTTTATGTGTTTGTGACATGTGTATGTGTGGATATATGGGCATTTAGGCATGATGATATTGAATGTAGGGTAGAGACCTAGGAGTGGTAGATGTATCATTATTGATTATTCTTATGTTTGGTCTGGGGTGATTTGAGGAAACTATAATGAATCTAAAGTAATTATATTTAATGAATATGAATAAATACTAATGGTTAGGCTCTATTAATCTCTATTTTTATAAGGAAGTAGTTCTCTTCTACTATATTCTGAAGTCTTGTTTTGTGTACTTGAACTATAAATACTAATATTTGAGATTTAAATAAAATGAAGATGAATAGAGATTGGATGGATGCTAATCATTTAACAATAGAGTATGAGAAAGGAGTGAAAGATTTCATCAAGTTTGCAAAGGATCACACAAAGGATCCTTCTCAAATCCTTTTTCTATGTTTACATTGTTGTTATTCTAGACTACTTACTCTAGAAGAGTTGGAAGAACATTTGATATGTCATGGAATAGATTAGAGTTATAAATGTTGGAATAAACATGGAGAAAAAGAGAATGTAGCTACTGGCTGGGATAAAACTGCGTTTTATGGATCATCAGATATGAATACAAATATGGATAATGAAGAAGACCGTATGGAGGATGTGATTACAGATGTCAATGATGATGAAGATCGTATTGAAAAAATGAAAAAGACAATTAAAGATGAACTCCATGATTGTCCAAAATTGTTTGAGAAGTTAAAGAGTTGTGAAAAGATGCCATTGTATGCTGCTTGTACTAAGTATACAACATTTTCAGCTATACTGAAGTTGTATAAATTGAAAGCAGGAAACAGTTGGAGTGATGTCAGTTTTACAGAACTACTTTCTCTCTTGAATGACATGCTCCCAGAAGATAATGAGCTCCCAAGCCGGACATATGAAGCTAGACGAATGCTACGCTCAATGGGTATGATTTCTGAAAGAATACATGCCTGCCTGAAAGACTGTATATTGTTTCTCAAGGAGAAAAAATCACTTACAGAATGCCCAAAGTGTGGTTCTTCTCGATACAAGAAAGATAAATCCAATCCTATGAAAGTTGTATGGTAATTTCCAATCATTCCAAGGTTTAGGCGTCTATATGGAAGTCAATAAACATCAAGACAATTGTCGTGGCATGCAGATAAAATAAATAAGGATGGGAAATTACGTCATCTGGATAACTCTCCTCAATAGAAGAAAATTGATCATGAGTATCCTGAATTTGGAAAAGAGCCGAGAAACCTTCGTCTTGCGTTATCTACAGATGGAGTGAATCCTTTTGGTTTTCAAATCACCACTCATAGTACATGGCCTATTATGTTGGTAAATTATAACTTTCCACCCTAGTTATGCATGAAGAAAAAATTCATCATGTTATCTATGCTTATATCAAGACCAAAACAACCAGGTAATGATATTGATGTTTATCTGGCTCCTTTGATTGAGGATTTGAAGTTATTGTGGGATTCAGGTGTAATGTTGTATGATGCTTATAAAAGTGAATACTTCACGTTGAGAGTGATGTTGTATGGGACAATAAATGATTTCCCTGCTTATAGAAATTTCATAGGCTATAGCATTAAAGGAAATCAAGGGTGTCCCGTGTGCGAAGAAGATACAGAATCAATTAGGTTGAAACATTCATTGAAATATGTGTTTCTATGACATCGTAGATTTCTACCTCATCGACATAAGTACCGATCTTGGATGGAATCATTCAATAGAAGTTCAGAAAAACACGCAACACCATCTCCACTAACAGGTGATCAGCTGTTTGAGAAAGTAAAAGATCTGAACACTGTTTTTGGTAAACCATTTTCGAAAAACCTTACAAAAATCAGTTGGAAAAAGAGATCAGTTTTTTTTGAATTACCATACTCAAATTGTTTGTGCATCAGACATTTTCTTGATGTGCTGCACATGGAAAAAATGTATGTGATAGTGTTATCGGAACGTTGCTAAATTCCCATGGAAAAACAAAAGATGGAATTAAGGCAAGGTTGGACATGGTTGACATGGGAATACAAGAAGAGTTGGCTCCCATGAAGGGTGAAAATTGAATGTTTCTTCCTCCAGCTGCTTATACTCTTTCTAGGGAAGAGAGATATTAGTTTTGGAACTTATTCAATGATGTAAAGGTTCCAGAGGGGTACTCATCAAATATCAAGAACATTGTGTCAATGAATGATTTGAAGTTAAAAGGTTTGAAATCACATGATTGCCATGTTTTGATGCAAGATCTAATTCCTATATCTTTATGTTGCATTTTTCCCAAGAATGTTCGTTACACGTTAACCAAACTTTGTTTCTTTTTCAAAGATATATGTAGAAAAGTTTTAGACTCGGGAAATTTCCAGCTATGGAAAAAGAAATTGTCATAATATTATGTGAATTAGAAATGTTCTTCCTGCCAACATTCTTTGATATGATGGTTTATTTGATGATTCACTTGGTGAGAGAGATTTGAATTTTTGGTCCTGTGCACTATATATGGATTTATCCTGTTGAACGATATATAACGATTTTGAAAGGGTATGTCAAAACTCGAAGTCGGCCAGAGGGTTGTATAGTGGAGTGATATATTGTTGAGGAAGCCATTGAATTTTGTACTGAATACCTATCTGATTTGGAAAGCATTGGTCTCCCGAAATCTCGTCACACTGGATGCATTGAGGGTAAGGGAATTTCTGGAAGAGAAGTTGTGACAATCGGTATTACAGATCAGGAGCAGGCCCATCATTATGTTTTACATAACAGTTGGGAGGTTGCTCCATATATGGAAACTCACAAAGAAATTCTTAGGCAGTTGAATCCATAAAGGGATAAAAAATGGTTTTCAAATACACATAATCACCAGTTTATAGGATGGTTTCAGGACCATATTTTTAAGAAGTTGGATGAAAATCTGAATTCAATTTTAGAACGACTTCGATGGCTAGCCGCTAGACCAAGTGTGTATGTATTATCTTACAGTGGTTATGTAATTAATGGTTATACATTCTATACAGATGAACATGATGAAGATAGTACCATGAAAAATAGTGGAGTTACACTAGAGGCTGAAGCGATGCATGTTTCTGGTAGAAAGGATAGAAATCCAATTTATGCAAATATGTCATACTTTGGCATTAACAAACTAATATGGGAGTTGGATTATACTACATTCCAATTGCCTATTTTTCAATGAAAATGGGTTGATAACAACAGTGGTGTTAAAATAGATGAATGGGGATTTGTGAAAGTTGATTTTAGTAAAGAAGGGTACAAATACGAACAGTTTATAATGGAATCACAAGCGGTACAAGTTTTTTACGTTCCAGATCCCGCAAACCTAAAGTGGACGATTGTTTTGTTATCATACCAAACTACTGAAGGTTCCGATGAAAATTCAGTTGAGGATGATCCTTTTAGTGGTACGTCGCAATCATTTTGGAGTGGCCCCAATGCAGATGATGTTTTTTATGTTAGAGGAGACCACAATGATGGGATTTGAATAATCGATATAGGTTTCAAATCCCTTCAACCTTTGAAAAAAAGAAAGAAAGTTAAATAAATAGGTTATATTTTGTTTGTAATATAGATCTTTTTATCTCATGTTATTATCTTATCATTACTGAATTTATGTAATCTGAATTAACTGTTCAACCACTGTTGTAGATAATGACTTCTACACATTCTGGTGCTCCTAACCTTGAGGCTGAACAAGTCTCTCAAACTACTGCTGCTGCGGCTGTTGCTGCTCCTGCTGCTCCTGCAGATCATGTTGCTGCTGCTGCTGCGGCTCCTGTTGGTCATGCTGCTCCTCCTACTACGGCTCCTACTGTGGCTACTGTTGCTCCTCCTGCTGCGGCTCCTGTTGCTCCTACTGCTCCTCCTGTTGCGGCTCCTACTGCTCCTACTGCGGCTACTGTTGCTCCTGCTACTGCGGCTCCTGCTACTCCTAGTGTTGAGGTCCAACAACCATCATCACTTGCCATTGATACCATTCCAGATTAACATATAGATGATGTTGATATCGATGAAATGGTTGGGAATGAAGGACCGACATCACAGAAAAAATAGGTGCATCGTAGTTTGATGGTGTTAACCAAAATTCTTAAGGAAAAAAGAAAAGGCATCAAATTTGAAGTTGGATGGAATGCACAAGGCCACCATGTGAATCCCAACAAGGCTATGTTTAGCAGCTACATTGGAGTTTTCACTCAGCAACGAGTGCCGATTGACATAGATTCATGGCACCATGTTGTGTCCGGGATGAAGGCTGTGATCTAGGAAGAAATTACGGTAACATTATGAATTTATTTCTTTAATTTACTAGGAAATAAAATAATGAAACAATGTCTTACACTTATCAATCTCTTACAGAGTAAATTTATAGTAGATGATTCACACAATGATTATGTACTAAGGTTTGCAGGAAAGATTCATTGAGGTTTTGGCACTATTTTAACAAGATGTCACCTGAAAGATTCTAAAGGTAATATAAACCCGCACCCACCCATTATCTACGCTCACCTGATATCCCAAGAAGCATGTGATGAATTTATTGGCCGTCGTGGGGATGAGAAGTTTCAGGTACATTGTGGGTGATAATATGTTGTTTGAGGATACCTGTATTCATCACTTTGATTGTCAATATTTCATTTTTGAAATAGAAACTCTATACTGAAAATAAGGAACGTGCATCAAAACTAACACACCTCTATCATAAAGAAAAGATGGGGTACACTTAATTAGAAAAGAAAATGGTACGTATTTTAAATTTATAGTAATATTGTAAGGTGCCAATAAACAACATCATAATTATCTTTCTATGTTTTTATGTAGATTGATGAGTCTAAAACCAAATGCACTTCCATCCCACGTCATGTGCTATGGAAGGAGGCACGTGTGAAAAAAGAAGGAAAGTTAGTATATGAGAACACACAGAAAGTGTGGGAAATATGTGTAATTATGACACAATGATAAAAATATTCGGTTAAAATTTCTATTACATAAAAATAATTTGTTATTTTCCTATATCCAACAGTCATAGGAATCAGCTACTCCTGTAGCAGATACAGACCTATTATCGATGGCTTTGAAGCAGCCAGAAAAATACTGTCGTGTCAGAGGTGTAGGGTTTGGGGTGACACCCCGAGTATATTTTGAGAAGAAGAAAAAAATAGATGATACAGATGAAAAATTGGAACAAATGAGTGAAAAAATAGCAACCCTTGAAGAACAATTGAAATGGCAGGGAGAGTTGCTAGTAACTTTTATGGTTGGGAAGAAAAGGGAAGACACAACTCAGGAACAACCAACGCGTGAACATCCCGCCCCACCCCCCACTAGCTTTGAGGTGATCCATTCACCTCAAAGAACTGTCTTAGCCATGGTAATCAATATTCTAATAATTGTTCCCATGAAATGTGAATCATACAAACACTGATAATTTTTCTGTACTGATCTTCTACAGGGTGATAATGATTGTGATTTATATCTGTCAACACCAACCTATCACCTTGTAGCGAGGGATACAACGTTTAATATCCTAGATGCCACACTGCATAATAGACCACTTCCGAAAGATCATCTAAAAGTGACGAATACTATAGCTCAGGAGCCAAATGCAGAGCTACCTATTCCACTTGATGAGGATGATATTCATAGAGTCGAAAAGGATATTGGGACATTCATTGCATGGCCGTCACAACTTGTAAGAGTACATGCAGACAAAGAGGTATTTATTTCCTTTTTTTTCAAGCTAAACCCTTAACAATTAATGAAAAAAGGGCCTGAACCAATGATTGTTGTTATAGACGGAGAAAGGGAAGGGGGTGACAAATGTCAGCTCAAAACCATATAAAGGATTGACCAACCAATCCCAAGGAGCTACTGAACGCACAATAACACCACCTGTTCTCTATCCACATTTACTAGAATTGAAGAATCATGTGGATACAAAGCTAAAAGATGGTAATAGTCATATAGTGGTTTTCAAAGAGAATATATACGGAGAGGAAAGTCAAGATTTCATTGCTACTGAAAATGTAAATGAGATCCTTGAAAACCGTTGGCTAGGCGTCATAGTTTTAAATGTATATATGAGGTATGTTTCCATGAATTGATTTTATAAAAGCTGATCTAATGTAAAAATTATGACTAAATGAATTTTGTATTGTTGATAGACGCATTTATGAAAAACAGTTGAAGGAATTTTCTCATGAGCCAAGATTTGGACTCGTTAGTCCTCATATCACATCAACACACCTAACAAAAATAGAGCCATCAAAAAGGATGAAATAGTGAATGGCTTGCTGAAAACATTTGAAAGCAAGATTACAGATGAAAGACTTTTCCTAATACCAACCATACATGGGTAATACTCTACGATTAAAGCATATCAATTATATTTTCACTTCTTTTATTACTTATTCCTTTTTGTGTTTTTAGGCAACATTGGTTGCTAATTGCGGTGAACTTGGATACTCCAAAGATTTATTTTCTAGATTCAAAGCAAGGATATCCATAAAACCGACCACACAAGATGGAGTTTGTGAATCTGTAAGACACTACATCTTACATTTTAGGTCTAAACATCAAGTAATATAATTTATATTATCTTTTACGGATGATTCTGTTATGATTGGGAGGTGTATCATTATCGTCTAAAAAAGGAATGAGGACAGGGGCTAAGCATAAGGAGGTGAGCAAGTACTACGTCTGGACAAATATCAGGGTATATATAATAAAATTTCACTATCCAAACACATCTCAACACAAGTTACTTATTCTCCTAATGATCAATTTTTTGTAGTGTCCAAAACAAACAAACGATAATTATTGCAGTTATTATGTTTGTAAATTTATGAAATATATCGTTTTTCATCAACAAACTAGCATCCTAAAGAGGTATTTTCAAAAACAACTACTAGTTCGTTTAAGTTATTTATTAATTATTTATTTTTATATTTTGCAGTACTACTCTGAATACCGAAAATCCTCATACTCGAAAGACAATATAGATGTGTTCAGAAATGAGTGGGTTGCATACCTGATGGAAGATTGTACACAAATACAATGAAGATCTGACTTTGGGACATGTACAATTGGTGGTCATTTTTGAGAGGGGTTAAGGGGATCAAAAGATGAAACATTGTTGTATGTAAATATTTATAGGAAAATTTTAATTGTTATTAAATAAAACATCATTTATCCAATGATTCATTTTCTCATTTTAATAGATGATATGCACTAGCAACATGCAAGAATACTAAACCACTCAAAGGGTCTCTATTTTATTTAAAATGGACACAATTTTAAGTGAAAACAACAACTGATGTGCGGAAATCTGACCAAACGCATTCGGATTGGGTTGATCCTTTAGGAGAATGATCCAAGGGTCCTTGGTGACATGTATGATTCATCCTCACCTCAATCCGAGGCACAATGTGACCGGTACCACTCAAAGGGTCTCTCTTTTGTTTAAAATAGACATAATTTTAATTGAAAACAACAACTGACCTATGAAAATCCAACCAAAAGCATTAGGATTGACTTGATATTTTATAAGAAAGATACAAGGGTCCTTGGTGACATGTTCGAGTCAACCCTACCTCAATCCGAGGCACGGTGTGGCCGGTACCACTCAAAGGGTCTCTCGTTTGTTTAAAATGAATACGATTTTAAGTGAAAACAACAACTGACCTACGAAAATATGACCAAACGCATTTGGATTGTGTTGATCCTTTCGGAGAACGATCCAAGGATACTTGGTGACGTGTAAGAGTCATCCTTGCCTCAATATGAGGCACAATGTGGCCGGTACCACTCAAAGGGTCTCTCGTTTGTTTAAATGGACACAATTTTAATTGAAAACAACAACTGACATATTAAAATCCAACCAAATGCATTCAGATTGCATTTATATTTTATGAGAATGATCCAAGGGTCCTTGGTGACGTGTATGAGTCATCCCCACCTCAATCCGAGGCATGGTGTGGCCGGAACCACTCAAAGGGTCTCTCTTTTGTTTAAAATGAACACGATTTTAAGAGAAAACAACAACTGACATACAGAAATCTGACCAAATGCATTTGGATTGTGTTGATCCTTTAGGAGAATGATCCACGGGTCATTTTTGACGTGTAAGAGTCATCCCCACCTCAATCCGAGGCACGGTGAGGCCGGTACCAATCAAAGGGTCTCTCTTTTGTTTAAAATGGACACAATTTTAATTGAAAACTACAAATGACCTATGAAAATCCAACCAAATGCATTCAGATTGCCTTGATATTTTATGAGAATGATCCAAGGGTCCTTAGAGACATGTAAGAGTCATTTCCTCCTTAATACAAGGAACAGTATGGCCGGTACCACTCAATGGGTCTCTCTTGTTTAAAATGGACACGATTTTAAGTGAAAACAACAACTGACGTATGAAAATCCGACCAAACACATTCGGATTGTGTTGATACTTTAGGAGAATGATCCAAGGGTCCTTTTTGATGTGTAAGAGTCGTCCTCATATCAATATGAGGCATGGTGTGGCCGGGACCACTCAAAGGGTCTCTCTATTGTTTAAAATGGACACGATTTTAAGTGAAAACAACAACTGACCTACGAAAATCCGACAAAACGCATTGGGATTGCCTTGATCCTTTAGGAGAAGAATCCAAGGGTCCTTGGTGATATGTAAGATTCATCCCCTATTCAATCCGAATCACGGTGGGGCCGATACCACTCAAAGGGTCTCTCTTTTGTTTAAAATGAACACGATTTTAAGTGAAAACAACAACTGACGTGAATAAATCCAACCAAAAGCATTCCGATTGTTTTAATTATTTAGGAGAATGATCCACGGGTCCTTTGTGATGTGTATGAGTCATCCCCACCTCAATCTGAGGCACAGTGTGGCCGGTTCCACTTAAAGGGTCCCTCTTTTGTTTAAAATGGACCCGATTTTAATTGAAAACAACAACTAACCTAAGAAAATCTAACCAAACTCATTCTGATTGTGTTGATCCTTTAGGAGAACGATACAAGGGTCCTTTTTGACCTGTACGAGTCATCCCCGCCTCAATCTGAGTCACGGTGTGGCCAGTACCACTCAATGGGTCTCTCTTTTGTTTAAAATGGACATGATTTTAAGTGAAAACAACAACTGACCTAAGGAAATCCGACCAAACACATTTGGATTATGTTGATCCTTTAGGAGAAATATCCAAGGGTCATTTGTGACATGTAAGAGTCAACTCCGCCTCAATAGGAGGTACGGTATGACCACTATCACTCAAAGGGTCTCTCTTTTGTTTAAAATAGACACAATTTTAATTGAAAACAACAAATGACCTACGAAAATCCAACCAAACGCATTCATATTTCCTTGATATTTTATAAGAATGATCCAAGAGTCCTTGGGGAAGTGTACGAGTTAACATAGCCTCAATCCGAGGCACGGTGTGGCCGGTACCACTCAAAGGGTCTCTCTTTTGTTTAAAATGGACACGTTTTTAAGTGAAAACAACAACTGACCTACAGAAATCCGACCAAACGCATTCGGATTGTGTTGATCCTTTAGGAGAACAATACAGGGGTCCTTTGTGATGTGTATGAGTCAACCCCGCCTCAATATGAGGCACGGTGTGACCACTATCACTCAAAGGGTATCTCTTTTGTTTAAAATGGACCCAATTTTAATTGAAAACAACAACTGACCTACGAAAATCCGACCAAACACATTCAGATTGACTTGATCTTTTATGAGAACTATCCAAGTATCCTTAGTGATGGGTAATAGTTAACCCCACCTCAATCTGAGGCACGATGTGGCTAGTACCACTCAAAGTGTCTCTTTTTTGTTTAAAATGGACACGATTTTAATTGAAAACAACAACTGACCTACGAAAATCCAACCAAACGCATTTGGATTGTGTTGATCCTTTAGGAGAACAATACAAGGGTCATTTTTGACATGTACGAGTCATCCCTGCCTCAATTTGAGGCACATTGTGGCCATTATCACTCAAAGGGTCTCTCTTTTGTTTAAAATGGACACAATTTTAATTGAAAAAAACAACTGACCTACAAAAATCCGACCAAACGCTTTCAGATTGCCTTGATCTTTTATAAGAATGATACAAGGGTCCTCGGTGACGTGTACAAGTCAACCCCAACTCAATACGAGGCACGGTGTGGCCGATAACACTCAAAGGGTATCTCGTTTGTTTAAAATGGACATGATTTTTAGTGAAAACAACAACAGACCAATAGAAATTCAACCAAACGTATTCGGATTGTGTTGATCCTTTAGGAGAATGATCCACGAGTCCTTTGTGACATGTAAGAGTCATCACCACCTCAATCCGAGGCACAGTGTGGCCGCTAGAACTGAAAGTGTCTTTCTTTTGTTTAAAATGGACACAATTTTAATTGAAAACAACAACTCACCTATGAAAATCCGACCAAACGCATTCATATTTCCTTGATCATTTATAAGAATGATCCAAGGGTCCTTTGTGACGTGTACGAGTCAACCTCTCCTCAATCCAAGGCACGATGTGGCCGCTAACACTCAAAGGGTCTCTCTTTTGTTTAAAATGGACACCATTTTAATTGAAAACAACAACTGACCTATGAAAATAAGACCAAACGCATTCAGATTGTGTTGATCCACGGTGTGACCACTATCACTCAAAGGGTCTCTCTTTTGTTTAAAATGGACATAATTTTAATTGAAAACAATAACTGACCTACGAAAATCCGACCAAACGCATTCATATTGCCTTGATCTTTTATGAGAATGATCCAAGGGTCCTTGGTGACGTGTACGAGTCAACCCTTCCAAAATCCAAGGCACGGTGTGGCCAGTACCACTCAAAGGGTCTCTCTTTTGTTTAAAATGGACACGATTTTAAGTGAAAACAACAACTGACCTACAGAAATCTGACCAAACGCATTCAGATTGTGTTGATCCTTTAGGAGAATGATCCACGAGTCTTTTTTGATGTGTATGAGTCAGCCCCGCCTCAATCTGAGGCATGGTGTGACCTCTATCACTCAAATGGTCTCTCTTTTGTTTAAAATTGACACAATTTTAATTGAAAACAACAACTGACCTACGAAAATCCAACCAAAAACATTCGGATTGACTTTATCTTTTATGATAACGATCCAAGGGTCCTTGGTGACGTGTACAAGTCCACCCTGCCTCAATCCGAGGCACGGTGTGGCCGGTACCACTCAAATGGTCTCTTTTTTGTTTAAAATGGACACAATTTTAATTGAAAACAACAAATGACCTACGAAAATATGACCAAACACATTTGGATTGTGTTGACCCTTTAGGAGAATGATCCACAGGTCCTTTTTGATGTGTAAGAGTCAACCCCGCCTCAATCGGAGGCACGATGTGACCGATATCACTCAAAGGGTCTCTCTTTTGTTTAAAATGGACAAAATTTTAATTGAAAACAACAAATGACCTATGAAAATCTGACCAAATGCATTCGTATTGCCTTGATCTTTTATAAGAATGATCCAAGGGTCCTTGGTGATGTGTACGAGTCAACCCTGCCTCAATCTGAGGCACGGTGTGGCCGGTACCACTCAAAGGGTCTCTCTTTTGTTTAAAATGGACACGATTTTAAGTGAAAACAACAACTGACCTACGGAAATCCAACAAAACTCGTTCATATTGTGTTGATATTTTAGTAGAACGAGGAAAGGGTATTTTGAGACATGTACGAGTCATCCCCGCCTCAATCCGAGGCACGGTGTGGCTGCTAGCACTCAAAGGGTCTCTCTTTTGTTTAAAATGGACACAATTTTAATTGAAAACAACAACTGACCTATGAAAATATGACCAAACGCATTATAATTGCCTTGATATTTTATAATAATTATCCAAGGGTTCTTTATGACATGTAAGAGTAAACCTCACCTCAATCCGAGGCACGGTGTGGCCGCTAGCACTCAAAGGGTCTCTCTTTTGTTTAAAATGGACACCATTTTAATTGAAAGCAACAACTGACCTATTAAAATCCAACCAAACGCATTCGGATTGTGTTTATACTTTAGGAGAATGATCCAAGGGTCATTTGTGACGTGTATGAGTCAACCCTGCCTCAATATAAGGCATGGTGTGACCGCTATCACTCAAAGGGTCTCTCTTTTGTTTAAAATGGACACAATTTTAATTGAAAACAACAACTGACCTATGAAAATATGACCAAACACATTAGTATTGGAATGATCTTTTATGAGAACGATCCAAGGGTCATTGGTGACTTGTAAAAGTCAACCCTGCCTCAATCTGAGGCACGGTATGGCTGGTACGTCTCAAAGGGTCTCTTTTTTGTTTAAAATGGACACGATTTTAATTGAAAACAACAATTGACCTAAGGAAATCCAAAAAAATGCATTCAGATTGTGTTGAACTTTAGTAGAATGATCCAGAAGTCCTTTGTGACATGTAAGAGTCATCATCACCTCAATCTGACTCACGGTGTGGCCGCTAGCACTCAAAGGGTCTCTCTTTTGTTTAAAATGGACACCATTTTAATTGAAAACAACAACTGACCTATGAAAATATGACCAAACGCATTCTTATTGACTTGATCTTTTATAATAACGATACAAGGGTCCTTGGATACATGTAAGATTCAACCCCGCCTCAATATTAGGCACGGTGTGGCCACTATCACTCAAAGGGTCCTTTTTTGTTTAAAATGGACACAATTTTAATTGAAAACAACAACTGACCTATGAAAATCCAAACAAACGCATTCAGATTGCCTTGATATTTTATAAGAACCATTCAAGGGTCCTTGGTGATGTGTACGAGTCAACCTCGCCTCAATCCAAGGCACGGTGTGACCGCTATCACTCAAAGGGTCTCTCTTTTGTTTAAAATGTACCCAATTTTAATTGAAAACAACAACTGATCTACGAAAATCCAACCAAACAAATTAGGATAGCCTTGATATTTTATGAGAACAATCCAAGGGTCCTGGGTGACATGTACGAGTCAACCCCTCCTCAATCTGAGGCACGGTTTGGCCGGTACCACTCAAAGGGTCTCTCTTTTGTTTAAAATGGACACGATTTTAAGTGAAAACAACAACTGACCAACAAAAATCCAACCAAATGCATTTGGATTGTGTTGATCCTTTAGGATAATGATCCCTGGGTACTTTTTGACATGTAAGAGTCATCCCCACCTCAATCCTTGGCACGGTGTGGCCACTAGCACTCAAAGGGTCTCTCTTTTGTTTAAAATAGACACAATTTTAATTGAAAACAACAACTGACCTATGAAAATCCGACCAAACAGATTCAGATTGCCCTGATATTTTATAAGAATGATCCAAGGGTTCTTGATGATGTGTACAAGTCAACCCCGCCTCAATCTGAGGCATAGTGTGGCCGCTAGAACTCAAAGGGTCTCTCTTTTGTTTAAAATGGACACCATTTTAATTGAAAACAACAACTGACCTATGAAAATCTGACCAAACTTATTCGAATTGCCTTGATATTTTATAAGAATGATCCAAGGGTCCTTGGTGACGTGTATGAGTCAACCCCACCAACCCCCTGGACCGCCCCCACCCCCCTTGGACACCAATCCACCCCTAGACACCCCCACCCATCTGGACACCCCACCCCCTGTAAAGCCCCCCCAACACCTTGGACACCAGACCACCCCCATAGAAAGCCCCCCCGGATACCAATCCACCCCCTGGACCGCCCCCACCCCATGGATACTAATCCACCCCCTATAAAGCCCCCCCGACACCTTGGACACCAGCCCACCCCCTAGAAAGCCCCCCCTGGACACCAATCCACCCCTGGACCACCCCCACCCCCCTAGACACCAATCCACCCCTGGAAACCCCCACCCCTCTGGACACCCCCACCCCATATAAAGCCCCCTTGACACCTTGGACACCAGCCCACCCCCTGGAAAGCCCCGAACACCAATCCACCCCTTGTACCTCCCCCACCCCCTAGACACCAATCCACCCCTGGAGACCCCCACCCCTCTGGACACCCCCACCCCCTGTAAAGCCCCCCAACACCTTGGACACCAGCCCACCCCCTGGAAAGCCCCCCCAGACACCCCCAACCACCTCTTGGACAGCCACCCCAAACCCTTGAACAACCCCCAACCCCCTAAATTTTGAATTGAATTTTTTATGTACTTAATTAACTTATGAATTATGTGTTAACGGTGTACGAGTATACTTGTTGTATGGGTATACTTGGTCTAATTAGCTTATGATTTATGTGTTAATTTTGTATGTGTATGATTGCTTTAATTAGCTTATTGATATGCTGATTGTTTTTGCAGGTGTTTGGGTGTCCTGCTGCAGATTTTTTCATAGAATCGGGAGGGAATTTATCAGCACTTTTTTAGAGATGATAAATAGTGATTTTATCAGCGCTAAAAAAGCACTGATAAACTACACCTTTATCTGTACTAAAAAAGCACTGATAAAGGATCAGTTTATCAGCGCTAAAGGAGCGCTGATAAAACACTCATTTATTGGTTCTCTTTTAACGATGATAAATTCTACCTTTATCAGTGTGTGTTTAGCGCTAAAAAAGCGTTGATAAAGTACCCCTTTATCAGAGCTCAGTAACCACTGATAAAGGGTACCCCCTTTATCAGCGCCGAGCTTTACAACGCTTTTTTAGCGCTGTTAACGCCCGTTTTTAGCGCTGTTAATGCCCGTTTTTGTAGTAGTGTTCTACCACCTTCAGAACACTTTCCTATGCCACCCACACTTCTCTATACTCATTGATTACTTCATCTTCACCCAATAAAACCATCCTCATATTTGGGTCAACACACTTTATTCATCGGTCTATAAGACATTTCACAACTGAAACATGTCCTTTTTCCTCCTTCCTCCCACTATTAGGATATAGGGTGCGATAACCCAATTCACCCTTGTGTTGATTTATTCAGTGTCTCATAGTTCAAAACTTTTATAATACTCCCCATCCTTACATCTTGGCAAGGTTGTGTCTTTTTTTGTGGACTAGGTCGTGAGGTTTGCTGCTACGTTCTCCCTTTTTGCTTGTAGAAGCTGCGTGGTCCGCCTCCATAAAACCGGGGACCCACTCCTTTCTTTTTTGCTAACACAACATGTGTGGCCAATAATATTTTCTATAATCAGGCTTTTAGATTTTTTATTTGACCCCAACTGTGAATCTCTTCTCTCAATCCAAATATGAAATAATCCATGTACCACTTATTGGGTTTTCATAGGAGCGGTGAGGCCAAATATTTGAATAGACTTCCACCATAATATTAATCCAATGTATTGTGACTCCATATATAATCACCTGAGTAAGGGATCCTTTATATACTTTCAGGCTTGATTGATCCTGAAATATAATTCCGTTTGTGTAATCTAGCTCCTTCGGTTGTGAATGGATCGTTTTAAATACTAGTTTTATTTTTTGTTAGGGTCATATTCTATCCCAGATTCCATGAACTACTAGAATCCTCTAAATGAATCTTAAACATACCCATTACAAATGAAGTAAATTCTTCCTATTATTGTAGAATTGTCTTTATTTTGACGCATGAGATTCTGATTCATCGTCCATGTCATATTCCTTTCTCATGAACCTCCTTGTTGTCTACTCTATATGAACGCATGCTGAACTTATCCATAACAGAGGATAACCACTCATCTTCCTAGAGTGACCTCTTCTCTAGGTGATTCATCTCCCTAGTGATTTATTTTCAAAATTCTTCTTATCCCTATGATTTATAACCCCATAGTTATTGGTGTTTTCAGGATGTTATCCACCATCGAGGAAAATTTCGAGAGAACAACTTCAATATGCCCCATACACTACTCCAGTCCTTCCAGATGAGCTTGGTGTTGCATCTCTATGTTCCTCCTTCAATGAATGTGGGTACTGTAGTCACATGGGTAATATTCCATGTATGGCAGCAGGAGTATTTTAACAATACTATTCACCGAAGGGGGTTTTGGGTCAAAAATATTGTGTCTTTGGTCATAAAAGGGCTTTTAAGCCATAGGGTCTTTGGGTCATTAAATTGTAATGGACTAGCTTGTTCGTGGATCTATTATTATGGGGATAAATTCTAATCCATGCTAGACCAACATGTATGTGTGTGTGTGTTTATTTTTTTTGCAACCCCACTACCTACTAATAATAATCGAGAGAGTAAAATCTACTTACCACATAAAAGCTCTATAAATTCATTTCCATGCATCTTGGGCATAAAATCACCATTTGAAATTCATTGAGTGGCAATCAAATTCCAAAAAATATTCCAATGGCATGAGAAATCCTTTTAGATCTCCCTTAGATCCTTCCCAAACAAAATCACTATTACATGTTTGGGTTTAAAAATTATTCAATAAAATACCTAAATCGAAATCCTTAAAAGTGGAGATAACTGAACCCAAGAAAATAACAATGAGAACAATTGAGAAGAGAGAATTAAGTTATTTACCTTAGATTAAAAGGGAAAATCACCCCATAATCAAAGAGGAATGAAGGGGGGAATGGAAATTCCCTTAAGCCATGTAGGTCACTTAGAAAGAATGGAAGAAGAAATGGCATAAAGAAGAGTTAAAATTGTGAAATAAAACCCACTTTTTATAAACATATGATTTATTTGCACAGTTTGGAAATATTTTTGTTGCATACCTTTGAGGAGCCAATACCCCATTCAAATTGACCAATACGGTCCACATGTATGGTTCAAAAAATGTGCACCTTAATCATGCATATCTCAAAAACCTCCATTTCAAGATTTTTTGTCTCCCAGCTTCACCAAAAAACTTTTACTGATAAAATCCTTGAACAAAAAATTCCTTCTAGGGGACTTCTGTCTATGTATAACAATAATGTGTATCAGAATTAAAGAAAGAGGAAGAAGATGAATAGGAAATAAGATAAATCTATGAGGCCTATTTCCTCTCTCACCTAAGCTCACTGGATGAAACTATAAATAATTTCCCCATTTATATCTCTCCCCCTTTTAACCACCTCGTTCCATCATTATTCCTCACATGGGATCCCTAACAAACACCTATGGGGACTCTAACCAACAACCCAAATGTGGATTTGTTTTCCAGGATGTAGTTTCTCTTATAGCGATCCATATTCCCCATTCTAGAATTTAATTTCTTAGATATATTTTCTCTTATAGTGACCCTTATGCCACTATGGGAGTGTGATTTCCATACTGTAGTGGTTCCATGGGATCTTTCACTCGCCCCTCATTGAAGAGAAGTCTTGTCCTTTAGATTGAGGTAATGAAATTGACTTTGGATGACGAGTTCCTCTTCCCATGTATCTTCTTTGAAATGAAAATCCTTCCATTTGATTATCCACTAAGTCAATGCAACCTTATTCTATAAAGAAAGATGCTATAAATTTATAAGAATTAATATGTTACATGAAGGTCCTGTAGTGATAACTGATAGAGAGGAAATTATACTTAGATTTATGGGGGTGAGAATATTATTTCCATTTATAGACTCATGATCCGCTGAGCCTATGGTGATCACATGGTTTTGCCTTTTCATTTAGGTGATCTTCTTTCTCATATTTTCAGTTTATTGATACTGTAAAGTTGATATTTTAGAGTGAACTACTCATCTAGTAACAGGATTTATGAATTTTTTTATTCCATGTATGTTTTACCTAACTCTTGTTTCTTTTATCCACCCTGAGGGTAACCTAATTTCTATCTTCTTCTCAATCATAACCTTTCATAGTGTATTTTGTTTTAATTTTGAGCCAACACATTTCCCTTTATGACATTTGGAAATTTATGAGTTGGAATGGACTTCACATACCTAGTTTTATGTATAATAACTTGATCTAATAGTTTAAAGATATCGAGATACCTTTGAAAAGATATAGAATTTATGTCCACTAACTGGGTCAATGTAATGGAATGGAATAATACTATAGAAGAAAATTTTCCTAGTTTACTAGTTGGCATAATACTAAAGATTAAGTGTCCCATGATTTGATCTATGAAGATTGAAATTTGGATTTGGATATTCCCCCTCACAAACATATTTTATTTGAGATACATGACTACTTTATTGAATAAAATATTGTTCCATAGAACATGAAAACAGTGATTCATTGATTACTAGTTTGTATATTTTTATACCGTGGCATTTTTACGCATACACGCCAAGAAATAATCTAGATGATCCTCCCTGACTCATAGACTAGATTTGGAGAAATTGAGTTATGGGTTGCACCATTATTTAGTAGAATTAAAATGGAAATTTCACCCACTATCCCCTGAATATTTATAAAAATCAAATCTTCATTCTTCTGTCCCTGAGTTTGATAGGAAGTGTTTATACCCTGTTTCTATAGCATCATGCATTCTGCCTCTTCTTGTATTTCTACCACCTCCAGAACACTTTCCTCTACCACCCAAACTTCTCTATCCCCATTGATTACTTCATCTTCACCCAATAAAACCATCCTCATATTTCGGTCAACACACTTATTCATCGGGCTATAAGACATTTCACAACTGAAACATGTCCTTTTTCCTCCTTCCTCCTACTATTTGGATATAGGGTGCGGTAACCCAATTCACCCTTGTGTTGATTTATTCAGTGTCTCATAGTTCGATACTTTTATAATACCCCCCATCCTTACACCTTGCCATGGTTGTGTCTTTTGTTGTGGACTGGGTCGTGAGGTTTGCTGCTACGTTCTCCCTTTTTGCTTGTAGAAGCTGCGTGGTCCTCCTCTATAAAACCGGGGACCCACTCCTTTATTTTTTGCTAACACAACATTTCTAGCCAATAATATTTTCTATAATCAGGCTTTTTGATTTTGTGTTTGACCCCAACCGTGAATCCCTTCTCACAATACAAAGATGAAATAATCCATGTACCACTTATTGGGTTTTCATAGGAGCGGTGAGGCCAAATATTTGAGTATACTTCCACCATAATAGTAATCCAATGTATTGTGACTCCATATATACTCACCTGATTAAGGGATCCTTTATATACTTCAGTGCTTGATTGATCCAGAAATATAATTCCTCTTGTGTAATCTAGCTTCTTCGGTTTGTTTGCATCAATCCCAGGTAACTAACTCTACTTTGCAGTTGTGAATGGATCGTTTTAAATACTAGTTGTATTTTTTGTTAGGGTCATATTCTATCCCAGATTCCATGAACTACTAGAATCCACTAAATGCATCTTAAACATACCTATTACAAATGAAGTACATTCTTCCTATTATTGTAGAATCGTCTTTATTTTGACTCATGCGATACCTATTCATCATCCAAGCCATATTCTTTTCTCATGTAGAACTCATCCATAACAGAGGATAACCACTCATCTTCCTGGCATGACCTCTTCTCTAGGTGATTCATCGCCCTAGTGATGTATTTTCAAAATTATTCTTATCCCTATAATTTCTAACCCCATAGTTATTAGAGTTTCAGGATGTTATCCACCATTGAGGAAAATTTCGAGAGAACAACTTCAATATGCCCCATACACTACTCCAGTCCTTCCAGACGAGCTTGGTGTTGCGTATCTATGTTCCCCCTTCATTTGTACCTAGAATGTTATACCAAATGATAAACTTTCAAACAAACAATTCCATCTAGGGGAATTATTTGTATGTATAACTGTTGTGTATATCAAAATTATAGAACAAGGGAGAAAAAAGAATAGAGAATGAGAGTAATCCATGAGAGGCATGTTTTCTCTCCCACCCAATCTCATTGGCTGAAACGAAAACTAATTTCCCCTTTCTCAGTCACTCCCCACTTTTAACCACCTCTTTCACACTTATTCCTTGTGTGGAATCCCTAACAACCAGCCGTGGGGACCCTAACATACAAACCAACTCTAGAAATTTTTTTATAGGATGTAGTTACATCTATTGTAACCCTTATGCCCCCTTCTAGAATGTGATTTCAGGGCTATACTTTCTCTTGTAGTGAACCTTATGTCCCTCATGGAGACTATAGCGGTGCCATGGGATATATTATTTACTTTTAGAAGATCAATCCTTATGGTCATTCTTAACTTTTTCTAAAATTCAAAGTCCATAAACAAGAAAATCTATCTCCACTTAACCAAACACAAAAAATTCTCCTTAATTTCACCATTCTTTTTAAAAATCGAAAAATATTCATTAAAATGATTAAAAAATACTGTAGTTACAATTTTTCTCAGTATATTTTTTTTATTTGAAAAGGCAATCCAGATTCATTCTTCTAATCATCCCATCCATATTCGATAGTATACAATATTTTTCTCACTATTCGAGCATACTAATTCCATATAAACCTTGAACTAATCTAAAGCATACAACTTCTTATTCTTAAACTCACCTAATCTTTGAGGCATTATCCTCTTCACATCATTCCACTATCAACAACATCATCAACAATACATTTTGACAACCATATATTCTAATGACACTCCTCACCATAAAGAATTCACCTACCTTTCCTTCTACAACCCCATTTAGCTACCTTTCTATATCAATCCTTGGTCCATTCATCCATAATTCACCTCGAGTCCTACTCAAGTCATTAAAATCAAATTCCTCTCCTTGGTCCATTAAGTTACCAAACCCTTGAAATCATCAACCAAATTTTAAATCTACCATTCATTATTTGAAAATAATTTCAGATATTTCACATACCAAAAAACCATTCGTAGAGGTTTTTAAAATTAATTTAACATCCTAAGGGCTTTATCAAAGATCTTCTTCCCTTAGGATTTTTATATTGAAATGTACCTATTTAAAATTTTTTTCTTACAAACCCTTCTTAACATTAAAAATTCATTTTACTTGAAACTTTTAAAATATTGTTCTTTATTTTTTAAAAATAAAACATTGTTTTGAATGAAACCAACATATAAAATTGTTTTAAATGGACTCACATTACATGATCTACATTCCAAATATGCTCATGCTAATAAATAATGCATGAATCAATAAAATAACTCAAATCATGTCACAACCCGTCCCCAAGGCCCGTTCCATGAATATCCCAAGCCCGCCTCTAATAGTCTAGGGGCTCATGACGAGCACCGAGTAGGCATATCCCACAAATGGGAGACATTTTCCTAAATACATGTACACACACAGACACACATTTCCAAGCCCAAAAAGCGATGAACTGAAAACACTAAGTGAACAAGAATGCATACCTCTAAGATACCAACAACAGAGTACGACAATACAAAAATTGAAAAGTAAACAGGCCCAGAATACAAGCCCAACCAAACGGGAAAGTACAGAATCCTAAATCTTATCCATAGAAAACCCTACCTGAAGGTTTGGTACAAAAACAATTGTTTGAAGTCGCTGAAGCACACCTCATCTATCAGACCTCTCTCTAAGCACCACCTATCCCCAGTCCACCAAGGACTCCGTAAAAGCGTTGATCATCTGCACAATACACGACACGTGCGGACATAGCTCGTGTAGGGGTGAGTAAAACAATACTTAGTAGGGACCCCAAAACCACAATGTTACACCACTAATAATTACATGAATTACACCACAAAGGAAACACATGAAGTACAACACAAATGAAACACATGAAGTACACCACAATGAGAACACACAAAGTACACCGCAAAGAAAACACAAAAAGTACAATCAATATGGTCAGCTCACACATGTACAAGTCTAAAAAATGAAGAGAAGGATTTCTAGTTGTAGTCCATAGATATCTCAGTCTCTTTGACACTAGATGTGTCATAACAGCATAGAGCATAGAGCGTTGATGGAGAACGGAGCGTCAATGGCGCACATAGTGTCGATGGAGGATGGAGCGTCGCTGGCACACGAAGCGTTAGTGGCGCACGGAGCGTCAGTGGCGCACAGATCATTAGTGGCGCATAGAGCGTTAGTGGCGCATGGAGATGCAGTGGCGCACAGAGTGTCAGTGGCACACAGAGCATCAATGACACATGAATCGTTAGTGGTGCACGAAGTGTCAGTTGGGAACAGAGCGTTAGTGGCACATGGATCGTCAGTGGCACACAAATCATCAATGGCTCACAGAGCGTTGGTGGCACCCAAAGTGATGATGGCATCGATGGTGCATGGAGCGTTGATGACACACAGAGTGTCGACGACACAAAGCGTCGATGGAGCATGGAGTGTTGATGGCGCACAAAGAATCAATGGGTCAAGCAGTCCCCCAAATATCATGATCATAGCCTACCGCTGGATTTCGCCTGTAGCACGCTTGTTCTGGGAAAACCTACTACTCAATCCATTAGGTCATAAACCAACTTCCACAAACAATAACTTAGAGTATTTCAAAAGGATTTCCTCATCTCAAGGGTCCCAACGCCGCAAACATCTTTTCAAATAGACACACAGTTTGAAAGATACAACCAATTTAGTAAAAAAGGCCCGGTCCGACCTGAACCGGTTTGCCCAACCCGACACGGTCGGTATGGGTCGGCCCGATGGGCCATCGGAGCGGCCCGATTCGCCTAGCCTAACCCGCCTTATACGGGCTAGATCCTTCAGCACACAACTTGGAAATGTTCTCCTGATAAACGCGGCCACCACGTTCAACGCAGAAGGAACCGCGCCCCGACCACCTGGTCCCGCGACCCAACTGCCGCGGGTCCTCCTCTGACGTGGCCTCCGATCCACATCCTACCACAACCACCACTAAAACCTCCTACCATGAATATTTTTTTCCATGACCTCCTGCCGCAAATCCTGTCTACCACCCACAACCTATGCTGCCACAGGATCCTCCTCCAGCGTGGTCCTGCTGGACCACAGCTCTGGGCTCTGCCGGAACCCAGCCTCCCACCGGGCTATGCGTTGCCCTCATTGCCGGCCACCCTGTTGGCAGCCCTCTATTCATCATGACCTCCACCATAAGCCGTCTCTGGCCTACTGCGCTCTCATCATATCTCTGTAATGACATCACGGATCACAACTTTCAGTCTCAGATTGTTGCACCATGGATCGTGGGCGCAACGATCAATCATCCGCACAGGGTTTCAAAAAGGAAAAGAACTCATGAAGAAAATGATAGATTTAGGGGGAGGTATTAATCACATTAACACCAAAAGAATGGATTTTGGTCGTGTTTGTTCGGCCTTAATCCATTTATGTTAGCGGGATCACAAAGAAACCAACAGTAGAATAATCACCAAGATCTATTCCCTTTAATCCCACAATAATTATCCCTCCCCAAGAATGATCGAACCTCAGATCAACCTATTTATAGGTTGGTTCATGTTCTTCATTTGATTCTATGAAGGTAAAAATAAATCACATAGATAACAACACCCTACCTCAATGATTGGATTGGTCGTTGACAAAGAACACAGGTTTGTGTCGTCATCAATCCTAGATCTGCCGATGTTTTTCATAGAGAGATAGATTCATTCCCCTTGCCTCAGGGGAATTCCAGGGTTATGGAAATAACCCTCAATTCCTTTTACATGGGTTATTAAAAAGGGAAACTACCACTATTCCAAGAAGTAACGTTCAATAAAATATTTTTATTAGATATTTTATTGACGTATACGTCCAAAATCTAACTTTCACCCACTACCCGCGCCAGTTGAGGTTAGACCCCACCTAAGGAAAACATCCCATAACAAACTCAATGGTGGTATCATATTTCCAATCCGAGTTACCTGTTATGAGTTATTTGGATTTAAAAATAAAATGATTTTTATTTAATGATTTTATTTATGATTATGCCCCTGGTGAATTTTTCTATAGATAACCCACACCGACCAATGTTAGGTCACACCTAGGGTAAAGCCACTGCTCTGAGCTCAATGATGCCCTCAGATTTCTAATCTAGTAACTTGTTTAAGAGCTATTTAATTTTTTCATAAAAGTTACATGAACGTGATATTAAAAACTTAACATTTTTTAAACAAACATTCCAGGCACCCAGGCCTCAGAATCACATTCTATCTCAGATCCTAGTCTTTTAATTTTCCCAAATAATTTCTAAAAATAAAATTGGGAAAATAAGATCCATTACATTCTCCCCACCTTAGGGATTTACGTCCCCAAAATCCAAAACTAGGGTTACTGAACAAAAAGATGAGGGTAATGAGCATGAATCTGAGCCTCCCACTTCCAAGTGATCTCCTAAAGATTCCCGTGCTGCCACCAAATATGTACCAGAGGAATCAAATACCCATAAAGAATCTGCTCCTATCGATTCTCTATCACCACCGAGTACTTTTCAAAAGTCGCCCCATTATCAATGTCCAGCTCGCCCCAGTCGATGACGTGCGATGGATCATGCACATATATCCTCAAATACGACACATGGATGACATCATGCACCTGGTAAAACTGGGAGGATAGAGAAAAGAGATATGCCACCTCACTAACTCTACTCAGAATCTGAAAAGGGCCGATTTATCTCTGAGATAACTTACTGCCCCAGCCAAATCTTCGCAATCCCCATCGAGATGAGACCTAAAGGAACATATGGTATCTATCCTCAAACTCCAAAGGACTCCACCGATAATCAACATATGAATTTTACCAGCTCTATGTAGTCCTCATCTTCTCCTGGATTATCTGCACATTCTTGGTGGTAGCCTGTACCAACTCTGGACCCATGAGTGCTGACCATCTTGGGTCTATTCAGCACAGTGGTGACCTGCACGGTTGTCCATACAAGAATTCAAATGGTTCCATACCAATGGTGGAGTAGCTTTTGTTATATGAAAAATCCACCATAGGTAGGTGTTCTTCCCAAATTTGGCCAAAGTTGAGGATGTAAGTATGTATCATGTCTTCTAGAACCTGGATGGTCCTCACCCTATAGCCATCAATCTGGGGATGAAACACCATGCTCAAGCGTAACTGAGTCCCAAATGCCTCCTGCAATCCCTTCCACAATCAAGATGTAAAGCGAGCATCACGATCTGAGATGATCATTGATGGAAGTTCGTGAAGATGACCTATATCTTGCATGTAGAGGTGTCCCAAGCTCTCTAATGAGATCTTATCATAGATCGGTAGGAAGTGGACCAACTTGGTGAGTCAATCAACGATCACCCAGATGGTATCATGTCTTCTAGATTTCACTAATGAAAATATGGCTTTTATTAGTGCTAGAAAAGTCAATTTACAGTGCTAAAAAAACACTATTAATCTTAGCAAAGATAGGGGGTCCCTTTTATCAACTCTAAAAAAGTGCTGATAAAGACCCCTTTTATCAGCACAAAAAAAAAAGATAATAAAAGTTAAAAAAACATTAAAAAAAATAAAAAAAATATTTCGGCACTTTGGGGAGGGGCTTCAACAGTGCTTGAAGCCCCCTTCAACAGCGCCCCCACCCCAGCCAAGCCCACACACCCCAGCCACCCCTAGCCTTTAACAACACCCCCACCCTTTAACAGCACCCCACACTTTAATAGCGCTAGCCCTTATTCCACCCACATGCGCAACCTTCCTCCCCCTGGATTTGGGCTCGGGACCTGTTGCCTGCACACCTAAGCCTTTACTACTCCACCATATTTCTTTTCTCTTCATTTATTAATATATCTATCTATTTATATATATATTTAGTTATATTTAATCTTATATTAATATATATTTATATTAATATATATATGTATAGATATAATAATATATATATATATATCTTAATATATATATATATATCCATATATTAATATATATATATATAGTTATATTAATATATTAATATATTTATTCATATATTAATATATATTTATAAGATCAGTTTTAAATACATTTATAAAATATGAATTTTTGTGCGTGTGTTTATAAATAAATAAATACATATATACAACACACACACACATATTATATTTGTATCTATAAGTATAATTATACATATTTATATATATTTACAAATATTATATATTAATATGTATATACATATGTTAAGAATATATAGATAATATATATCAGTTTTTCAATACTGACGCACACACACACAGAGAGATATATACACATACACATTATATAGGTATATAAATATTCACATATTTTTATTTAAAAAAAATGAATATTAGTTTTTTATTTAGATAAGGATTATATGTTGAGAAATATATTTTATATGCCAGTCAGAATGGCCTGAAGACCTTCATTTTTTTATTGTTTTGATAACCCACCTTTAAAGGGGAGAGGTGGAACCCTTACAAGACCCGAAGGCTTAGAGACAATTACATGACCCATAAATATTGTCAGAAAGTCAAATAAACCCTGAACTCACGGTAACAATGAAAACTTATGATCCAAGAGTCCATTATAGATCCATGACCTGTAAAATCAAATATCATCAAACGAGATTTGATATGATAGGTGGTGGAGGCTGAAAAGATAGGCATATCATAAGTTACAACTGTTTGAAAAAACAACAGACATGACAAAAGTACTAAAAACGAGGGCTTAAAAAACCTAACAAACCACAGAGTCACTAAAACAGACATAACTTCTGATCCAGGTGTCCACTTTAGCTCTGTGACTAATCAAACCAAATATCATGGAACAAAATATGATATAAAAGGTGGAAGAGGCCAAACAGATGCACAAATCAGAAATTATTACTGTTTTAAGAAAACTTTCACAGGGCACCGAACACAGAAATAGAGTTTGGAGGCCTTATGATGGTTTTTTGGGGTTTTAGGATTTGAAAAAAGTTTTTAACCATGTTACAGTTAGTCTCCTATGTATATATCTTCACTTACTTCAATTTAATATGTGGTAGATCCCAAGTGGACACCCGGAGTGAAAGTTATGTCCGTTTGAAGTTTAAGTTTTTTTAGAGTGGTATAACTAATATATATTTCGTTTCATTGATCTTACCATGGTTTTATTGGACATAGTTCTCACTCGTATCATGATCTTATATTTGACTGGATGCAGCGCTCAAATGGACACTCAAAGCAGATGTTATGGCTATCTTAGTGAGTTACGATTTTCTTAGGTTTTTAGGAGCTATGAGGGTTTCTCAATTTCAAACAATCATAACTTCTTCTCCAGGTGTCCTTTTTCTCTCTACCACATATCAAATCAAATATTTCAAAAATATATACACTCTGGTGACCACTAAAATTCCTTATCATGTTATTCAAGGCCAAAAAAGTCCCATAATTCCTCCTAACTGTCATAAGTTCTGCTCCGGGTGTCTGTTTTTCCATAACTTCTGCTTTGGGTGTTCATTTTGCATCTACAACATATCAAATCGATCTAAAAAATATTTATAAAATATATATTATATTTATATAAATATAAATATACTTATATATCAATATATTATTTTTTATGAAATATATATTTTTTTGAAATATACACTTTATCAGTAATAGGGGAAAAACACTGATAAAGCCCCCTTTTATCAGCACTACTAAAAAAGCGTTGATAAAAGGGGCCCCTTTGACAACACTAAAAAAAGAACTAATAAAGGTACCCCTTTATCAGCACTTTTTTTAGCATTGTTAAATGGTGGCACTGCGGAAACCAAGTTTTGTGGTAGTGCATGCGTGGTATACCCACCACGAAGTCCATCGATATCCCATCCCACTTCCACTCTAGCACCTCAAGGGGTTGAGTCAAACCTGCTAGAACCTGGTGCTCAACATTCACTTGCTGACAAGTGAGGCATCGAGAAACGAACTTTTCCACCACATTCTTCTTACCCAGCCACCAAAACTAACATCGGAGGTCTTGATACATCTTTGTCACTCCTGGGTGTACTGCCAAAGGGGAAGTATGGAACTCCCTCAAGACCTCCTCTCACAATGTCACTGGCACTACTATTCATCCTCTAAAGAGAACGACATGCTCCCCACCTTTCAAATATCCATATAGGGCATGATCTGCAGACATCTGAGCATGTGTAGTCTCACAGTTGGTATCTCCAAGCCGTGCCACTCTGAATCACTATAAGAATGGAGGGGTAACCACCATTTATTGGAGATAAGCTTCTTCATCTATATCCAAAAAGGATATCATCAATGAGGCTAAATACTTTGATGCCTAGTTCAGTAGCTGTGAACTCAATCTCCAGCTGAGAGAATCTTCCACCACATTCCCCTTCCCAGGAGTATAAACTATCTCAGAGTTATAGTCTTGAAGGAACTCTAACCAACGCCTCTGTCTCAAGTTCAAATCCTTTTGAGAGAATATATACTTGAGACTCTTGTGGTCAGAGTAGATGGTAAACCGCTCACCCATCAGGTAGTGTCACCACATCTTCAATGCGAAGACTACCACTTCTAATTCCAGTTCATGGGTCACATAGTTTTACTCATGCTACCTCAACTGGTGAAAACCATAGGAAATCACCACTTTCCCCTGAATTAGGACATAACCAAGACTGTTCCGTCATGTATCATAGAGCACCACGTACTCAACACCCTCCCCCATTAATCTCAAGATGAGAGTTCTCTTCAACCTCTAACTCAGCTCCTGAAATCACTACTATCACTTCTATGTCCACACGAAAGGCTTCCCCTTCTATGTCAAGGCCATCAAGGGTGCTTCTACCCTGGAAAATTATGTTTCAAACTTCCGATAGTATCCAGCCAAACCTAGGAAACTCCAAACCTCAGTAAGACTCTTGGGTGGCTCCCAAACAAACACCTCTTCAATCTTCACTAGATCTAATACAACTACATCCTCTGAAATGACGTATCCCAGAAAGTGGACCTCCCAAATCCAAAACTGACACTTTTAGATCTTCCCATAAATTTGGTTCTCTTGGAGTGTGTCTAGGACCATCCTTAAGTGTATTATGTGCTCCTCCTTGGATGACGAGTACACTAGGATGTCATCAATGAAGACCATGAATAACTGGACTAAGTAAGACTCGAAGATCCTGTTCATGAGTCCCATGAACACTATTGGGACACTCTTCATTCCAAAAGGCACCACTAAGTACTTTTAGTGTCTATACCAACATATGAAATCCATAATTAGGATGTCCTCATCCCGTACATGAAGCTGGTGATAGCCAAATCCGTGGTCTATCTTTGAGAACCTTCTCGCTCCCTTCAACTAATCAAATTGGTCTTCAATAACTGGTAGTGGATTCTTGTTCTTCAAATTCACCTAGTTCAGGCACTGGAAGTCCACACATAACCTCAATCTCCCATCTTTCTTTTTAGAATAAAATCCCGGGGCTACCTAGGGTAAAACATTGGATCTCACGAAGTCCTTTCTCTACAAGTCCTCCAGCTCTACCCTTAACTCATGAAGCTCCGCGGGATCCATATCATATGTAGGTGCATATATTAGTGCCATTATAGGGTAAAAATCAATGTAGAAATCTATCTCTATAAAAGAAGGTAATCCTGGAACATATTTTGGAAATACGTCCTCATACTCATCCACCATTGTAGGAAACTGAGGAATCGTCTCATCCACTGCCCTGAGGGTTATGATAGCCAATTGGTGTGTGATCAGCTACACCCTCCTATGTGTGAGTCCATACTATGATACTTGGGTTTCCTTTTCACTAAAAAAGGAAAACCTGGTCCCATCTATGCGGACACACTGTACTATGCTCCTAAAATAGTCAATCTAGGCATGGAATGTAGATAACCAGTTCATAATAAGAATGACATCATAAGGCCTCAACACTGACACTAAGAGATCCCAACCAAAACTCTCACCCCCAAGAGTAAGGGAAAACTATCATCACCAGTGTGTGATCATCGAATCTACCCCCATAGGAGTCTCTAAGCGTAGGTATTGACTCAATGGTTCCACTAGAATCTTCATGTATCGAACAAGGGTCATGGTGAGAAAAGAGTGTCTGACACATGTGTCTATCAAAACAGAATCTAGGGTATAAAAGAAATAGATTGTACCTATAATCATCTATGGAGAATAAGAGTTGTAAGACTCCATTACCTGAAGCTGGCCTCGTCCCTGTCCAACAGCTCCCTACACCCATGGTGGACCACATGGGGGTGGTGGTGGTAGTACCTAAAACCTCTTCCCACCTCATGTTTCCCATCCATATCCTCTTCTACGTTCTCCACATGAAGGACCACCCTGTTCTTGTTTTCTCCTCTTCCTTGGTGGTCCCTCGACCATCTTCTGACCATTTACAGAGAAAGTTGGGTAATCTTGAGCCATATGTCCCCGACCGCCACATGATTAGCACAACCTATAATTCAGATGACTTTATCTAACCTCAGAGCCTCACACTGCTAACCCCATGTCCTGGGGTCTTCCCCTGAACCATTTGTTCTGCTTGGATCCCAACATTAGCTATCAGCCACCTTCTGTTGAAGACTCAGCTACCTGAAGCCTGGTGGTAGTTCCCACTACCAGTGTCTTCTCCTCTAGAAATATATCTACTCAAAGAGCTCTCTCAAGTACCCTAGCATATGTTAGAATGATAAATGATATCATGGATTCCCTGATCTCCCAGCGTATCCCCTGCTCGAAGGTCCGAGCCCTAAATAATGGGTCCCACACCATATCCTTGGAGTAGCGAGAAAGATCCGTAAATCTCACCAAGTACTCCACTACTGTCTAGCTGCCCTAATGAAGATTTAGTAGCTCATGTATATGCACAGAGCATAACATTATTAGGAAGAAATCCTCCCTAAATAGATGCTTGAAGTCTGTCCAAGTGAGGTTCGTCTCCCCATACATCTGGATCACTAAGCTCCACCATCTCCCCGCTAAGCCATGTAGAAGACTCACGGCTAGGACTTCCATCTGGTTGAGAGGCGTCCTCACTAGACAGAAGACACACATAACCACCTCCAGCCAATACTCAACTACCTGGGGGTCTGGCTCACCCCTGAACCTAGGAGGTCGCTACCTCTGGAACTCATGAAACACACTCAGCCTATGTGCATCCTCTACTAGTAACACTGGTAGTAATTGATGCTCTCTGGGTGGTGGTATCACTGTTACACCACCCAGGGGTTCTATCTCTAGTAATGATCCCTATACCGACACCTCATCACTAGGAGGATCATCCTCATGATCAAGCATCAGAATCCTAGCTGGCTATTTGTGTGGAGGCATCCAATAATAGATTAAGATGTACCACAACCAATAGAGTATACCTAGTTAGATGACACTGACTCAAGAAGGACATGTGAAGACACTCAATCCTATATGATTCCTGTACCATTATTTTCCCTGAAACCAGTATTTTCATGTACCAAGTCAGAAAGTAGAATTTAGAGTCCGGTGTATGGATATGTCAATTGCCACACCAACACTGGATTCCCTAACTTTAGATCCGAACTCGAAACACTCGACATTGTTTCCCCAAACCGATCTCATAGACTCTTGGTTCGTTAGGTAGAAGCAACCTTCCATGACACCACTCTGTGATGACCCATCCCCTGAGGCCCATTCTATGACTAACCCAAGCCCACCTCCAATAGCCCAAGGACTAGTGACTAGCATCAAGTAGTAATATCCTACAAATAGGTGGCATTTTCCTAAGTACCTTTACACACGCACCCATTTCCAAGCCCAAAAATGATGATCTGAAAACAATAACTAATCAAGCATGCATACCTCTAAGATACAAACAACAGAGTACGACAATACAAAAACTACAAAGTAAATGGGACCAAAATACAAGTCCAATGAAATGGGAAAGTACACGACCCTGAATCTCATCCGTAGAAAACCCTACCTGCAGTGTAGGTACAGAAACAACTATCTAAAGTCACTAAAGCACACCTCATATGTCGGGCCTCTCTCTAAGCACAACCTAGACCTGGTCCACCAAGGGATCCATCAAAGCATTGTTCGTCCACACAAGACACAAAACATGTGTGCATATCCCATGTAGGGGTGAGTAAAACAATACTCAGTAGGGACCCCGAAATCAAAAAGGTACACCACTAAGAATTACACAAATTATACCACAAAGGAAACACACAAAGTACATCACAAAGAAAACACACAAGGTAAACCACAAAGAAAACACACAAAGTACATTCAATATGGCCAACTCACATAGGTACAAGTATAAAGCATGAAGAGAAGTATTTTTAATTGTAGTCCACAGATCTACCAGTATCTATGACACTAGATGTCTCGGTGGCACACAAAGAATTGATGGAACATAGATTATCGATGGTGCATAGAGAATCGATGGAACACAGAGAATCAATGGTGTACAGAGCATCAATGGCACATGGAGTGTCAGTGGGGCCTGTAGAAGTGACGACGTCGATGGTACATGAAGTGTTGATGGAGGAAAGAGCGTCGATAGTTCATAAAGAATCAATGACGCATGGAGAATAGATGGCACATGAAGCGTCGATGGTTTAAGAAGTCCCCAAGTCACATAGTCACAAACAACTATAGGATTATCCTCATAACACACTTGTTATAGGAGAACCTACTCCTCAAGCCATTAGGTTATAATATAACTTCCAAAAAAACTCATTTAGAGTATCTCAAAAGGACCACCTTGTCACAAGGATCTCAACACCACAAAAGGATTGTCAAATGGACACATAGTTTGAAAGATACGATCAATTTAGTAAAAAAAGTTTGGTCCTGTCCGGGTCTGACCTGACCCGGTCCGACTGACCCGACCCATCCTAGTTTTCCCAGCCTGACCCACCGCATGTGGGCCAGCTCTTTCAGGGCATGGCTCAGCCATGCGCTCCCGGTCAACGTGGTTGCCACGTTCAATGCGGATGACAGCTTGTCCCTCCCACTGGTCCCATAGCCCTGCTACCATAGAGTCCTCCTTTGACGCAACCTACTAGCCACGTTTGGCCTACACTGCCACCAAGACCTACTACCATGGATCCTGTCCACCGCCTGCGGCCTGTGCCACCATGGGATCCTCCTTTGGTAAGGTCCCACTGGACCACAACTGTGCACCCCATCAGAACCTGACCTCCCACCGGGCTGCGCACTGCCCTCACCCCCAACGACTCGATATTCGTTGCGCCCTCCACCATAAGCCACCACCTGCCTGTTGTTCTCTCATCGTACCTCCACAATGCCTTCACACATCACAAACTTAGGTCCTGGATTGTTTCCCCAGAGATCGTGGGCATAAAATTTGATCATTCTCATAGGGTTTCAAAAGGGAAAAGAATGCATGAAGAACACAATAGATTAATGGGGAGAGATTAAGAACATAAACACCCAAATAATGGATTTTGTCCTTGTTCATTTGGACTTGATCCGTTAATGATAGCAGGATCATAAAGAAACCAACAACAAAATAATCACCAAGATATATTCCCTTCAATCCAAAAATAATTATCCCTCCTGCAAGAATGATTGAACCGCAGATCAACCTGTTCATGGGTTGGTCTAAGTTCATCATTTGATTATAAGAAGGGAAATAGAAATAACAAAGATATCTAAACCCTACATCAATGGTTGGATTGGTCGTTGGTGAAGAACGGAGGTCCGTGTCATCATCGATCCTCGATACACCAACATTCGTCATCGGGAGATAGCTTCCTTCTCATTGCCTCAGGGGAATTACAAGGTTATGGAAATAATCCTCAATTCCTCTAACATGGCTTGTTAAAAATGGAAACTGTCACTGCTTCAACACATAAAGTTCAATAAAGTATTATTATTAGATATTTTAATGACATATACATCCAAAATCTATCTTTCAGCCTCGACCTGTGCCATTCGAGGTTAGGCCCTGCCTAAGGAAAAAATACCCTTAGGAACTCAACGGTGGTCTCATATTTCCAATTTGAGTTACCCTTTAGAAGTTATTAGGATTTAAAAATAAAATAATTTTTATTTAATTATTTTATTTATGGTTACATCCTTGGTGACTTTTTCTATAGATGACCCACACTGACCAATGTTATGTCATGCCTAAGGTAAAACCAATGCTCTGAGATCAACAGTCCCCTCAAATTTCTAATCTTCCCACTCATTTAAGAGTTATTTCACTTTTTCATAAAATTCACATGCACGTGCTTTTAAAAAACTTAACATTTTTCAAACAAATGTTTTGGGAACCCTAGGCCTTGGAATCACACGCCATATCAGCGCATGGTCTCAGAATTTTCCCAAATAATTTATAAAAAAAAAAATCAGAAAAATAAGAGTAATTATAACATAGACCTTAGCCTTATAACTTAGATTTGATTTCTTATCCCACCCATAACTATGATTTTTAAAAAACACCTCACTCAACCTTATGTCCACTTACAGTAATATAACACCCCCAATAATTTGGGTTTACAACACATCCATGTTTTTCATACATGTATATGGTTGACCTTTCATGTTCTGATCACCTATCTCCACCTTCAATTGGCTCATCCCAAAACCCAATTTTCCTCTAATACCATTCTGTAACATCCCGACCTGAGATATACCTATACTAAAGATAGAGATGTTACATACCTCAATCATGACTCCCTATACACCATACATAACCAACTAGTTGTGAGAGTGTTATAGATTCCTTGGAAAGATTTCTTTGACAACCCCAATAATGAGTCATGCCAAATTCTACTATAATATCAACATGACTCATTCATATATCAAACATTCCCTGAAGCAAAATCATTGAAATAAAACAACATAAGTCTATATTGGATTAAAAAACATCAGTAGATAATGTAATATAAAATAAATAAAACCATCTAAATGAAAATATATACAATAAATAATCCACAATAAAAATTCCCCATAAATTAGTAAGGTCTTAAGGATGATACATAATCTAAATGTAAATAAAAGGAAAAGGGAATATATCTTGGAACTTTTATCTCTTATTAGTCCTCAATCACCATGACCCTACTCACCACACGCTACAACCTCCAACCCAAAGTCATTACATGTACCCATTTCACAAATAGTCTACTCATGCACACTAGAAACCACACTATGTGCATTTTTTTTGGGGTGATAATGAATGATTCAATATGATTTTTTCTATTTACTCAAATCTTATAAGAGAGTGTAACAAAAATGTATGCATGTGCCATGGGAACTGGTGCAAGATCGAGTCCCACCAGGCTCAAACACTGTTCGTATTATGAACAGGGTGATTCAAAGCCATTTCTTAGCTGGAGAACGTGGCACACACTTGGGCTGGTGGGGGCCCCCATCTGGGATTCGGTGTTAGCAACACACATTTTGCACATGAGCCTCAGCCCAGTTAGTGAGGTATACTTATGTGTATCCACAAGACCCATGTTCAAAACCAGGTAGAGGCATATTTCTAGGGGACTGTAGTAGTACTATAGTAGGAACTGTAGCAGCACTGTACACTGTGCGGTTACTATAGCAGGCACTGTAGTAGGTACTGTTCGGTACTGTTGCAACTGGAACTATTCACCTTAGGTCACCAGTTTGGGCTTGGAGTACTTAAGGATTTCAAGACACCCAGGACTTCGGGTCAGTTGGGCTTTCAGGCCACATTTAAGGCCCTCGGGCCACCTCAAGGCCTTCAGGCCACATGCAGTTTCCCCGGACACACTACAAAAAAGGAGCAGCCCTAGAAGAGGATTCGGAGAAGGTACACTCACCAGAGCAGAACCAAATGGATTGTTAGAATGAGAGGGTATGGATATTCCATCAGTACCATCCTGTGATTGCACGGGAAGCCTAGCCAGATGACCATGCAAAGGTGGAGAGCTACTAACATGACGCAGATGCTGGGGAGGGGCAGTTCCTTGTAGATAGTTTGGTTGAATTCCCTAAGACCTTTGGGTTATGTAATCTCCTAAGACTACGGGCCTTGTAATATCTAAGCCTACGGGCCTTGTAAGGGTTCCCCATCATCCCTTGAAAGGGGGTTATAAAAAATCAATAAAAATGAAGGCCTTCGGGCCATTAGGGCAAAAAACATGTACTAAAACCATAATTTTGAGATCTCCTTGATCACACCTCGTATCTATGGTAACTATGGAAGACACCATACTAAAATAATTCTCAATATTAGCTATCATATCAATGAGGAATAACTCACAACTCCTTTTAACATGGGAATATCATGCTAGGGTCTTACAAAACCACATTCAAAAACACATTGAATCCTTCTTAGGGATTCACCAGCCTTTCCCATGACTATTTTACCAAGAGTAATAAAACAATGGGAAATATCTAGGATAACCTCTCAAATTATGTTCCTAAAGTGAGAGTAAACCGACCCCACAAACTAGGGTGAACTCTCTGGTCATGATCTCAATGTGAAAATGAACTGGGCACTATTGGACCCAATCAAGTTTGGGCCTATGTCCAATTACATGTATTTATAGTCCCATATTTTTTCTCCAAGTTATATTATTTTTTCCTATTTATGTAAATAAACATACCAACCTCTTATTGAGGTATGACAGGAGGATTTTACCCCTACATGGTATCATAACCCTGACCCCCCTCTTGGGTAAGTCCCAATTTTTTATTATGTTTGACCCACCCCCAACCCTAGACCCACCATTATTTTCCCCAGTGCATGACCCTATCATGCATCCTAGGTGTGCGCACACCCTAGGTGAACATTAATCTATTGTCATGCATCTCAGGTGAATGCTACCTAGGTATCATGTCTCCCAATTGTGCGCAAGAGTCACATTGTAATTCTGAAGCATGGAAAACTTAGGAATTTTTATTTTATAGGCATGTATCCCATTGTATTATGTGAAAGCCTCATACCATCACATGACACTTGAAACTCCTCCCATGATGAATTCCTCATTGTAGTATGGGTGCTTAATGGACCATACCTGGGTATAGCATGTTATGTTCACATAGTCTAGGCCTAAACCTTCCTGATCCTTTTAGCCCCCCATTTAATGAGGGATCGAAAAATTAAGTTTGGTATACTCCACATTTTTTGTGGACTGGTTTGTGGGATGACTCACACATGTAATCATAATTAAAAATATTAAAAAAATAAAAAAACCATTTTTTTATTAATGAATATTAATCATATAATAATTGTCACATAATTATTAGTTTACAAACACACATATATTTTTCCCATACATAAAATAGATACATATTTTTTATATAAAATGATGCATTAAATTGAAATAACATTAAAATAAAGAAGAAATAAATTATTCTTGTATCACCGGGAAACCCATATATGTTAATGTTGGCTCTCATAAGACTGCATAATTTTTTATATGGTCTATTTATGCTTGTTCAAAAATAATTATATTTTTTCTAGGTTAGAAAACATTTTAAATTCTGGTTGGTGGACCTGGACTATGGGCCCAAGGCTCATTTAGCACCCCTACCCAATAGTTCCTCCACCCTATTTTTTTCTCTAGTGCACCTGCAACCAACCAAATGTAAACCCCCTACTTTAGTAATCCTTTAGCCCTCCCAAGAAGAGAACACCTACTTTTTCTTATTAGACCACACTCTTCCATCCCATTTCTCTTTTAGATATGATATTTTCATGCTCATTTAAGCATTTTACTCAAGCTATTCTTGCACTCTTTGATGCTAAACTACTCTTCATGTTGAGACAGAATACCTACTATATTATCATCTAATATTATTATCATATTCACTTGCTTATATCTTATTACTGGCTCAGTTATTCCAATTTATCACTTCCTTAATGACGATTCCTATTCATCCTCTTTCACTCAGATTTATGGTCCTATGTTTTATGTTTTCTATCACCCTATCACCTAGATGCTTGATTCTAGTGATTCTAAGTATCTCACTTGTGATGAAGGTATTCTCATTACCTAGTGTTATACATTAGGGACACTGATATCATTTCTTCTAATAGATTTATTATTCTTAGAGAGATATTTGGAACTTTATCCTTGAATCCTTGTGTTCATATGACATTGGTGGATCATGCCCCTCAGTGGATTACATGGGTGATATCAGTGGATCATCGGTTTTCTCATACCTTGATGTTATTTTTAGGATAATTTGATGAATAAAGAGCTTGGTAGAGTTCATATTCATGATGGGGTTTACATGTTTGATTCCCTGGCATCCCTTTCCTGTTCAACAATGTTCTTTCATACTTTGGAGATTTATTTTTTTCATGATCACCCACCTTCTTCAGTGTTACATAAGCTTTCCCCCCCATCATCATCATCATTTTTATTCCCATTGTGAGTATTTACATTTTGATAAACACCATTGAACATCTTTTGTTTCAGAATAGTTTTCATGCACTTCCAATCATTTTGATCCAACACATTTTGATGTATGGGGTTCCTCCTTGGTATATAGTTAGTTGGTCTATATTTATTATGTCTCTTTTATTGATGATTTTTATTAAATGAATTGGATTTATATCTTTCACAATAATTATGAAGTATTTAATGTTTTCAATTAATTTTATTATAAATTCAAACTCAATTATCCATTCCTAATTAATTCCTATTCTTAGACAATGGTTTAAAGTATTTATCTTTTTTTCTTATATAAAATTTTCATCGATTACAACATCCATCATCAAATATCCTTCCCCAATACCCCTCAAAATAATGGTGTGGCCAAGATTAATCATCATTATATCTTGGAAACCAACCGATCCATATTATTTCACATGAAAGTCCCTATTCAACTTTGGGAAGACAGGATAATTATTTTCACTTATCATATAAATCATTTTCTATCCTCTATACTTTAGAGGGAGGGTTCCTTTAATAATTTTATCCCTCTACCCTTACAAACCCTCTTCATTTTATCCTATTTTACTATATTTTTTATGTTCATAAAACTCATCCCAATATCTCAAAATTTTACAATAGGACCTACATTTCCTCTTTCTGAGGCACTCTCTCACCCAACATCGATACTATTATTTCTCTCCCAACTTGAGGTGTTATGTCATCTTTCTAAATGTATCCTTTATTGAGAGTTAACCATTCTCACCCTTAAATATATACCTTATTGTACAACCCATTGATGATCATTTTCATTTTTATAGATTTTATGATCATTACTTTTGATCATTTCATTCTCACCATCCATCAAATATTCCCTCTATGTTAACCCTGGATTCCATTTCCCTGACTTCACCTGTCTCTCATTCCATATCCTTAGATGGATTTATTGTTGAATTATGGAAAGGTACTCATTCCTATATGTTTAATACTAAATATAAATATTCATAATAGTTATTCTCTTCATCCACACATGCACTCTCATTTCGATTATAGAGACTATATATATTTCTCATATAGTTGTTGAGGTTCAATCTCACCATGGTAAAATTTAATAAATTCATGATGAATTACAGTATTTAGATGATAATCACACCTTGGATCTTATCCACCATCTAGAAGGTAAACATTTAGTTGATATAAAATGAATTTATATGATTTTTCTAAAGCTGATGGTACTCTACATTACCTTAAACATCAATTTTCTGAAAAGTATGTACTCATACTTATGTTGTTGATAACTTTATAAATTTCTCTTTAGTGGATAAAATTTTATCTATGTAATTATTCATCTCACTTCTATCTTCCTGTCATTGAATTATTTATTAAATTTAATTTAATAATTATTTAATGCACTCTTGATGAGAAAGTTTATATGAAATAACCTATTGGGTTTATTTCATCAGGTGTTGTCAGCTTCATTGTTTTATTTATAGGCTTAAATAGTCCCCTCATGGGTTGTTTGGTAAAGTTTTCTTCATAGTCACTACATTTGGGATTTCTAAAATTATGAAACATTACACTCTATTTTGTTAAAAAATTCTATATAGGAATTCTTTTGGTTTTTTGGTTAATGATATAATTATCATGAGTAGCGACTCACATGCAATCACCAATATAAAATATTATATTCATTAACATTTTCATACATAATAATTAGGTGCCTTGAAATATTTTCTTGGAATTAAAGGACCTCACTTTCAAAATGGAGTCTTTATTTTATGACGTAATTATGTGTTAGATATATTATAGGATGTTGGTTTGTCTCATACAATGACTGCCGAAACTCCGCCTAAGCTCAGTGAAAAGGCCACTCCACAATATTAGGATATCATATTCATTTTCATATAAATATCATTATCCTATTAGATAACCCAAGTATATTATGATCACTCATCCCTATAATGTACTCATTGTAAAAAAGGTCATCCAATTCATCAATCATCTGAAAAATACCAATATGTTCTCGTTATTGATATTTTCAAATACCTAAATAATGAGTATTCACATGGTATTTTATATTTTTACCATTATCAAATGAAAATTGATGCATTTTTTTTTTGATTTTGGATACATCAAGTTCTTATCTACTTGGAATTCTACTTCTTGGTTTTTTATTTTCCTTTCTCGTAATTTAATCTCTCAATGAAGTAAGAAACTAAATGTAATATTTATATCTAGTATTGAATCCAAATATGACACATTAGAAACTATAATTACTGAAATTATTTAGCATTATTGAATCCTTGACTAAATTGGTTTTCTACTATAGAATCATTCTGATCTATTATGTGATAATCAGGAACCCACAAAGATTTTGCCAATCCGGTCTTTCAGGAATGCACTATGCATGTTGATGTTTGCTGTCACTTCCTTTCACACAACTTTGAGAGAAAAAAACATATAACCATTTCTTATATTTCTAATGACCATTAGATTGACCACAGATTAACCAAAGGCTTATCTGGTGCATGGCTAGAATTTCTTTTCATCGATTAGGCATTCAAAAAATATTTGACCCAGTTTGACGGTGTGATTATTTGGCCTATTTTTTTTCCTTAATTTTTTTTGCAGGATTCCTATTCCAAGATACACATGTTATATGTTGAGGTGGAGTGATTATCCCAATCAATTCTGGGCTAGATCCCAGTGTTATATATTTAGAGTCCCATATTTTTTCTAAGTTGATTTATTTTTATCTATCTATATAAATAAAGGGACCCACCTATTTTAGTATATAGGGGAAGGGTTTTACTTCCACATGCCTAAAGACTAGGTTATTCACTCTAGTCATGAACCTAGAGTGAAAAATAAACTTTTTAACTATGGTTATCACTTGATTGAAACAAAAATCTCTTACCATTTTTACAATCCATAATCAATGCACTAACCACATTAGATAGGGTGACCTAACACCATATAACAATATTGGTCATACATCCACCAAATAGAACTAAGTTATTTGGTACTGTTTCCCATGGATTAATTCTCACCCCCTGATATATCATAGAAAAACATAAATATGAAAAAATCCTCTTTCAATACCCAATCCCAGGTCGCTCTCCTTGGGGAAACATTACTCAAGAGAGAATTAAATTCATGACATCCCTAAAACCTAATAAAAAAAATTTATATTCAATAATTATTATCAATATTATATCTCTAAAAAACAAATTGAGGTCAAATTAGGTGAAAAAATAAATCTTATAGAGTGAAAACTAGCATTAAAATAAGATCTATATCTCCTCAATGCAATTTAACACATAAATAAAGAACAAAAAATATTCAAATTTCATAAATTATTATCTAAACATGAATATTATAGGAATTAAAAAATAAATACACGTTATTTAATTTCAAAATATATGATATAAATATGAATGATTAATATTTAATTTAATCTTGTAAAATTTCATTTTATAAACCATAATTATAATAATTTATAAAAAAATTATAAACTATAAGAAAAATTTACTAAATATAAAAATTTACTTTTTTTAATATTTCCTCTTGACAATACATTGATCCTCAAAATTATGTCATAGTGGAAATGGTCAGTGATTCCAGCACTAATAGGATGAGTGTGGGGTGGGGCAAGGGAAAATCCACCATGAGGGGAGACACAAGGCAAGTAGACATATTATGGAGTGGTTTAATGGGATCTCAATGGCCTCTTATAAGCTCCCTATATAATAAAGTAGTTTATGCAAGTTAAAATATAATGAAAGACTCAATTGGATGCAGTACTATTGATTATTTAAGTAGCGCACTGCATGCTACACTTGAAATTATGTTGTCTCACAATGTAACATCAAGCCTAATCCCCACATTACATTGACACTCAACGAAATATTAATTATAGGAAAAATGATACTCTATTTTCCATGGTTGCAAAACAAACTTTTTTATACTTATAATATACACTATGCCCCGTACTATATATTATGTTAACTGCTTAATGTAATTTTGAGTGAAACATCCAACATTATATAATTATATAATTTAATTTTATGTACTTAAAAACCTGTATACATTGCCAGAAACTCATTCTTCATATAAAAAAAGTAACATATTGATTCAATAAAGAAGGATCTAATACCACTTATGGGTTTTTGGTGTTCATCATATGAATGGTAGTAGGGGAAGCAATCCTATATATGCCTGATCTATCTTCAACAGAATCAATGTGTGTTAAAAATAAGGAACAAAAACTTTATCATATACCTATAATGAATTTTTAGTGACCACCATAAAAATTTAAAAATATTAATAATGCTCATAAAAGTATTATAATTAAGGACCCTACCTCCATAGGAAATCCATTGGCCAAATAATTAGTGAATGTATCATAAGGATTTCTGAATGCTGAGTGGGGATTTAGCTCTTTCATTATATGTGATGAATGATGAAAAATGAAGAAATAAAGATCTCTATTTTTTTTTCAAGAAACTGATGGTCATTTAAACCCCCAAATGAGTGAGGGAAATCATTCTCTTTTATAGGAAATGCTTGACACTATTTGTTAGATGAAGAGTGTTAGCAGTAACATCATATGTTACTACCCATTGGAATAATCCACTGAACACTTTAATGAATGTGAAAAGCCATAAATGAATTAACATTTTAATTTATAACTGATAAGACCATATAAGAGATGAGGTGGTCACACCATGAAACTATCACACACTGCATTTGGTGCAACATACTCGCGGTATGCATCACATGCAAACAAACTACATTGTCACTAACTTATTCATAGACTTGAGATTATGGATACTTTGGAAACATATCCCTATATTCCTATATGAGGATACATTATCCACAAGCTATATGAGTTACATTCATTTTATTTTAGTGCACAACCAACACCCACTACCTTTCTACACCAACTCTACATCTTTTAAGTTAGCTAGCCAAAGATCAAGGCATAATTAGAACAAAATTTATAAAGAAAAAATTTCATAAATGATAAAAATGGAGTTGATAGGAACTAATTGAACTCAGAGAAGATGAGATGAGGTATTTTAAGGAAATGAATATTCAATTAAGACATGATCTTAGAACCAAACTCTATCCATTACTAAAAGTATTCCATCCCACCATAACACATAAACCAATCGCCAATATGGAATGGGGGTTAGAGTTTCCACATCAACATTCTAGATGAGGTTCCTTCAAGGTTTCCACCACTAAAAAGCATGGATAAACAAAATTTTTCTTCCAACTTGGATATAATTTTCATTCAATGACACAAAATATTGAGTCCTATCCAAGTAGGAGAGATTGATTCAACAGTGATTTGATCCCATCTAGTGTATCATCCAGCACAACACCCACATGTACTTGTTTTTTTAATTCTTTTAAGCTTTTTATATTTTATGATCAGTATGCTATTTTATTTTTTAGGGATTTATCATATAAATAGGATATTTAATTTAATTTTTAATAATCTTATTACATATTAATTTAATTTCAAAGTGTTCCTATAAAGACTGAACCATAAAAAATCTATAAATTGAATATTTTGATAAGAATTAATTTTATTGAATATTTAAAGGCCTTACAGGATTAGAGTTTTAGTGAATTAGGTCATCAACCTTACATAAAAAAATATTATATCACAAATCATAAAATTCCACATAGTATCAAGTTTTTCCAAAATACAAAAACTTTAAGATAAAAAAGTTTTATTTTTAGGAAATATCTTCAAAAGTTTCATATTTCTCTCATCATTGTCTCTAATAATCCTTAAAAACCATTTAAAAACATTTGAAAACCTGGTATGATCACAAAATACCAGTAATGTATATATAAAAAGAAATAAAGAAACATTTTATTCCATGAATACTCATTAATTAATTTTCTTTTTTCATAATAAAATTTTATCTAAAAATAAACATTTTAATACCTAAGAAATCAACTTTAATACCCAAGTATTTTCATAAAATATTTCATATGAAATCTTAAAGGAAAAATAAATATAATAAAGGATTATTTACAATCATGAGAATATCATGAAAACATTTTCACAAAGTTCTATATTTCACCCTTAAGAAGTAGAAAAAATATTCTTTTAAACTAAAGCTCATTTGCATACCTTGTGGAGTCATAATATTTCCACAAAACCCATATAAATCATAGATAAATCATGTCGGTAACTTGGGACATAATTTTTATATTACTCTTATAATCACTTTTATAAATGGAATAACTTACCTGGTAAATTCCAATGGTCTATTAGGTGAAACCTATAACTAGTTAACATCATCCATTTACCCAATAAATTGGAGAGATATATTGGGATCACCCATCATCATAAGTTATATCAAGATCACCCATCATTTTGACCTATATTAGGTTCACCCATCATCATAAAAAATGGCTAAGAACCATAAAATAATCACAACACATTAAAAATTTAATTTACATAATCATACTCATAAAAAAATTCTTTACACCCATAATAATTGTTTTTGTATATCAAAATATCCATTCCATTTAAATCACTTTTTTAAAATAATGAGAAAAAAGGAATGAAATATTTTTCTTTAAAGAAAATATGGATGCTTAAAAATAGTCAAAATATCAAATAATGGTTGTGGTTGAAAAATATGTTAATGTCGTATACATTAAAAAATTACATTCATATTTTCCTCTTTGTAAAAACATTACATATAAAACACGTAAAAATATTCCTTTTAAAAAACTTTGAAAGAAAGTAAAATGTGACATAAAATTTCCATCATAATTAATTTATGTACATATAAATTCATTCATAAAAGAAATTTAAGAATATGGGAATGGAAGAAAAAAATTGTAAAATAAATCTTTAAAAAAATTTAAACAATGTATTTAAGGTAAAGGGTCCCTTACCTTGAGTCAAACTTGTCACATACATTATTTATCTCATCTTCTTTGGAAAACCTCATTTACTTAAGACCTCAAGACCTATAAGGTTGGTATTATACCCAATCTAAGAACTATAGGATACATGGAGGGATGTTAATAAGGGATTTTGGTAGGGATTGATAGAAACAGTTGTCTTTTGAATCATGGAAAGGAGAGGATAGGGGGTATCCTTTTATAAGTGGGGGAGATGACACATTTGTAATTTTTCAAAAGATTAAAATATATTAAGGTCTTAATCAAGTAAAATTGATCCAAAATAGACCATTTATAAATACAAGGTAAGGCAAGGTTAAAATTTTGACATCCATTAATATTTAAACAATTTTTAGTTCATTTTAATCCTTATCACTTTAGTCTAATCCCTTGGTAAACTTGTTTTAACCTTAACCATGTTAACATATTTTTTATTGTTTTTTACTATTAATTATGAAAAAAAAAAAAATTGACATAATTAAAAAATCTTAATTATGTAGATTCTAAAAATGTAATACATTTTATCAAATTAAGTTCATATAAATATAAAATTTTAATTCAAAATTAAACCCATAAAATGTGATGAAATATAGTTTTCCCAAAAAAATATCTTCTTAAATATAATTTTTATACCAAACATTATGCATAAAAATTATTCAAAAATTAATTAGATTATTCATAATATAAATATACTAATTTAAAATTTAAACCTTTATTTTAAAAAATGGGATATTGTAAATTCTTTAAATGAGAAGAGAGTTTTCAATAAAAATCAGTATTTTCACTATTCATTAAAAAAATCTAACATTATAGAAAATTATTCAAAAACTCATCCTGAGGTAATTTTGACACGAAGAGTTCAAAAATGATATCTTTTTTTTCAAATTAAAATTATAAAATTATAAAACATTATTTTAAAATAAAACCATATAATGCATGAAAAACTAATTTGGTTAAAAATAATAATTTTTCTATTTAAATAAAACCATATAATTAATATTACCTGGGCTCTTAAATTCTCCCCCTTTTGGAAATTTCATCCTCATAATTTTATCTACTATTTGTACAAGTCATGATATAATTCCTTCATATAAGTTTCTAATTACCATGTTTCTTATTTAATAATATAGTTTTTACAAAAATCATTAACCTATTAAATAAATTTATTACTCAACACTTTATTTATTGATTAAAGAATTTATACTAACTGTTCCTTATAAGAAAATTTTTTTTCCAATTGAACTACTCTATGGATTTAAACATGAGATACATCTGACACATATTTTATTAACAATGAAACATAAAAAACATCATGTACTTGAGATAAAACCGAAGGAAAGGGAACTTGGTAAGAAACCAATCCAATATTATCTAGACTTTCATATGGTATAATGAACCATATACTTAAATTTCCCTTTTTACCAAAATTCATAACACTTTTATATGGTTATATTAAAAAAACATGATTTCCTACTTGAAATGAAAGATTATTCCTCTAGTTATCTGAATAAATATACTTCCTACTTTAATCTATCCTCATATGATTCTAAATCAATTTCACCTTCTCTACCATTTCTTCTACCAATATTTGTCCCAACAACTTTCTTTCCCTAACTTCATTCAAACAATTTGGAGTCCAAAAATACTTTCCATATAATGGATCAAAAGGTGTCATATGTATACTGGAATGAAAATTTTTATTATAAAGAAACTCAACCAAATTCAAATGTTGATATCAACTTCCTTGATAATCTATTGAATAATATTGAAGCATATCCTCTAAATACTGAATTGTTTTCTCTGATTATCCCTCAAATTGAGGATGAAAGGCTGTATTGAAATTTAATCCAATACTCAATGTATTTTTAAGTCCTTTCTAGAAATTAGAGGTGAATATGGGATCATTATATAATAAAATATAAAGAGGTACTCCTTGTAATCAAATTATTTATTTATCCTAACGTCGAGAAAGTTGATCTAAAGACATATTATCTCGAATGGGAATAAAATGATCTTATTTAGTTAATCGATCAACAATTATACAAATCATATTATTATTTCAATATGTCCTTGGTAATACCACCATGAAACCCATGGATATAGTCTCCCATTTCCATTCTGGCACTCGAAAAGGTTGAAACATCCACTTTAGTAAATTTATTTTTTCTCTAACCTATTGACAATTCAAACATTTCATAGTAAAATTGATGATCTTTTAGTTCATTAATTCCCACTAGAAATGTTCTTGAAGTTATATATATATTTTTATGCTACTAGGTTGAATAAAAATGGAGATCTATGAGCCATTCTCAATAGTTTATTCTTCAACCACGGTTCACATGAAATAGATAATCTTTTTCTGAATCTAAAAACACCTTATTTTTCAAAATTAAATTCTAGATACTTATCCTTCATGATTGATTGTACATTTTCCTATAAAACAATATCCTCCTTCTAATATTGATTAATTATGTCTCACAAAGACAATTGTATTGACATATGAAACAAAATAGAGGGAATTATTACAAGTATAATTTCTAAGACAACATTCATTAATTCATTAGCCAAAGTGTCTTATTCCAAATATTACATGGTTAATGTAACATTATATTTCTTCCACAAAGCATAATGTACTCTATTTTCTTTACCTGGATAGTAATGAATTTTGCAGTCATAATCCTTTATCAATTCTATCCATTTCCTCTACCTCATGTTCAAATCTTTCTAAGTGAATATATACCTCAAAATTTTATTATCACTATATATTTCACACTTTAATCCCTATAAATTATGTTTCCAAATTTTGAAAGTAAACACTAAATATACTAGTTCAATTTCATGTGTAGGATAATTTTTATCACTAGGTTTTAATTGACATAAATAAAAATAAATTAATTGATTGTTATGCATTAAAACACAACCCGATCCCTTCAATTATGCATCACTATAGATACAAAATTCACTACCAATCACTAATCGTATTTTTAATTCTTAGAAACATTCATCACATTCCTTTTTCTAGATGAACAAAACTCTTTTTCATGTTAATTTTGATAGTGGGATAGATAACCATGAAAAGTTTTTTAAAAACCACTAGTAATATTCTAATAATATAATAAAAATATGAATCTCAGTAACACTTACAGGTATAGGACATTCTTCAGCCACTTTATTTTTAGTAGGATCAATAGTTATGATATCTTTATTTATGATGTGTCTAATGAATGAAATTTGATGTAACCAAAAACTCAAATTTACTAAATTTTCTATATAAATCTTTCTATAAAAAGGATTTTAAAATAATCTACATATGTTTTTTATTATCCACATAAATTTTAGAATAAAATAAAATATCATCATCAAAAAAACTAAAAATTTATCCAAATATTCACGAAAAACTTTATTCATAAGATCCATGAATACAACTAGATCATTCATTAACCCAAAGGGAATAACCACAAACTCATAATTCCCATACCTAGTATGAAACACTATTTTAAGGATTTCATCCACCTCAAACTTCATCTTATGGAACCCATAAAAAAGATCAACCTTCGAAAAATAATGATCTCCACGGAGATGATCAAAAAATTCATTGATATAAGACAATGGATACTTATTCCACTATAAAAAATAGAGGAAAATGGTGTTTTCTTAATTTAGCAGAGGTTTAAAACTCGACTAAATGTTTCTATTATTATTTTTAAAAACCGTTGCTAAATTTAGTTTCAGCATCCAACCCATGTTAGTTTTTTGCATTCAACGACAGTTTTTGGGAAGTATCACAAAATGTTTTTTTAGCAGCAGTAATTTCATTTTTAGTGGTAGTTTTCCTTTAAAAAAATGGTGAGGAGTCAGCTACGGTTTAAACTACTACTAAAGTTTATAATATATAGTGGTGGTTTAAACCATAGATAATTTTTTTGACTATATTTATAAGCTTTTTAAATGATGATAAATATTTTTGACCATATTTAGTAGCAGTTTAAACCAACTCTATATAGTGATGTTAAAAAAAATAAATCTATTTAAACTTTAGCCCCAAAAAATCAATAAAAAATAACAAAATAAAAATAAAAATCCATCTTACATAACATCATAACATAAATTCCAAGGTGAATAATAAATATAAACAATAATATCATAATATAGAGAAGCTAAATTAGCCAATGCATACATGGTATGAGATAAGAGAGAAAACCCAAAATTCTAAACTAGAAACCTCCATGTAAACTAAAAGAACCATCCAAAACAATCACCAAAAGTAGTTATACAAAAAAGAAAAATACAATTGAACCGAAACTTAAAGTTATAAGGATAATAATAACATATAAGGAAATAATAATAAAGGCAAAATAAAAAGAATAATAATCAAGTATAGTATTAATTCATTCATATAAAGTATATTTAATCATGGGAAACTCCCATGGTCCCAATGATATAGTCCTAGATATAATTGGGTGGAACCATCTTCCAACCTATCAATAATGTTACTAGATAATAACCTCTCAGATTAATCCAACAATCTTCACTAGATGTCTATCCACATAGTTATAAAAGAATATATAACAAAGGACCACAGTTAGAGTCTCATCATGACTAGAATATAAACCATATCTCAATATCCCACTTAGATGTCAAGGGTTACCATGGTACCAGAGATTGATGGTGGGAAAAAATGTCTCACATATTAGTCAGACATCAATAACATGACACAAGGAAAATAATATAAATTACATAAATCATACCTCCCCCATACACCATTTTTATAAATTACCCACATATAGTTCACATAAAAAAACAATAATCAAAATTCTCTTATCAGATCCAAAAAATTATATGAAACAACCTTATATTAGGAAATAAATCAAGTGGGTAGCAAATTTTATGAAAAAACATTGTACAAAGGGTTAAACATGACTTTGGTGTTAATCTAATAACCATACATATAAAACCTTTCTAAAAAACTACTTTAAAAACCAACTGTTATTTAGATACATTCTTCAAGTGTCTTTTTGAAACCACCATAGAAATAAAGGGAAAACTTCCCTTAAAAAATATTAAATCCAATATATTGTATCTACATACAAACACAACCTTGATAAACAACATAGAAAACCTCATAAGAAAAATTCACCAATAAAAAACATTAGACCATGTCAAAGAAACTGTTGGACCCCATATATTGTTTGGAATGTAAATGGGTTTGTTCATATGTGAATCTATTGAAAATATTATTTTTCTGAAATTATGGAATTATGTAAAGGGTTTATGCTTATGGAAGATGGCTACATGAGAAAATGAGGTACATTTCCAAAACATGAGAGCCTAAGAATTATGAGTATAAGGTAAACTTTGGATGAAATATAGTAAATCAAAAAATCACATATATTTTATGAAATGTAATAAAAATATAGATATCCCTTATCTGAAAAAAATATGGTTTCTTAATCACCATATCAGTGTTAGTCTATTATGATTTAGTTACACATCCCCACTATTAAATCCAAATTCAACCCAAATCACTTTAAAAAAAACTAAGATCGACATCGTCTCTATCTTCATCTCCAATCCCTACTATCTGTAACTGTATAAAATTTTTCTTAAAAGTTAAAAAGTTATTTATTTTTAAATTTAGAATTAAAACCAATAAAATTATATGTTCTAAATGATCATGAAGTTGTGTTATTTACCTACTCACTAAAACCATCCCTCAATGTAATATCACTGGGGACATATCCAGTTGTATTCTAATATAATTCAACCAATACTTTTGCAGATCAATGATAAAGTTCAATAAAATATGCTCAAAGGGATTCAATTTTAAAATATTATATTTTAATTACATAATTTAATTCAATTTATCCATAATGTATTTAAATTAATTTTATATGATAATTAAAGACTTAATTATTCCATGATCGAGGGATATGTATCCAATCAGAATATTTAATCAGAAGGTTAACCGGATCTTCTCACAACTACCCTGGAATATGGCTAAATAATTCCACAGTATCATCAGTGGGGACCCTATAAAAATCAAATGGAAAAACTATCTTCAATCCATTCATATTCTAGACATATGAAATACTCATATTTATATTAATAATAATTTTTTTTGCATATTTTTTGAAAAAACAATTATTAGTATAAAAAAATTGCAATAACTTCTTTCAAATTAAATTTTTTACCTATAACCACAACCATTTAATAACCTTGTTAAGAAATAGGAGTGACGAGCTATTCCCCCACTGTAAAGTTTCTGTGTACTTAACCAACTAAATTGGGAGGAAATGTACAAGATAATAATGGGAAAAATAAGTAGGGTGTTCTAAACACTAATAGAAGGGAGAAGGAGGGTGTGATATACACTGATGGGGGGGGGGATAGAGGGTGCCCTAGATTCTATAGATAGGGATCCCGATGGATCATTATGTGTCTTTGTGCTTGTGGAACTATCAATTGGGATTGGACTTGGATTAGTGAAACACTTTATCCTTGTCATTCAAATCATTTAAATAAGTAAAATTAAATTTAGAATATATACTTCAAAAAATTCATATAGAAAAATCAATTTATAAATGATAATAGATACACAATATTGATAATCAAAATATACATAGGTATGATAATGAATGACTGCACAGAAAAACAAATATAATATTTACATTTTCAAAATTAAACAAATCATGAATAAAAATAAATTTAAATATGATAACAAATCAAAAATACTGGAAATTAATAACATATAATATAAGTTTTTGAAAATTTAATGGATGACTAGACATACAATCTTTTTTTACTTGAATCATATAATTATCCTACTCTATCATTACTTCATATATTCATCCACCATTGAGAGACAAATATTTTCAATATCATGATGGAAAAATAAGTTTATTTATTTCTATTGATGGGATTCTATGTCAGAGGTCAAATATTCCATTTCAAGACCCATATCATAAAATTATATTTGTTTCATGTGAATAACTACACTCAACTCTTCATAAAAAACATCTTCCACATAATATACCATTTTAACTTGTGAATATAATATATATGGATCATTTAATTCATTGCCATCTTCATCCATCTAGCGAGAGAAGTTTACATAATTAAATTTCAAGGAATATATTTTAATACACCTAGTAATATCGACCCACTTTGATTTTAAAAAAACTACTAAAAAATGATTATGGAAGTTTAATTAGGTAATATTAGCCAAATTTTTATAGTATCCCATTTCAAAAACTATAAATATACCAAAATTCTATGTTTTTAAATCCTCATACCGATCAACTGTACGAATTTAAATCTATTCATAATATAAGTGTCAAACTTTCTAGCCTGTTTTAGGGGACCTCAATCCTAAAAATTCAAATCTTCTGAAAACTCAACCTGAGTATCAGTATTAATGATCTATAAAAAGTAATATATATTATTATATTTACAAAATATATTCACCAACCTAATATCCATATTGATTTTAATATTTATGAACTTAAATGGCGTGAAAACCATTCTACATGATCTTTATTAACAAATTTTTTTATATCTTTATCCTTTATTATTCAACTTATCATTATTATCTTTGTTTGTATCCTGAGAACTTCAATAAATGGATCCGAAATTTTATGATTCAGAAACACATATCTATGTTCCTACAATAATTCCATTTATATTAGTGAAATATTTGAGATCCTTCTAACTAATCGACTAATAGTAGAAAATATTTTTTATTTCCTGTGTAGTTGAGATTGAGTCGATTTGTCATCAATATGTCCAACTTGATTGAATCTTGAATCAATATCATACAAGTATCTATAACAAAATTCAAGACACTCCTCTACTAAATAGCATTAAAAAATATACCTTTCAGGTTGAGATTTTTTTTTCATGTATGATTTCAAATGATGAAGTTAACTATAAAATAAAATAAATAAAACATAATTATTTATTTAATGAAGTTCCAATAATTGTTTACTTAAAATAAAAATCATATAAATAAAGTACCTCTCAATTGGGTACATCCATTGATAATATATGGGACCTCCTAATTTATTTTCCACGACCAAATTCATAGTTAAATTCATCATGAAAAGAAAAAATGAAAGTGGAAAGATAATCTACTGTTCATAATGAATCAGTACAAATCTATCTTGAATGTTGTCCAATTTAGCTGGTTATATATTTTTCTTACATAATTTTTATAAGAATGTGAAAATTTTGAGTACAACTATACAAAACATTTTAGGTAAAAATGTACACAATTACAATGGTCGTAACTCCTGTAATAAAATATGGGAATCATGAATTTTCAATCCATGTAACCTACTATGATTAAACTTGATACACCTTGAGATGTTACTTGAATACCCATAATATACCTTCACATGGTTTAAAATTTGAAGGAATGTATTTTATCCCTATTTATCATAGAAATAATTGTCAGAGCATACTTTCCATTCTCATCTGGCCATATATCACACTTTATATTAATTTTTTTGTAAGTATTTATGAGAATAGAGGTGGTATTTAAATTTTATATGCATATTAATCAATTTGAAGATCAAATTATCAAAAAAATTATTCTCGATATGCATAAGATCAGGAGTATGATGAAAAAAATTAAATTTCCAATACATAAGTTTGACGGATAAACTTTCTTTCTTCCATTATTGTGTTCCGGTTTCAATTGATTGTGCCCTTTGAAGTCATTTCACACTTTCATTCAAATGACGCACCTTCCAAAATTCTATTTAAACATTTAAAAGTTGTGCTAATATTTCAAAACCTATCAAAAAATTTGTAGGTTGTCTATGATAAATAGAACCATTGAATTTTGACTTGTTCAACTGAAATCTATGAGATGCAATGAGAAATATACTATGACAAAAGGAGAACCATTTTTTACTATAAGGTAATCATTAGGGATCAAAATCAAAGTTACAAACATGATAATCCAAAACCATGTAAGTTTTCCAACCAAATGGGTTCCCAAGTCCAGGGAAGTCACTAATGGTCCACATTAGAGTAGCATGCATTTTGAATATTTTTCTAGAAGATGCATCATATGTCTCAACACAGTTGCTCCATAACTCCTATAATTGTTCAATTAGATGATAAAAGAATACATAAATGTCATTTCTATGATTTTTTTACAATAATAATCATTGAAATGATAAAATAAATTTGTTTTATATACACCCATGAAAGTAGATTGTCAGCCAAATTCTATAACTGGTACTCAAAGTCCCAAATGGGTTGGATCCACCAACAACCAATCCCAATAACACAATCCTAAGATCAAATGAGAAATCCATATGTAATGAATTAAATGTCTTATATGATTTTTAATCTCTTGGATATCTCATAAACCCATCATTTTTATTATCTATAAAATTCTACTTCATGCGATCGATAGTTTTTAATGACATGAATAATTTTTGAAATCGAGGTTTTAAAGGGAAGTAATGAAAAACCTTTATTGGTGTGTTATTTTTCTTCTTCATAATAGTAGTATGTTGATTCAAAATTCCAACATCACCCATTTACTTCCATCTATAATATGAGCATTTTTTTCAATCCCGTCTACTTGAATCCTATCCCCAATAAAGGATACAGTTATAGGGACAAGCATGTATTTTTCTGTAATTCAAAACAATCTTGTTAACAACTTTTTTCACATCTTAAAAAAGACTCAAGGATCTTATATTCTGGAAATTCATCATGAAATAATCCCAATATCATAGACATCACCTTATTTGTAATTCTGTATAGGAATTTGATATGGTACAACATAAGTAGAAAAGAAAGTTTTGAATATTTTATGCATCCACCATACATCTCCTCATTTCCATCATCAACTAAATCATGAAACACATTTGTATTCTCAGTGAATTTGTCTCTTACATTAGTCTATATAGTATCAAGAGGAGGATCCAGTGATATTTTTCAATCTTGATTTGGTTTTCCTATAGTCCCAAAAATATTACTTGCCAAGTTATTATTTGTAGCACCCTCAACTAGTTGTTATGATATGTTTTGATATTGATGTTGTTGTCTTTAAATACTAAACATTTCATTTATAAGGTTTTTCATTTTATTGTCTATTTTTTACAATGTTTAGAGCTCATTTTGTTGACTGACATCAGTTCTACAACTTTCTATAACGTTTGATTATCCATAGAAGATCCAACAAAAATATTGAGAAGGGAATTGCTTCAATATCAAGTGTTCATAAACTTCATATCTCTTCATCCATATTCTAAATTTAAATTTAGGGAATGAAAATATTATTTATCATTAACAGATTGATTGGAAATTGAAAAACATAAAAACTCTTCCAAACCCTTAGCATACTAAGTTGTGTTCATCGGTAATGTGATCCAGATTTTATCCATGTATCATAATGTGCCTAAACATCATTAAAGAAAATTAAAACACATTAAAAATATTATTTCATTATTTTTTTTACTAATTTATTTGAAATAAATCATATGAAAACTTCTTTATGATTTTTAATTTCATTATGTCATTGAATAACAAAAATTTCTTATATTTTAACTTGAATGTATATAACCCATCACACAGTGCAGGAATAGATGATCTAAATTGTTTACTTTAGATTAGTACAAATTAAACCTTGAAGGGTAAACCCTCACTTTAAAACCAAAAAAATTATGAGAACCTTAAATCAATGAGGTACAACAACATTAAATAATTACACAATCACCATAAAACATGTAAAATATATAAACAAGATGAAAACAACTTTAAACACAAAAATAATTCCATTTAAAATAAATTTCAAAGAATCCATATTTTAACACAAATAAATCCCATATATCATTTAATATATTAGTTAACGTCAATTAGATCATTTATAAAACAACTGGTATATAAAATTAACTAAAAAATATTTTTAATAAACATCTAAATTAGGGAAACCCTTTAAATTGAAGTAGATATCAGCTAAAACTTTATTTCCCTTTCAAAAATACATTAAAAATAGTTATTATAATAATTTTTTTAATCTAAAAATGGATTAAAAACTAAAAGTAAGACAAGTTCTATAATTTAAATGCCTAAAACAAGGGAACCTACCTAAAACTCACTACCCTTGAAAATGATGGTGAAATTCCACACCAAAAGAGCTAATGATTCCATAGAAAATTAATAGTAACCTAAAAATTAAAAAATTAAAAATTTAATTTGATCCAAATTGGAAGAAAAATAGAAAAACCTACATAAAATAGGGCAAAAACCATCACCTTCAATGAATATCACCATAACAGGCCTCAAATGACTCTTGAAAAACCTAAAGAACCAAAAATTGACAAAAGAAACCACCCTAATTCTTTAGGGTTCAACCATGTCTTGTGAGAATAAAAAATATGGTTAAAAATAAATAATAAAATGAGTAATAATTACCATGAATATACGGATGGGATTAGGAAGTGGTGGTAAGGGGAAAGGTCGAAGGTGAAGGGAGATTGAGGAGAGATGGCAAAGGGAAGGGGTGGTGGTGAAGTTGTGAGCTCATGGGAGAGTGGGGGTGGGGGAGAAGGGGGAGAAGGGGGTTGGGAGTAAGAGATATTTAAAAAAAATTAGTGGTGGATTTTAAAAAATTGACGCTATATATTATCCCTATTTTTAGTGGTGGTTTCCAAAACTGCCACTACCCACCTATTTTGTTTAGTGTTATTAATAGTGACGTTTTCAATGATATATAATAAATTTAAATCCTTATGAAACTATCATTATTTTTAATAAATAAAATAGGATCACCCAATGGTGAAGTTATAAGAATAATGAAACATTTATCAAGATTTTTTTTGTAATTTTCTTTTCAATTATAGAAGTTATACTTGAGACATTTGATAAGAGGGATTTGATATGAGATTAATATCAGAAATTAAGTCAATAATAAATTCTACATCTCAATCTAGTATAATGACAAGAAACTCATTATGAAAAACTTTCAGATATTATTTTACTACCCACATAAAATTAATATAAATAATTCCCTTATTTTTAAAATATGAGCAAGATAACTTTCATTTCTAAATTTATCAGCTTCTTTATATGTTATCAAAGGTATGAATTCATTATTATATACAAATTGAAACTCATTTTTAAAAATAAATTTTTGAGATCTTCAATTTATCTTAGCATGATAAACAAAAATTCAATCCATAACTAGAACAACATCAAATTATATAATAGTAAAGACAATAAGGTTTTCCTGGAAAAACCTTACAAAGATAATAAAAAGAATATATTATTAAATTATTGTTTCTTTAATACCACTCCCTAGGGTTTTTTACAAAATGTTTTGAATTCATTTATGCATTGAAATTTTCATTTTACCAGAACATTTCTCCAAAATAAAAAAATGTGTAAACCTACAATCAAATAAGAAATTATCATAATCTAATTAAAAAGTAATGTACCTATTACCACTTTATTAAACAACCCAATATCTATCTAAGTAGTTATAAAGGATTTCACCGCAACCTTTTTCTTATATTCTTTCTAATTTCAATTATTCATGCCTATATTTAGACACACATATGCATAATGACCCAACTAATTACATTTAAAACACCTTACTACATGCTTATCGAAATTGGTCTTACCACTACCAAGATCTTTTTCTTTTCAACCATGATCTGTATACCCAAACTTAACAAATTAGAAGAAATTATCATATCTCATAATACATTCCCCATGGTTATTTTTACCATAGCTATCACAATCTAGAAACTAGATTTTCTTACCTTTATATTTATTTGACATATTTTCCCATTTTCCTTCCACCTGGACCTCTTTTTATGCTTAATGTCATAGGAAACATGTTCATAAAAAAGTACCATTTTATACCTTCTCAACAGAATGAAAATGATTCTAATAAATTTTAAATTTATTAGAGGCTAATGATCTTTGGTACCTAGGATTTAATCCTAAGTAAAACTGATTAATTTTACTATCAAGATCCTAGATACAATTTTTTGCATACATTTCTAATAGGGTGGATTTTTCTTCATAAGAAGATACTAAATATTCCTCCTTATACCTCTATTATAAGAATTTATTTTCTATACTATATTGAAAAACCTTAGGAAAATACTTTTCAAGGAAACGATTCTTAAATTCATTCCATTCTAAGGCATCAATATCTTCTCTTTCTCTGATATTCTTAACCATTGAACACCATCAATTGAATTAATATTCAAAAGGGTAAATTGAAATAGTTAACTTTTGATACTAAAAAAACCCATGATTTCAAAAATATTTCTTTTTTATTTAATCCATTCCTCAACATTCATTAGGTCATAAGATTTACTAAATACTGGAGGGCATTGTCTTATAAAATAATCCACTATTGACATGCTCCTCCATATTAGATCTGGTTATTTTGGTTATTATATAACATGTATTCCACCACAATTTATAGCATATTTCAAGTGATCTATCACAACAAAAAACTTTTTAGCTCTAATTATAACCATTCTAGTTTTCCGATTTGGACGGATATTGTCCTCCTGGTGCTTTCCTACTCCATCTTCCCCATTTCCTCTATAGAAAAACATTTTGAATATACACAGTTTAGAATAATTAACATGGTAATATTAAAAATTATCTATGATGATAGTATTAAATTATAATATCTTAAGGGAATTTACTTACACTATTATAAATTATAAAACTAACAAACTTATATTTTGATACCAATTATGAGAACCCGACCCTGTGAAATACATAAATTGAATCTTTAGACAAGAATTAATTTTTTTTGAATTCATGAAGACCTTTTAGGTTTAGTATTTTATATAATTAGGCCATAATCCTTACATACTAAGAGATTAAATAAAAAATTGTAAATTTCCACTTGGTATCTATTTTTCTCATAATATAGAACTTTTAAGATAAATCAAGTTTTTGTTTCATAAAATATCTTCACATTTTTTATCTTGACCACATAATTGTCACTACTAATCTTTAAAACCCTATGAAAAGAATTTTAAAATGTGGGATGAGATCAAATAGCACAGTAAGGGACATATAAAACTAAATATCGAAACCCATTAGTCCATGAATACTCATTATTTTTTCCTTTTTTATAATAAAATTTGTGCTCAAAATTAAAATTTTATTACCCAAGAAACAAACATTAATACCAAAATATTTTCATAAAACATTTCATAATAAATATTAATAGAAAAATAAATCACATAAAGATTTATTTAAAATCATGAAAACATCATGAGATCTTTTTCACAAAGTTATATATTTCAACCTTAAGAAGTAGCATAAACTTTAATTTAAATATAATCACATTAGATTACCCTATAAAGTTAAAATATTTCTGCAAAAACCCATAGAAATAATTGGTAAATAACATAGGAAAATTGGGACATAATTTTCATATCACTCTTATAATCACTATTATAAATGGAATAACCTACTTGATAAATTCTAATAATCTCTTATAAAAAACCTATAACCGGTTTACTCCACCCCTTTACCCTATTTGGATCACCCATAATCATAAATAACTACCAACAAACAAAACATAATAATAATACATGAAATATTTCATTTTTATCATCATAATCATAATTTGTTTTCACCCATAAGAAATATATTTCTGGATATCAAAATATCAATTTCATTTAAAAGCCTTTATATTAATATCCCAAACAAAGGGAAGTAGGGTTTTTATTTAAAGAAAACATGGAATCTTGTAAAGGAGTCCAAATATCATATAATGGTTATGGTGGTAGAAAAATAAACTACTATCCTATATGTTAAAATAGAACATTCTTTTTTCCTCTCTGTAAAAATGTTCCATATAAAACATGTAAAAATATTCTTTTTAAATTTTTTGAAAGTGATTAAAAAGAGATATAAAATTTCCTTTATAATTCATTTATGACCATATAAATACATTCATAAAATAATTCTAAGAATATGGAAATTGAAGAAAAATATTTATAAAATAAATCTTTTTAACATTTAAAATGTTGTTTTTAAGGAAAAGTGTCCCTTACCTTTATTCTAACTTGTCACATACATTCTTTATCCCCTATTATTTGGAAACCATCATTTTCTTATCACCTTAATACTAATAAAGTTGGTATTATACCCAATATAGTACATATAAGATATGGGGAGTGATTTTAAGAATGGTTTTGAGAAGGGATTGGTTGAACCAAATGGATTTTATGTGTGGAGATAAGAGGAGAGGGGTGCCCTTTTATAAGTGGGGGAGATGATACATTTAGAATTTTTCAAAAGATTAAAATATATTAAGGTCTTAATCATTTAAAATGGATCCAAAATGAACCATTTATTAATATTATAAGAGATGGGGTGTAAATATGGCCATCCAATAGGATTTAGATGGGGTTTATGTCATTCTAACCCTTATCACTTTTGTTTAACCCTATGTAATCCTATTTTAACCTTAACCATGATAATAGACTTTTTAATATTTTTACTATTCATTATGAACAAAAATTAAGTCTAAATTATTAAATAATATTAGTTTTTATTATTTCAAATATGGAATCTATTTTATCAAATTTAATCAACATAAGTGGAAAATTTTAATTTAAAATTAAACTCTCAAAACATGATTTAAAGTAGTTTTCTATAAAAAACGTCTTCTTAAGTATAACATTGTTTTATACCAAAACCAAGAATAAAATTAATTAAAATAAAATTAATTATATTATTCATAATATAAATGAAATAATTTTACATTTAAATAATTTTAAAACAAAATGGGAATCTATAAATTCTTGAAATGAGAAGACAATTGTCAACAAAAATCAGTATTTTCATTATTCATTCAAAAAATAAAAATTCTCAGAAAATTATTCCAAAATTAATCCTTTGATAATTTAGAAACAATTAATTATACAATAATATAATTTTTTTAAAATTAAAAATTAAAATTTCTTAAATTATATTTTTTAAATAAAACCATATAATGCCTAAAAAACTAATATGGTTAGAAATAACACTTTTTTTCTTTTTGAATGAAAAATTACCTAATATTATTATAATAAATTTCACTCTATAAAATAAAAATTGATTAATATTAATGATTAATGGAAATTATTTATTTATATTATATAGGTTTCTATGGTACACTTATTTGTGGGTATTCTACTTGTGTTTCTCAAGGGTTCTTTATGAAAGGACTTGATATATCCTACTACGATACAAGATTCTTGGGTTTCGCTATGCATAAACAAATACATTGACTAAAGAATCCCAAAAAATAAATATATTTCAACCCAAAACCAAGAAGAAGGGAAATATAATAGGAGGAATTGGGTCATTTACCTTAGATCTGAATAAAGAAACATAAAAAAATTGAGAAGAAGAATGAAGGGGGGAGGGAAAACCACATTGCATCACATAGGTCACCAAGGAGGAAAATATAGAAGAAAAATAGGATTTAGGAGGATATATAATAAAAATGAAACACACTTTTAATAATGATACAATTTACCTACATGATTTTCAAAACTATATACCTTAATTATGCACAATATTGTCCTAGATATGAAAACTTTTGGGGGAGGGGGTGGATTGAAATTTAGATATAAATTATAATTTTTTATACTCAAGATAATAAAAAAATTCTGAATTTATAGTTTCAAAACTAATCCAATTATGAAGAATAATAAAATAATTATAAATTAAAACACTTATATGTTAGGAACAATCCAAGGTTAATAAAAAATAAAAATAAAAACAATACAGAATGAAAATAGTGAAATTAAATTTCATATGATAATCTATATGATCCTTTAAACAATATTATAAAGAATATTACTAGTTATAAATAAAGAAAAATATTTTCTTTTAGTCCAAATAGTGAAATAATTAGAACCCAAACTCAATGGATAAAATTTTTGATACCTTAAAATTTCATCGATCAAATTGACTGGAAGATAAAATTATAAATTCAAACTTCTTTGGTTGATGTTGAAAAAAATATGATCATTTTCTAAGATCCTATTTAATCAATATGATTGATGAAAAGTAAAAAACCCATACTTTAAACTAGTAGTAATATAGATAAGGATTCCTATCCTTGGAATCTTGTTGAGCATACTGGATCAAAAGTAAATGATTACAATAAGAAACTTTTGAGCTTTTACAATTAGATCCTCAAAAAGGGAAGAACTAAGTACACATTGAAAACTATTAGAAATAAAATATCTCAAAAAAACTAATATAGTTCACAATATGAATGAAATAAAATTTATATCACTTTCAAAACCTTTCACTCAACTCAAATGTAATCATCTTTTTAGAAATTTCATAATATTTCTCTAAATTATCTTAAAAATACTATATTACTCTAAGGATCAGTCTAAATTTTCAATAATTGGAATAAAAACTCTCAAAAAGAAAAATATGATTTATTCTATACTTTCAATAAATAGGGGTCTTCATATTTATCTTATTTTTGATGTAATTTAGATGAATTCACAAAGTTCTAGAAATTACATGTGTTAGAATCATCTTATCAGAGCTCATGAATCTGAAGTCAAAATCTAAAAAAATAAAACTTAAAGAAAAAACTAAATTTTACATAAATATAATATGGAGTTTATTAGTATTTTCAAAAAAAGGGATGAATAAGAAGTTATTTTACAAAAAAACATCTCCAAAACCATTATTTTTATCTCTTTCATCTCCCGACTTCACTAGATGGTGAAGTCAATTAATAATTGAATTTTGTTGTATGGTATCCAAATTACACCATCTAAATCCTACCTGAATTCAATATTAGTAATATTTTTAGCTATATCTGATAATTATTCATTTATAGGCTATACAATCCTTTTATAATCCAATTAGATAGGGTTTCTAACTTTTTTATGAATTTATGTCACATGTTATCTTATTTTTCTTTTCTACGATTATCAAAACATTTACATGATTAATTCATGATGTTGTTATGAAGTCATCATTATATTAAAGACCATGATCCTCCATGGTTGTCTTGTAGAAAGGCCTGTTTTGGATCTTATTTCTTCTAGCTGACTAGCCTTTTGAAAAACCTCCAATTTATTGTTTTGGGTTTTTTATTTAGATTCTCTATATTGAAAATTTATTTGGGAAAAAATAAGGGAAAATAAGTTCCATATATCATAAAGATGACCATATTTTTTTCACAAAAATTAATTCATGATTTGTTTCTTCCACTTTAAGATAATCCCAAAAATTGAATTTAGATTCCATTTAGATGTTACTTTTAAGAAAGTTTCATTCACCTATAATGAAATTATAGAAGAGCTTCTAAATAGGAATTCCTATATCCTGAGGCAATGATTGATTAAAAAATAACTAAGACCAATTCAATTCACCTCCAATAGTAATGTTTTTTCTTATGGAACTCATATCATAGACTAATTAATTAGTCTTTAAGGCTAATTTGATCTGTTTATCTTGCAATTTCTACTCCAAGTAAATGGTGATTTGAGAAAAAATTATGGTTTTGGTGGGATTATTTTTATTTTTTTTGTCCATGAAAATTTTATTTTAAAAATAATAATAATATATATGGCCTTTATTTATAATCCATTTACTATGATTCATTGTGAGTAAAACCATTTTTCAACATTGAGTTATGACTTTTAATTCCATGTTACCGGGCATCAATTGGGAACATATGGATTGAAATAATCAGTCATGCTTAAAATTATTAGTAAGTTTTACTTAAAAAGTTTGTATAAATTGATTTTGTCTTCTCACCCATATCTTCCTTGAAGTGGTTCCCATTTGATCTTTAATTCTAGTTTTTATTAAATTTCTAATAAAATATTGGAATAATATGATTGGAATCACCAAATTTTACTTGAAAAACTAGGGCTAAAAATTCTTCTTCCTTTGACCCATTTTCTATAAGACTATTAAGTGGATTATATGATTGTTCAAAAGTTGTCCCTAATAATTTTCTTAGTGAATATTTTACCACTAATATTTTATTTATGTAAAATATTTATGAATATTTTAATTAGATTAATCTTAAATGATAATTCATAGTAGTATACGAGAATTAATTTTAATAAGACCTATAATATCTTTTAGATTTTTTAGGACTTGTAAAATTTTACTCTTTTAAAAACATAAATTGTTTATTTATCTCTTCCAAACTTCTGATAAATCTAAAATTTATGGCTATTTTACATTTTTAGTTCTTTATAACAAAACTGATTAGGATTTTCTGAGAAATAATCTAGTAATTTTGTCCCTTCCCACTACGATTCAAATTGTGTAATTATTTTTCTCACTAAATTTTTATATTATACTACTTGGATGATTTAATGTTTCATTACTTTTTTTATCACAAATGTGCATGTGAAGATATGGTATTTAATTTTAGGTAACTGTTGTGGATCAATGAGTTTTTTGATAACATAAATCACATTATTGATAAATAAAATGATACCATAATGGAAGATAGAAATACATTATGGAATAAAAAAAATCTTTAGTGGATTAATATTGTTTCATATTTATATATATTAATTTAACCTTAAAAAACACCAATGATATTTGGAATGGAAGTGTAAAAATTCTTACACATTTATTTCATCTTATGTTGAACATGCATTGATTTGGAAAGTCCTTGTTTTATGTCAAGTATTATTTCATTGTGATATTCCATTGTACACGTTACCGTTAAACACAGAGGATCTGATGATAAAGAAACCAGAGATTGGTGTAATTAAATCCCTTGTATGTACATATTTTAATTTTTTTTAAATGAATTAAAATGATTTTTTTTGTGGATAGGATGAGGGGGAAAAATTATGATTTCTAGTGAGTGTGATGAGTGCTTATGCAGAAAGTTTTTTAGTTGATACAATTGTGATTAGGGAATTTTGTTTATGGAAGAGTTTCCCCACCCCATAGGTTATATGTACTTATTTTTGGATATTGATTTTTTAAACAAAAAAGTCTTATATTTTTGTATGGAATTAAACTGGAATCTTATGCACTTGTGGTATTCATGATCATGTTTCTAAATTTACTAGACAATACACATAACCTACATAATGAATATTGAATGAGTAATGTGTGTAGATCATGATCATGTTTCACAATCTACCAAAGACAATGTACACTCACAACCAAACTCAGTGACTCTGGTATGAAATATTTGAAACCAAATGAATACATAAGTCAGTTTGGATGATGTTACTCAACAAATTGGAAGTCATTGGTCTGGGGGAAAAGTTTCACACTATTTATTCCAATATAGGACATTGAATCTATCAAATAATATATCTTCTAACTATATGCAATCATATCTACTTTCAATCTATTTATATATTATATGAATGTAATAAGAACATAAAATGTGTTGAAAAACATATTGAAATATGAAAACCAAAATAGATGACTTAATAATGATAATTTGGATCTATAAGGAATTTTAGGTGGATCAATCAAGGAATGATAAAAATAAAAGTTAGTGGAGGTGATCTAAGTGTGGATATCATTTAAATTTTTAAGAAATTTCATATTCATTAGATGAAAAAATTTCTCAGAATGGTTTGAGTGATCTACTCATCACTATCCAGATCCAAGTGAGTTAAACAACTCCAACTAACTCATATATAGTCAAACTACACTAAGGGCTGTATGATAATTCATTAAACCCTATTGCCGATATGGGCTTTATCAGCATGAAAAAAGGTCATTTTCAGCACTAAAAAAGGATTGATGTTATAAGTTTCTTCATCAATGATAAAAAAATTAATTCCAAGTGATAAGAGGGGTTTTTCGCAGATCCCTCACCAATAAATTATTATTACCTAAGAGTGTGCCATATTGGCACAAACTAGGGTCGATCTCGAGGAGGTTTCTCACAACACTCCAAATTTCAATTGTCACTATTAATAACCTAACTAATATAAAACTACTTATATACTAATATAAATGGGGGGTTGATTCTAAAAATACATAAAATATAATATATATTAATAATAAAATTAAAAACACAAAGTAAAGAAAGAAGACACAAAGAATTTAGTGAAGAATCATTGTCGTTCTTGGGAGATCATAGTGATAAAATCATTTTTCTTTAAAAATATTTATTCTCAATAATCTACTCAATTTCAAGATCAACCCTATCACTAAAAACCTTCCCATGAATTGTTATTATCCTACACTAACACTATTCATGAAAGATAATACTCACTCACATCATCACCACAATGATACTCCACCCTGGATACATAATTATGATGATGACAAGGAAAATTTTAAAATGGGAAGAAGAAATCAATAGAAATGAAAGTGGGGGGAACTATAAAACAAAACCATTTTAGAAATACTGAAATTAATAGAATAAAATAAATATAAACATTTAATAACAATGAACTGAAGAACCAACACTCCCCCTCAAACAACAACAAAAGTTAGTTCTCCATTTGCATGGAGATTAGAAGAATCATTGCAGGGGAACACAAAATAGAAAATAAAAGAGAAGAGAAATTCACAGAACAAGAAGTATAACTAAGATAAAATATAATTAAAATATAAAAAACTATTAAAGATACCAAAATCCACCATTCCCAATGAAATGACTATATTTTAAGAGGTAGAAGAGATGACAATTTATAGAGAAAATGGGTGAGAAAATTTGGTTCCCAATCTATCCTCCTGATTGATACGCACTTTATCCTCATTAAATGGACGAATATTGGAAAGTTTCCTTCATAAAGGTTGTTCCATGTTTTTCCCATGAAAATCCTCTAAATTTTAGATTTAATGGAGATGTGTGTAGATGGTTATGACTATTTGAGTCTGGAACATTTAATCTGGTCAGTTGACTTCTAATATTCCACTTTTCTAAATCCCCGTGCCATTATAATATTTAATAAAGCTTAATAACACATATAATATTTTACTAAAGTTGATCCCCAGATTAGTTTATATATCCATGCCGATTATAAGCTTCATTGTACCGGTTCACAAAGAGATATAATCTCAATTGTAAAAGTGTCCATATCTCTACATAGTTTTTGAGGACTAATTTGTGAGCTAGATTTGAGCCTCCAAATGAATGATTGAGCTTTGACTCCAAAAGGTTGAAATGGGCCCCATGATGTATGGAAAACAAAAATAAGGAATTTCAAAATTTCATTTAGTGTAGAAAATGTTATGTCCGAAATAAAGAATATAAATAAAATAATTAAATCCCAAAATTATGCCATTTAACAATTATGATCAAAATTTATCTAAAAACTAAAAATGTGAAAATTTAACATAAAATAACACTATGGTAGGATTTAAATCATTGAATTACAGTATAAAATATGTGAAAAGTTTTTCTTCATCACCAATAACATCCTTTGTTAGTGTTTTTTAGTCGTAAAAAAGGGTGCTTTTATATGTGTAATTTCTAGCTCTGATAAAATTTCCTCGTATCAATGCTATTTTTAGTTGTGATAAAAAATAATTTTATTAGTGATAATAATAGCACTGGTAGAATCCACAGGTCATGGAAATGTGATTCAACATTTACATCACACTGTAACAACCTATTCAAAATATAATTATAATTTAATTTCAAATAAAAAATAAATTAAAACTATAGAAATATATACATTAAAAACCTTTTAATACACTACATTCACTTAGGTTTGTAAATTTTATTACTAACATTACATTTTACAATGAATTCAAAAACACTATGGGCCTCACTATATTTGGGATCCCCTTTCAATAGAGCCCAATCAAGCTACGAGTTTCTGAACACACCACCCTAGCTCAAGAAAAAACAAGAGTATACCTATAATAAAAATTAATTCGGATTTTAGTAATACTATAAATAAATAAATGAAACATAAATATGACATATTGAATTAATAAAATGTCACTTTAATACTAAAAACACATACTTTGAGTAATATTGAGAACACAATCTATCAGATTCATGTATGGATGATTCCCACATGTGAAAAATGATTTATGGACCATTTTCCGAAGGAATCAAGGTAAAAAAAACATGTTTTTTCTTGTTTCAATATGTGATATTCATTTTGACCTAAAATATTACTTTTAAACTGAAAACATACACTTTGAGTTATACTGGGAACATTTTATATCAGATTGACATGCAACTAATTCTTACACATCAATAAAGAATTAAGGAATATTTTCATAAAATATAAATAAAATCCTAGTGTGTTCACTCAATTTTAAGTATGTAAAGTGTTTTTTTACTAAAATTTCTATTTTAAATAAAAAAACTTTCAGTCATGCCAGAAAAATTGTATTCCAGATTGATGTGAGGCTAATTACTATACATAAATAATTAATCATAGTTTTTTCCTAAATTATAAAGATAATATAAGTGTATTTTATTGGTTTTTAGTGATTGAAACATATTTTTAATTAAAATGTCACTTTTAAATAGAAAACACACACTTTGAATCATAATGGGAACACCATGTGTTAGATCTATGTGTGAATGATTCCCACACATTAAAAATGTATAATGAATTATTTTCATAAAGTATCAAGACAACATGAGTGGTTTTTATTGGTTTTCAGTGAGTGACACATGTTTTTAACTAAAATGTCACTTTTAAACTAAAAACACACACTTTGAGTCATAATGAACACACTGTGTATTAGACTGATGTACGAATGATTCCTACATGTCAAAAATGTCTTATGAATCATTATTTCTAAAGTATTAATATAATCCAAGTTCATTTTATCAGTTTTGAGTATGTGAAGTGTGCTTTGTAATAAAATGTCAATTTTAAATAAAAACACCAACTTTTAGTCATACCAGCCATAATGTGTGTTAGATTGATGTGTGACCAATTATTATTTGTCAAAAATAACTATGTATCATTTTACTAAATTATCAATACAATCCAAGTTCATTCAAAATATTTTAAGTTAGTGAAATGTGTTTTGAACTAAAATGTTACTTTAAAATTGAAAATAAACACTTTGAGTCATACCAAGAACAACATGTTTTATATTGACATGTGGATGATTTCTATATGTCATATTGGACTTATGGATCATTTCACTAAAGTATAAAAAATTAATAGCACATTTTATTAGTTTTTAGTCAATGAAACACATTTAGAACTAAAATGTTACTTTTAAATTAAAACATGCACTTTGAGTTAGTCTGAGAACCCAATGTATCAAATTGATGTGAGACTAATTCATATATGTAAAAAATGAATTATGGATCATTTTCCTAAATTTTCAAGAAAATTAGAGTGTGTTTTCTTAGTTTTTAGAATGTGAAGTGTGCTTTATACTAAAATGTTAATTTTAAATAAAACATGAACTTTCAGTCATACATGAGACATCATTTTTCAGATTTATATAAGACCTATTACTATAAGTTAAAAAAGAACCATGAATCATTTTTTCCAAATTATCAAGAAAATATGATATTTGTTTCTCTATTTTTAGTATGTGACATGAATTTTGAACTCAAGTGTTATTTTTAAACTAAAAAACATGCACTTGGAGTCATATCACGCACACTGTGTATCAAATTGATGTGAGACTAGCTTATAAATGTTAAAAATAACTTATGTATCATTTTTATAAAGTATTAAGACTATCCGAACATGTTTTCTCAGTTTTTATTAGGTCAAGTCTATTTTGTACTAATATGTTGATTTTAAATAAAAACACACACTTTCAGTCATATTGGTCACACCATATGTCAGATTCATGTGCATCCAATTATTATATATATAAAAAAACTTATGGATCATTTACCTAAATTATGAAATTAACATGAGTGTTTTTTTATTTTTAGTAAGTGATTCATATTTTGAACTAAAATTTTACTTTTAAACTAAAAAACACACACTTTGATTCATACTAATAATACCGTGTGTTATATTGTTGTTTGATTAATTCATAGAAATCAAAAATTATTTATGGATAATTTTACAAAATCATAAAGACAATACAAGTATATTTTATTGGTTTTGAGTACAATACATAGGTTTTGAATTAAAATTTTGATTTTAAATCAAAACACACACTTTATTCACACTGGTCACACCGTGTATTAGATTTATGTGTGGATAATTTATACACATAAAAAATGACCTATGAATATTTTTCTAAATTATCAGAACAATTTTAGGGTGTTTTATTTGTTTTCAATGAGTAAAAGATGTTTTGAACTACAATTTTACTTTTAAACTGATAATATGAACTTGGAGTCTTAGTGGGAAAACCATGTTTTGGATTAACATGCGTTTGATTCCTATACATCAAAAATGACTTATGGATCACTTTATAAAAGTTTTTCATGGATTTTTTAAAAAAAAACATAGATTCATAAGTGAATAAATTACATCACTAATGAACATAAAGAAATAAAATAAAGAACTAATAGGTATATGGAGAGAACGTTAAGCGTATACCTCAGTGCATTATTCTTTTTAAAGGCTTCATCGGGGATTTTTTAGTAAGAATTTTTCTCCTATAGATGGAAAAAAGGACTCCATACGTAATTCATGGTCCTTCCTGAAACATAAAATCCCATTTTAGCCATCAATAAGTATCATGAAATATATATGGAGTCCTTTTGTGCTCTTTATAAGTGCAAAATGATAGCATAAAAATAAATTCTAAATCACCTATTTATGATATTTGTAAAAATTTACTATATAATTAGTATATAAAAATGATTATAGAATTAACTAAAAAGGAATTTTATAAAATTATAAGAAACATTACTAAATAAGAAGTTGATAAATCAAATCTTCATGATATCTATGAAATAATAAAAATTATAAACATGATAAGAAGTCACTTCTTAATGATGTATTCAAATATTCAAACACCATGTATGCTTCCCACTCATTTCTAAAAAAATCCATTTCCTCTTTTGAGTATGTGAACTATATGAAGTATTGGTAGTACTAGAGAAATATAAATAAATGAATTATTAATAAATATTTTAAATGAAATTATAATTATCATCATAAATAATTTTTTTGGGATTCTAGTTTGTTGATGAAATACAATATCTTTCATAAATTTGAAAATGTAATAACCACAAACTTTTCCATTAGTATTTTTCAGACACTGCATAAATATTTAGAAGAATAAGTATTTTTTTGGATATATGTTTTAATTTTAAAATATTATTATTTATACCCTAATAATTATCTACCTGTAGAAATTGATAGGCTTTATGTGCTCATGTACCGTCCTTATGACATGATTTGGATGATATTTAAACTCCACCCTTTTGTAACAAGATTTTTATTAAAAGATAATATAAAATGTAAAACATGAATTTCATTTATAAAATTTTGAATGTAGTGTATTAAAAATTGATTAAGGTTATATTGTATGTTTAATTTTTTTGGAAATCCATGTATTGAGAAAATTAAATCTTTGGAGAGTCCAAATTGATTACAATGAGACGTCGATGCTCCCTAAATCAATAAAATAAGTAATTAATGAAATAAAAATATATTTTATATGATTAGATTGTAGAGTTTTCCCCTACATCATAGTTATTAAGACGATTTTGTCATCTGTAAGTTTCTTTTGAAGAATTGTGTCCAATTGGTCAACTATTTTTAAATATTCATATTATTACAATGGTTTTTTTATAAATGATGTGGGGAATAATGATTCCAAAATTTTGTTCATAGGATTTTTCCTTCACATAGTATTGATATATAGTATTTCAAATAAATAGGAATAGTATTTAACTATAATCAACATATTATATCAGCTATCAGAAAAATATATTATGAGAACGCACCTCATGTATACATTTAAAAATAGGACTCCCTACCATCCATTCTTGAGGATTTCGTATACATTTTCAAGACCAATATATTCTATAAGGGAATATCTGTATATTTTTTCATCAAAATCAATGAAGGCCATATTACTATTTGTGAATGTTTTATCCATAAGAACATGTAATATTAATTAATGTCTTAGTTGAACTAGAGGGGTAAAGTTATTCTCTAAAGGTATTTTCAATTGATTAGTTGATCTTTTAGATTATTTTGATTTGAATTTTTTATTTCCTTTTACTTTTCTCCATTTGTAATAAAATTCATCGATTCAGGAATTTTTTGCATTTATTTTTAAAGTTTTAACATAAAAAAGTGAATTGGAAAGGATATACCATGTTATCAACATGTATTTTTTCAATATCAAATAACCATTCTATGAAAGTTACAGTATCAAGTTCGACCATGTTAAAATTTAGATCATCAATGGGAATATGTAGCTCAAAACTCAGCTCATGAGCTATATGAATCCATACTCTCAAATGATATTTTGGAAGTTCTTCACTGTGTAGAATATCTCCTTGGATATTTTACTCTATACCAATCACAATAAGGAGATGAGTGAATACTAGAATATATAAATCACAATCGGTTTCACCATGTAGAATATCAGTACAAGAAGAGTATCAATATCTCTATAGACAACCTTTCACATAAACAGTTAAGAAAAAACCTTTTACCTATGGTAATGAATGACTTTTAGGGTAATGGATAACCTCAAGGCTTGGAAAGGGGTGCTGGATCTTTATGTTGTGGTTGTTGTTGTGTTTTTTTATTTGATTTCTTTCCATAATATTCCCTAAAAACCAGTCTTCTAATTAAGTTATTATTATAGAACATTTATAAATTCCTGAATCTCATCCATTTTCTTATATTTTTCTTCTCATGTATTTATTTTCTCAAAATATATTCAAAGAGAAACTCCAAAACTCACACCTTGGATAAAACCATATTGTTCTGGTCACTTTAAGAACACAAAAAGTAGTCTCCCATTGAGCACAACTGATGATGACTGTTATATCTAAACCAAATAAAAAATTTAGAAAAATAAGTAGTCATTTTTATGTAATACTGATTTAAAGTATATTTTATTATTATTTCAAACTTATACATGGTTTCTATACTCTTTGAGTGTTTTCATCTACTAGTATTTCATATTTTTTTCACATGATCACCCATCCATAACACATGATGCGGGATAGAAGTGGATTTTTATTTTGATTTATCAATATAAATCTAAAAAAGGAACATAATTATGTTATTGTTTCATGCCACATAAAATTATTATGGTATATTTAAAATACATAACTTTTTTTTCAAGTGAAGTGTGCTACATTCTTTCTTTATAGTAGGGGTGCACTGGTTTTGATGCATGATTATTATTTTCAACACTAAACTTTTATTACATAAATTAACAATTATTAATAAAAGTTTTTAATACATGTATTTATATGTAAAATATTACCAATAATAAAGTTCCTAGAACGATGCCTCCTCACGAAGGCTAATAAAAACATTCCATGTTTACTGATTTTTCATGTTTTCATATGTATTTAGTGGGTGTATTTTTAGTTTTCATTTAGCATCCCTATGATAATGATTTATAATAATTTACCTAACGTCTCTATGAACCTTTCTAGTTACCATTAATACAAATTTCATTCATTAATAATGTAGTATAAATACACTTTATAACGATTAATGAAGAGTAAATCAACATTTCATCATTTTTTAGTAAAATATAGAAAATATATCATAATTATAGCATAATATCTTCCCAAATTAGTGTCTTCATCATGGTAACAAGATTTGTTCATGTATCTATATCAATATTCATGTGAATTTGAGTGGTGAACCCAATGTAACTAATAAAAATGGACTTTTTTGGGGTCAACATGACAACTTTGTGCATTCCATACAACCATTAATTTTATGCCTTTTCTTCTCAGCTTAATAATTTTT
>OY728163.1:98905406-98912906 GCA_963277665.1 Viscum album
ATGATCATATTTTTTCTTAGACATATATTCTTCAACTTATACCCTTTCTTCATTTTCAAAATTGTTAATAAGTTGTTCCTTAGGATTGGTATCATAAAAATGTGGAGAAATTAGTTGTTTCTCAGGATTGGGAGAATACACATGTAGGAAAAAATGTTATTCCTTGGGATTGAGAGTGTCATCATGCATAAAAGAAATTATTTGTATAAGTATTTTAACATTTAATTTACATTATATAAATGAATTAGTGAATATATAATACTTTGAGGTAACAAAATATATATTAAAAAAACTTTAACCTGATTATTGAACTATTTTTTTCTTTAATGTTTTATGGGATTTGAACCCTCTATCTGGTATCTAAACCCCCTATTTTTGTTTTCCTATGACACACATTACATAGTCTACATTGGGAGAATCATGAAATGATTATGAAATCCCAAAGAAATATTCATCCTTAGTTGGATTGAAATATATCCTTGCAGTGGTTTTAATCGATAAAGGAACAATTAAACACTTTCTATTTGCATGATCATGAACATAAAATACTTTTACTACATATGATTCCATTGTGAATGGTTCATCCTTATAGAATTCTTCACTGAAATCAACTTTCAAGAATCCCAATTCATCAATTTTAATTCCACTTCTATTATCAACCCACTTAAATTGAAAACATGACACTTGGAATGTTGCATAATCTAACTGATATATTTGTTTGATGATCCCAAAGTATGAAATATTCATGTAAATTGTATTTCTATCCTTGGTACAAGATATATGCACCACTTCTATAATAAAAGTAACTCTATTATTTTTCATAGTACTGCATTCATCATGTTACTTTACATACAATGTATAACTATTAATTACATAACAATTATAAGACAATACATGAAATCTTGGTCCCCTCTCTTTCCATTGAAGCTGTTCTAAAATTGAATTCTGATTTACAACTAAATATTTAAAAATATGGACTCAAAACTATCCTATAAACTTTTGATTATGTATATTTTATTTCTAACTTTCAAAAATTGATGGATTCAAATTCCTAAGAATTATTGTTTGGGTTTTTACATATATTTTAACCTCTAAACAATTATATAACATAAATTCGATGCTTCTCCCACTCTATAATAGTAATTGCGATAACATATGTTCTAATAATTCCTTCACCCACAAGTCACCTGTTGTGATGGGATTTTTGGTAAACCAATTCTCTCTCCATTAGATAGGTAGTCGGTAGTGAATTCAATGGATTAATTAATAATATATGACTCTTTAATACAACCTTCTAACCAATTATGATTTTTGTTATACCGTTTCAAAATATTCATCTACTATTCAATGGGGAACATTTATTTATAATGCACATGACCACATAATATGATCTCTCTAACCAATTGAACCATCAAGTGAAACATCATATCAAAGAATGATGTACGGAAGAATATATCCAATTCACATAATTTTCTTTTCCACATTTATATGCATTATATTGTCTATAAATTTACTACATATCACTTTGAAAAAGTAACAAATTTTGGTTAATGTATGATGAACATTTTTAGGAAAAATACAATACAAATATATAGACATTAAATCTTGCATTAAAACATGACAATCAAGTGATTTTAATAACTTTAACATTAAATCAAACATTGAAATGATATTATTTATATTTTATGAATACACTTAAGGTACCTTTACATCATTCAGGATGTTGAAAAACTAATATCTCTCTCACCTGGAATGTGTGTAAGAAGCTAGAGGAAGAAAAGTTTTCCTTTCACCCTTCACTGGCACCTACTCTTCCTATATCCCCATGTTAATCATGTCTAAACTAGTCCTAGTTCTATAATTTGTCTTTTATATGTATTTAGTAACATTCCAATGACACTATTATATCATTAAAATTTATTACATATAAACAATTCTAGTACTGTAATTCAAAAAAAAACCAATCTCTTTTCCCAACTAGTATTTATAAATATTTTTAAAGAAGGGTTACCAAACGCGATGACCATATACTTTACTTTCTCAAATAGTTGATCACCAATTAGTGGATATGGTTTTGTAAATTCCCCTAAATTCCCATTGAATGAGTTTCTCCAATATTGATATTTATTTCATCAGGGTAACAATTTTTAATTTCCTAGAAACATAATCTTCAAAAAATATTTCAACCAAACTAAGTGTTCACTTTTAAAAAAAATAGGATGCTATATAATTCCTTTAATTCTATATCCTAAAAAATTTATATAAATAGGAAAGTCATTTATCATCTCTTGTAACATGGATATCAACATGAAATCTTTATTTCCATAAGCATCATACAACATAACACATGTATCCCGCATTAATTTTAGATCTTTGAATTGGTGGAGCCAAATAAGCATCAATATTATTACCTAGTTTTTTGTATCTTGAAATTAGTAGAGACTGTATAATGTATTTTCACTTCATGCATAAAAACATTGGAAGTTATAATTTACCAACATAAATGGTCACATAACGCGAGTGCTACCTTTCACACCAAAAGGATTCACTATATCTGGAGAATAAAACACAAATTTTGAAGGATGTGATTCAACTTTCTTGTATTCAGATGCACCACACATTGGGCATTTTTTTAGTGATACATGGTTATTTTGAAACAATATACAACCATTTTTAAACACATTTATTCTTCCAGAGATCATTCCAATTGATAAAAGCATTCGTTTAACATTATAAGTTTGAAAAGGAAGCTCATTATCTTATGTCAGCATACCATTCAAGAGATCAAGTAGTAAAATAAAGATGGTTTCACTCTATATAGTGATATATTTTACCTTATATAGATTTATTATGGATGAAAATGTTTTATATTTTATACAACCAGCATACAATAGTGTCTTTTAATGGCTCTTTAACTTCTAAAATAGATTTGGACAATCCTAAAGGCCATCTTAAACTATAACATTCATCTCCTTAATACAAAATCCACCACAATTTACACTTGTAATCATACCTCAATATGATCATCATCATAATTCACACTTTTCTTTATATAAGATGATCCAATAAATACAGTGTCATCCCAGTCACTAGAAACATTTAGTTCTTCCCCATGTTTAGTCCAACACTTATAACTTCACTCTATTTTGTGATAGGTCAGGTGTTCTTCAAAATCCTTTGCACTAATTAGTCTTGAATAACAACAATGTAAACATGTAAAAGGGGTTTTAGAAGGATCTTATGCATGTTATTTTCCAAATGTGATGAAATATTTAACCCCATCCTCATACTCTTTTTTCATATGATTGACATCCATCCATTTTCGATTTATATCCATCCTATTTGATTTGCTAATATTAATATTTAATAAGGAAATAAATAAATAAATACACCAAAGGTATGATCTTATAATCCTAATGGGATTTTATTTATATATACATACATACATATAGTCATCATATTTGATATAAATTTTCATTACATCAACAACTTGTTAAAACATATAAAGATGAAGAATTATATGAATATAAAGTATATATAACATCTTTTTTATGAGAAGTCACACATTATAAATCAATATATTTTTTTGAAATGGATTCATGAAAGGAGATAATTCACTCCCTATCACTATCATTTCTTATAAAAACCTATGGATTTCTACAATTTGATAAGTATTAGGTTATATATAATATGGTTTCTTTATAAAAAAATACATCAAAACAAATTATTTATTTTTATTAATGGTTATGAAGTTTCCGAAACAAAGTAATCACATTGATTATGATTATTAAATATGTAAATTTATAAAAGATAACATATTAGAATTCTTCATTTTCCCTAAGGTCTAGTCGCTTGAGCATGGAGTTCTATCGGTACAGATTTCTTCCCTGGAGTTCACCAAAGCTTCGACAATGTTGGATCTATCTTTGGTTTCTCGCTTCAGGAAGCATCGCCCCTCTGTGGATGCCTTCAATAGATATGTGTCCTCTTCTTGGAAGCTACACGATCACACAATTTTAGGGATTCTAGATTTGATTCACTTTTTGATTTGGTTAACGAATGAAGACGATCTCATCTCCACCTTGGCTCATACTCCCTGTTTTCTTCTAGGTTTCCATTTTCCTCTCTTTTAGTGGTCATTTGATTTTCATCTGCAGTGCGACACTCCCATTACGGAAATTTAGTTTTCTCTTCCTGGTCTCCCTTTTACTTTTCAAAATCTGACGGTTCTTCATTTGATTAGAAATGTGGTGGGGTGTTTTCTTTGCTCAGACCTTCATACTCGTGCAATGTGTCATCCAGTTTCCCCGAGGATTTGTGTTAAAGTGGATATATCCAAGAACCCACTGGATTCCATCTGTATTGAGGTTGAAGGAGAATTACATTGGTACCAGAAGGTATGCTATGAATCGTGGGTTCCATTCTGTTCGTTTTGTAAGTGTCTTGGTCATGAATTTGGTAGATGCTGACAATCTTTGGGAGAGGATCAGTCTTTGCAGGTCGCAGTGAAGGATGGTCCCAATAACTCTATCTCTGGTTTTGCTTGTATTTCTCTTGAAGTAGATAATCAGGGTATTAGGAAGGTGAGATTTACTACTTCCACCTAGAAGGAAATGGGACTGGGGATTTTAGAGCTGAGGGTAGGGGATGTTTTTGGTCGTCTGAGGCCGGATTTAGGTATCAACCCTTCACCAAGGCTGGTCCTAGGAAACTTAGTGGAGGATGGGGAGGTGATCATGGGACCAAGGAACCCTCCCACATATGCAGAGGCTGTGATATCCATTTTCAATTGTCCCCTAGAGGTTATGGCCCCGAGATCAGGTAAGGAAAGACCTTCTGGTTTTAACAGATTTTCAAGTCTGGGGGTTCTTGTTTATTAGGGGCTGGTGTGAGTATTGTTTACAACCCATGCCTAGTTAAGATTCCAGTGTCGACAGAACATGTCCTTGGCGAGGGCTCGAAGCCTCCCTCTCTCTTATTCGCATAGGTATAGCTGGGTTTTACAGAGGTTCTCAGAACCGTTTTTCAGTGCTAAGTGTTGAGGATCCTCTTAAATTTTAAGAAGTGACTATTGAGGAGAATGGGAATGAAGAGCTCCATCCTTTATAAGGTACGTCAGATGATATAGAAAAATCTAATGAGTCTGCCTCATAACTCTAGTCCCTAGAGCCCAAGGAAGCAGAAATTGTAGAAAATTGCCTTTGGTTCTCTTCTAAGAAAGGGAAGAACACCATTGTGGATTCAGATGGGTTTATCTAGCACAGTCGGAGGCTTAGGAGATTAAAGGACTTCTCAACCTTACTTAGTCCTTCTATTAAAAGGTCTTCTAATAAAGGAAAAGTCCCTCAAAAGAGTTTGGAAGCTACTGCTAACATCCCAAAAACTAAGGAGGACATTGAATCGAACATCATTGAAGAGATTCTCATGCATTCTAATAAAGAAATACTAAAGGTGTCTTTCCGGATCAAGATTTAAGAGGAGGATGTACATAGAATGTTTAAAATACCACTACATGTTGATTTGAGTGAAGATCAATCCTCTTGGATTGAAAAACAGAATATCATTTTGATACGTGGTTTCAATGAGGAAAAAACAAGCCTAGAGGATCATGTGCAGACCCGGGACAAGATGGCATCCCACTTTGAGGATCTCAGACAACCCTGATATGGAGGCCACCTCCATCAATTGGAATCTAGTAAAGGTAAAGGATTCTAATCACTTTAATTTGTTCTGAAATGGCCTGACTATTTCTTTTGAGGTTTGACTTTTCTTGTATTTAGAACCTGGTTTGTTTCCAACTTTTTCCTTAAAAGTTCTTTCTAAAATAAAAAAAATATTTATTTTCAAAGATCAATAAAATAACTATTTTTATTTATTTTCCTAAGACAATTATGAAATTGATATAGAAAAATTTTAAAGTACTTTTCTTTGTAAAAATAAAATTATAGATCAAATTAAAATAATAATGAAAAAGAGAAATATTAATTCCATATAAAATGTTTGTTAATCAATGGAAAAACCCATAAGATATAAGAAATACGAAAAGATGTTTTTAAAATTAGTAGAAATCAATTTTTTTTAAATTATTTTGAAAATAAACCACTATAATGAAAATCTATAAAATGTAAATTTCAAGGTTGTTGAAATTGATGTTTAAAAATAGAGAGGAGAAATAATAGTGAAATATAGAATAAATTGAGAGAAAATTTTCGAAGAGATTGTAAAAATAACATGGGGGAAACATCGATCAGAAGAGAAGAAGAAAAGAGAAGAACAAAAGATCCCGAAAACAAGTAATAAAACAACAAGTAGATAGAAAAAATCAATGAGAGGAAATGAAAAATCCTGAAAAATGATGAAAGATCAATTAAAAATAAGTAAAAGATAACATAACTTTGATTTAAGGGTAGATTCACCCAAAAGATTTGAAGGAGGTGATAATAGGATTCAGGTTTCCTGAGAGATTGAACTATGCGAGCAGGGGCAATCTTGGTTATGGTTCATTTAAAACAGGGGAAGAAGTTTTATTAGTGCCAATAAAAAATCACTAATAAATAATATATTTATCAATGTTAAAATAGAAAGCACTGATAAAGGTATGATTTATTAGTGTTTTTTCAACATTGATAAATTATAACTTTATGAGCATTAACTGACAAGTGTTGATAAATGTATATTTCATCAATGCTTAATATAACACTGATAAATACTAGTGGAAAATAAAAAAACTAAAATTAAAATAAAAATTATAATAAATCTTTATTTATATAAAAATTAATATTAAAAATTATTTTGTAATAAAAAAAATAGATATTAAAAATAAATAATTGAAAACAAATATTAAAAATAAATGAAAAATACTATATATATTAAATGTATTTATAAGTGTGATAATATTATGATAAATGTATTATATTATAATAAATTTTTGAATATTATGATAAATGAATAAATAATATTAGTTTTATAATCCATAAAAATATTAAAAATAACTAAATAATATAAAGTGACTAAATGTTAAAAATGAATAAAAGTTAATAATTAAAATTTAAATTAAATTAAATTAATTTATTTTAAAAAATGAATAAATAATATTAATTATATCATTTAAAAAATATTAAAAATGTATAAATATTAAAATGAAGATGATTAAATATTAAAAAAGTACATTTAAATACTAGAGATTCATAATAAGTTATTAATTAAAAATGAATAAATAATAATTTTACAAAGATTTAAAGACAAAAATGCATTTAAATAAAAATAAATAAATATTAATTATATAAATTAAAAATCTATTAAAAATATTAAATATTAATAATTGAAAACGGGTAAATAAATATTAAAAAAATGGAAAAATAACAAAAATATTAAATAGATATATTTTAATATTTCAATATAAAATTGTATTAATTACATTTGAAAAACTAAATGACTTTTCCTATGATTTTGGGAACGTATATGTATATTTATATATACATATACTATAATGAGATATGT